>WEKX01007413.1:993403-1015343 GCA_013390025.1 Pitta sordida
CCGAGCCCGGCCCCGCACACAAAGGGGCCGCTGCTCACCCTCCGCCACCTCCGCTCCCGCCACTGCCCGAGCCCCCCGGGGCTGGGGATGGAGCAGGGAGGGACACACACACACGGACACAGCGGCGGCTGTGGCGCAGCTCCGCTCCGCCGCACATCCGCGGCCGNCGCAGCCCATTGCCCGCCCGCCAATCGGAGCGCGGGGGGCGGAGCCTCGGGGGAGGGGCGGGGCTCGCGCGGCCGCACAACAAAAACACAGCGCGGCCTCTTAAAGGGGCCGCGGGAGTTGCGGGAGGGGAGTTCGTGTCCCACCGTCCCGCAGCACCGGGGGCTCCAAAACCTCGTCCAACCGGGCCCTGGGCACTGCCAGGGATGGGGGGTTTAATGAATGTTTCCTATCTGTCCTTTTCTTGCATCCAAGGATAAAAGTTCCACGTCTCGTGTGCTGAAATACATTAAAGTTACATATACATATGAAAACATTAAATATATGGAGTGGGATTAAGCCGGGGTGGCACAAGGCAATAGTTGTTAGTTGTGGTGTTATTCTTTATAACACATGGGTAGAAAAACAACCTTCTACCTTGTGAGATAAATTCAATATGTTTTCCTTCCCCAGTCCTCTGGTCACATTATTGAGCCAGGTGCCAGCCAGCTAAACAGATCTTAAAATTTGAAAAAGTAATTTCAACAATTCAAATAAAATAAAAAATAAATAAAATTAAATAATAATTTTTTTTTAATTACTTCAAAAAAATTACACTCAGTAAGGAAAAAAAATCCTGCGGTACCTTCAGGCAGCTCGAAAAGGATCTTACTTGGGTGGCTTAATTTAAGCTTCTCCTTTTCTCAGACAACCCCTTTCCTCCCCCAGGCAGCAGCAAAAGCAAACACAGATCTGGACCAGTTTATCTGCAGGAAGTGGTGAGAAACTGCCTGAACTTCAGGTCACCCAGACTCGTGTGAAGGAACCAGAGAAACCACCAGCAAAATAAATTTGTACCATCCAGAGGCTGCTGCAGAGCAGGGAAAGTGGGGTTTGCTAATAAATTCAAATATTTATATTATTGTATTTACAAGGTGAGCATCAAGATTCTTTACCTGTTGTGTTGTAATAATTCTGATTTTTAAAAATCAGAATTGAATTGATGTAAACTGAGCAGCACCAAGGAAATCTGGGGGGGTTCGACAGCTGTAGAAAAATAACACCATTAAAAAAATCAAAATTTATGTTCTAAAATTGGGAGGATTTTATGGGGTAACTGCTTCACTGGCAGCATTTGACAGCTCCCCTCCGAAACATAAACTGCTGGTTGGGTTAAATGCCACTTTCTCACTGAAGTCACATTTTCCTGTTGTATTTTCAGTTACGGTTCGGTATCAGATCGGCACCTTCAGCGCCGCATTAAATTGGGTTTAAAGCGTCATCAAAATCTCACTTCCCCAGACACTCCCCGGTTTGATTCGCAGCTGAGAGTCAAGATAAAGAAGAAAGGGGCAGGACCAGGGGAGGTAAAGTGAAAACATCCCAAACTCCTCCAGAGACGAGCAAACAACATCTCCAGAGGGTTTTGGTTCCCCCCCCCCTCCAACCACCAATTTTTGCCCCTAAAATCACCAAGACTGTGGAGCTGTGCAACCCCAAAGCTACAGCTGCTCACTCACCTNCTTCCCCCCCCATTCCAGCCCCCTCTTTTCGAACCAGGAGCTGCACCATCCACACCCCGCCCTGTGCAATCCCAGCGCCTGTCCCTGAGCATCCCCCGCTCGGATCCAGCCCCGCGGGTTCCCGGTCCCCTCCGGCCGCCGGGAATTGTGTAAATCCCTCGGGAATGCCGGTGGAAGGCGCGGGCTGGGGCGGCCTCCCGCGGCAGGAGGATGGCAGCGCTCAGCCCCGAGGATTTGTTTCGATGGTTTCGGTGGTTTTTGGGTTTGTTTTTTTTTTTGACGTGGTTTCATCTGGTTCTCCAGGGATGCGGGAAAACCAGGAGCTCAGATTTCCACACCCGCTCCTCTTGCTTTGGGTAAGAAATCCGAATTTCCTGCATTTTGGAATTCTGCTGAATGATCCGGTGGGTTACACAAGCTGAAGGGATCACAGGCAAATCGTTTCTGTGCTCAAAAACACGGGAACACTCATTGGTGCTCCTCAATTCCCTGGTCTGGTTTATTAGAAATGTGTAATAAGGAATAAAATACCACCCAGAGAAATCCTCTCATCACTCTGCCTTTAGAAGTCACTGAACAGCATCACAGACAAACCCCCCACCTCACCTCTCTTACCTCATACAGCCCCTCAAGGCTTGAAAATTGACCTTAAAACCTCGTATTTAATGTAATTTAATACAAATCCAGCAGGAAAGGTGGAAATTTAGGACCAGGCAGCGAGTTTGAAAAAGGACCACCACAAGCTCAGTGTTTGCTACGCTGTAAATACAAAACCATCAGCAGAGGAATCAGGTTTTAAGGCAAAAGAAGCCACAATCAGTATTTAAGTTTTATATCTTTTATGATCAAAGACGTTTTAATGTGTCACATTTCAAAAGCATCAATCTTCCTTTACATTAAAAGAAAAAAATCATTTCATAGCTTTGGAGCTAGAGAGGTCCACGAGATTTTCCTGCAAAATTAAAAAGTGCATGAAATCCACACAGATAATCCTTCATACATGAAATATTCTGCAGCAGGGTTGAGAACACAGTAAGTGTGAAAACAACAGTTAAAAGTACCTGAAAAGAATCTCTCCTTGGAGAGATGAACTGAACATCCTCCTGGACAAGTTGTGCAAGATCTCAGCAACAGCTCTGCTGTACAAGTGGTTTAAAAATTTAAAACAGCTCTTTGATACAAGAAACATTTTACAGTTGCCTCAATTTCAGGTGATTTTGTGACAAAACAGCCCTAAACCCTGAGCTCTGGTGCTCAGATTCATCCATGAGACACCATCTGTGTCCACAGACCAAAACTTCAGGCCTTGCACTAAAACCCAAACAGGTGAATGGATAAATCCAGCAGCTTTTCCAGCACTGAACCCCTCCCCTCTCACAGGATTTGACTCACTGAAATTGCAGATATTCAGATTTATCCAGCACAGTCAAGAGCTGGAACACTGGTGTCCTAAGGGTTGAAAAGTGTGTTGAGCATCTCTCTACTGCTAAAGAGAGGAAAAACATTAAAATTCAATTTAAAACTATGTCATTTCAGTGTGTTTTGTCATTCAACACAGAACAATGCCAAGTAGTTTGTTTATTCAGTGATGAAGCAAACTTCAGAGACAAAGCAGTCCCTTGAGAGATTAAAAATGGTATTTTAAAATTTAGCTCTTCCTAGGCTAAAAAAAAAAAGTTTTAATGTCTAAGTGCCATTTGGTAGCACTTAAAGCTAAAACCAGAGTTGTGTTTGCACCTTAATGCAGGGGCATGTGCTGGAAATTCAATAGCAAAGAAATTGAGTTTGAGGAAACCACACTCCATAAAAACTACCTGGAGCCACAAACTGCTGGTTAAACCAGATTAAAGACAGGAAAGCGGAATTTTTTAATTCATTCAGCTGCATATGGAGCCTTTTCCTTAACTACTGTGACTTCTGGAAAGCAGAGCTATGACTGGACTGAGTATTAGACTTACCTGGCCTGAAAGTGAAACAAAAAAGCTCAGTTCATATAAATAATTTCCCCTTTTTTCCCCCATGAACAGCCAGGGAGATCTACTACCTTGCTGTAAATACGCTCCCTGACCTGGCTGCTGTATTATCATCATCAAAATCCACCATTTTCACATGAAATTCCTTAAAGAAACAGATACTGCTGGGACAAAAGCACTGTCTGGTGACAGCATCAGTGACTGAGCTTATTAATTGACATGTAATTAACTCAGGGTAATCAAACCTCTCCTGTCCCCCAGCACAGCACAAGGGCACTGCAGGCTCAGGGCCAACACCTGCTCACAGGGACAGGCACAAACCCCCTCCTGCCTCACCCCATCCCATCACACTCGGGGTTTTCCCTGCAAAACGTTCCTTCCATGTCCTCCCACATGAACTTCATGGCTATTGAAGGTACTTTTGTGGAGAGCAAAGGCTAAAATTCACACACATTCCAGACTGACACTTTCTCCCTTTATGCATGTGCACATGAATCTGCTTTGGGTGAATTCATGTAGTGGGAACTCCTGACCAAGTTCAGTCTTCTTTGGTCCCTCACCCTAAAAACAACTTCTTGTTCATCAAGAAACACAAAATGTGCAAAAAGACTTCTAGGACTTTGTCCTCCTTTGTGAAAAGACAATTCCAAAGTGAGTGTAATCTGTAGTAAGTGCAATCCTCCATTCTGGAAAGCCAAGGTGTCAGAGCCAGGGACAGACCCGGACCCTGCAGTGGAACTCGGTGTCAATCCCAGATCTTGGCTTCAATCCCGTGTTCAGACCTTGCCCAACAAGTCACAGCACTGCCAACACATCAGACAGGGTCTAAACACAGCAGCAACTCCAGTTCAACACTCCTGCCAGTGAGAACAATGGAGTAAATCTATCCTGACTGAATTAATTTTGGCTAAAAAGTGACCACTTGCTGCCCACCCTCCCCAGGCTGAACAGACTCTGCTTTGCTATTTCTCCTGTGCCTGTTTGAATTCTATTTCCACCCCCCCCCCGCCACGAGTTACCTGAAAACTAAAAGCAGCACAAGAAATGCAAACACAGAGGCTACACTGTCAGATATTCCCCAGTTTCTGCTCACTAGAATGTAACTGGAATAACTTGGGACAGGTAAAGATGATGCTCATTATCTACAGGTGCCCTACCCAGCAACTTTCCTCCTAGTCAGCAGGATTGGTGAAGTGTGCTGCTGCTAAATGAGCTATTTACAAAATGTAAACCATGAAATTAAAAGTTTTTAAATTAACAGACACGACCTTTACATTAGGTAGTGACTCGACAACAGGTAAACAGATCACCCAATTAACAGATGAACAGGTTAACAGATTACCCAATTGTCTGGCCATCAAAATGATCTGTGTATGCTGCCCCCCAACATTTTTTTGATTAGTGAAGAAAATCCTTGGCTCACAATCTGTTCTGCAAGAACTCCCACGGTTTTCTTCCTCTATGCTGGATAATTGTGTAAAAACTCCTTCAGTTTTGTTGGATAGTCTGTCATCACTCCAGTTGCTCCGAGGTCAAAAGCTCTCTTGTATTCCTTCTCCTCATTCAGAACCCAAATGTACACCTGAGATGGGAGAGAAGAACAAATTATTACAGGAAATACTGAGGTTTTTCAAAAGGTGACTTTTTAGCTGCATATTTCAAATGATAACTGATTATATTGTGATGGCAACAAACTCATCCAGCGTTTCCTCCTTGCCCTCCAAAATGGAACCATCACTAAAAATGTCCCATTTCATTACTTGAGACTTCAGATCCTTCTAAAAATCAAAATATTCATCTGTGAAAACCCCACCACAGGTAACCAGCTTCACAGACTTTCAGGCTTCAGTTTGAAACTGTGTAAAAAAAAAACAAACCACAAAACAAACCCTCCAAACTTAACGGGATTTAAATTAAAAAGCATTTTTTTCAAGCATACAAATCTTCCTTTGCAAGGCCAGAACTGCAAATACACAACAGCACAGCAACTGCTTAGGAACTGAATGGCAACTGATGACCCCAGAAACACAACAGAACTCGCTGGGGACAACAGGAACCAAATTTAATCAATTTTTCACTGGGTTAAAAGCACATTTCCTTCAGTTGTGCCCCACTGTACCTGAATGCCCCGAGCTGTGAGGTGGTCAAACAGTGCTTTCCTCATCAGCAACCTGTGGGAAGGAGAGGGAGAGATCACTTAAGAACCCCAAGCACCCAGGAAACTTCCAGAGCCTGTTGATGTTCTGTAATCAATTCTCCACACAGCACTGGGAGTCAGTGTTTTCCACAAGAAGGTGATTAGGAAGTTCATTGTAGAAAAACTTTCAGTTCCAGCAGCTCAGGGCTGGTGAACACAGACACAACCACCAGAGCTCAGGGGAGTTTTGGGGTGTCAGCTCTGCTGAAGATCAAATCCAGCAGACAAATCCTCCACCCTGCACGTGCCTTGTACCGCATCTGATCAACCAACCCCTTTCCTCCCAGGAGATTTTATCCCTCACACCAAAGGACATGAGAATTCCACTGGCCACCAAAGAAATTAAACCAAGAGATGTCAGAGACAGTTCAGTGCCTGAAACATGATGACTAAGATTCCTCTGAAGGAGGAATATTCTTCAAAGGCAAAGAGTGTCTCCTCTGACAATGTTATGAAACAGTCCCAACCATGAAACCTGCATTCTGCATCTAATTGCACGTTAATGAGCTGAACACACTCAACAGAAGCTAAATTGGAACAATGCCCACTGTTACTGCGCTGCTCAAAAAGTAAAAGCACACAGGACACCTACGTGAGGCTTGAATAGGATTTATGCTGCACTAACAAAAATCTAGGAAAAAAAATCACATGACACAAAGCTGTGGCAAAAACCTAGTCTTAGTTGCTTGAGTCAACAGTTAATATAGAGGCAAAATGGCAATGAAAAATTAATCAGGTGGAAATCTTACATGTCAGCCAACCAGATAACGAATTTCTGGCCTCTTGACATCTCTTGTGGTTCTTTCAGCCTGGTGAGAAAGAAGAAATGAAACATTATCAGAGCAGAGATTAAAACATTATTTGAGATGTTCCTGCAAAAGGAGCATGGAGAATTAATCTTGGCTTTGCTCAAATTAGACGAGTAACAAGAGCAGAGTGACTGAGAACTGGGTTACAAAGAGGAATGAGCTGCACTGAAGGGAAGCAGCAGAGATGGGTGTTCAGCAGCATTTGGAGTAACTTGAGAAACAGAGACTGTGAAATCTCATACCCACCCTGATCCTGACTTGCCTCTTGGCCCTAATCAGACTAATTTGTTCTCAAGAAAGGGGGAGAAAAGTGCAAGAACCAGTAACACGTGCAGAAATGCTCCGTGTTAGTGTGCAGATGGCACGAGGCCACTGACAAAACCAGAGGCCAAGGGGACACGAAGGGTCACTTGCTTTCCCATCACGTCAGGGCTGTGACTCACTTGAAGATGAGGGAAGGCATGGGGATCTCAAAGAATTCCTCCTTGAAGGGGATGAAGGGCAGCAGCCCAGTGTAGAACAGGCCAAGAAGCAGCAGGACACGCTGTGCACAGAAGATGACGGGAACGTCCGAGTTCTGCAGGAACCAGGAAAGAAAGAGACTCAGTTATCCTGGAAGGTTGTCGAGTCTTCTGCAATTAAATTTATTCATCAGTGAAGGTTTAAAATGTAGCATTTGCACCTAAAGATTAAGCTGCCAACTCTTGATGATGTTCCTGCCACTGAACTTGGAGAGGCAAAGGGGACCTGAACTGGTCACATTTCACTGTCCTGCATCTCTTACCTCCCTTCAGACAACACAACACGGCATTTCCTCTTAAGATTCATGTTACCACAAAGAACAAAAGGTACTTTAGGCACAGGACTTGTTACAGGCTGACACTGCAACAATTGGCTTCACAACACATTTTAAATACGTTGGTTTAGGAACTAAAATATCTGAGCACTGATGCTACAAAAATGAATATAACTGGTAGGAAATGAGGTGTTGTCCTGCACAGATAAATTGGAATATGTAATATCTGTAATTCTCAGCTAAATTAATCCCACTCGGGTTCACAATCCCTTCAGACTAAGCACAATTTTCATCTAATTCTGACTTGTAACATTCCTCAGCACAAAAAGGAACAGAATTAGAGCTGCAGGACAGCCTTGCACTGATGTAACACTGACAGCCAGTGGCCACATCCATTATTTTCCTGAAAAGGAACAGACAATAGGAAATCCTTAGAAAAATTGCTTTTGAGTCAGATGAATGATGTGCAGAACAGGCTCGAGGTATTCCTGCCCTACATTTCATAAGCATGAAACATGATTATGCTTTAATTCCTCAAGTGCTTGATTGCAGAGCATAGGGGTGGTAACTGTGCCTGACTTATTTCAGGAGCAGAGTGAGCACAAAACCTCTCCCCACAAGCACAAGTCAGGCCCAGCTGGCTAAACCTTCATTTCCAGGGTGCTCCTCTATAAGTTTTGCCACCAGAAATGAACAGAGGCAGGCAAGAACAAAGCTTAGCTGGACTCATTCTTACCTCCTTGAAACACTTGGAGACAATCTCGTAATTGGCATTCCCCCACACGGTCAGATGTTCTCTCTTGTACTGAGTCATCAGCTCCGAGACCTGCAGCACAAAAAGCACAACTCTCACACGGATCCATTGAGAATCATGTGCAAATACAGAAATTGTTGTGCATTGAGACCCTACTCCCTAATTTTTCCACCAGGTAAATTGTCACAGGAAAGAGATTTTTTCTCTTCTTGGTTGTGATGCTTTGGTTGGGAACAGGGAGATGTTCAGAAAAGAAAAAAAGCAAAAAAAGATCATTAAACCTACAAAAATCCCTAAAGAACTACAAAAACGTTCGTGTACCTTTTTGATCAGCACATTGTTGTTCATTTTGATGTCAATGTTGATAGGAGTGGTTGGAAATGCCTCAAACACCTCCTCCAGGAGGGGAATCCGCCTGTCCTTTCCCTCGCACTGACACTCTGGGGAAACAGGAAAGTTGTCACTGCTGTGGCCATTTTTACTAAACCACAGGTAAAAGCTGAGCTGGCAGGAGACTTTTCACTTCATTCAGCTGCAATTACTTGTGACAAGCTCATTTCCACAGCGAAGAGGCCCTGAGCATGTTGCACATTGATGTTTAACTTCATGAAATTCAGGGATGATTTAGCAGCAGTAGGAGTGCAGGGAATGTTAAAATCCTGAAATAGCAAAGGCTCAGTTACCACACACCAAATGTAACGAGATTAATATGAAAAACACCAAATGAGGAGAAAATTTCCTCCTGAACTTAAAAGTCAGTTAACTACTGGACTGGTTTCTAAAGCCAGGATTATATTTTCCTTTTGAAACTTACGACACTGATGGAAGCAAAACCACTTTTATACCCCCTTTGGCAAAATAGGAAACTGCCAAACCACAAAATGGAATATTAGTTACTGTAAATTGAAACAGCAAGAGACAAAAAAAACCCCCTCACCTTTCTCAAAAGTGACATCCAGCTTGCCGAGATAAGGTGGAAGCTCCTTAAAAATAAAGAGAAATGGAACACTAATTCAAATGCAGGAATGTAGTCACAACCCTTCTCTATAAAGACCAAAATATTATAATTCATAAGCCATTTATCTTTAAAGACTCCTTTTTTCAAACCTTCTCACCCAAAAAGTGATTTAGCAGCACCCTGTTTGTGTTCACGTGAACTCCTGGATTTGGAATTCTTGGGCTTGTGTGACCTGCAGCTGAATGTGGCCAAACATTCCCTGACAGTTGTGAGGACTCCACTTGCACAACTGCCTTTCCACCCGGTGTTTAAGACAGGCTGGCACAGCTGCCAGGGCAGGGCAGAGTCATACCAGGAAAAGGCTGTTGGCCAAGCTCCCTCTGGGATCCCTGTGGCAAAGCAGAGGAGCTCATCACCCTCTGCCATGTGCCAGGTCTCATCCTCCGACACAGGGAGCTGAGGGAACTTTGGGCTGGTTTTGTTTTAGTGGGACAAGGTGAATTTTGCCCCTTTGGTTCTGGGTCCCAGGCACATGCAGAGCCTTCCCTCCCACCCCACAAACACGGTTTTAAACGTCCCCCGGCACATTTTCTCTCCAACTCACCGAGTATTTGAGGTCAGATATGTTGACATCAACTCCTGTTGATCTCTTCAGGTTCTCATCATGGGACACAACCACTTGCTCATCTTTAGTCAGGTGACAATCCAGCTCCAACATGTCTGTGCCCAAATTCACAGCGCTGGAAGGAAACACATTTGAACCACCTGTGGCCTTTGTGCAGCTCCAGATCCAGCAGCACATTTACCACTGGAGGAAGTGAGCTTTTGTAATCAAATTTGTGGTAACAAAGAAGAATGGACAGGGATGTGAAAGCTTTTTGTTTTTTTTAAACCTGATTTCCATCCAGTCCCGATTAATGAATCGGCAAATTTTGGGCTCTCAGCTTTTTTGGGCAGTAGAAGCACCTTAAAATTATTGTTTTAATAAAAAGGTTTTAATCCAAATGAGGGCTGAACTGCTGAACACAGGCTGTAAACATCCCCAAATGCAATAAAAAACCCAACAAAAAAAATCAGAACATACGCCCTGTGTGTTTAACACAATTTCTGGTCCAGCTGGGATAACGATCAAAGGGAAGGTTGTCAAATTAAAGCCAATTTGTGAACTGTTTTCCAGTGCCACTAATTAAGAATTAGGAAGGGAACAAAATCCTGGTACATATGGAAGAATCACAGGCTGTTCTGGGTGGTTTGGGGTTTTTTTTTCCCCTCCTGAGAAAAAGCATCTCCAAATCTGCTGCAGAAAATTTGCCAGGCTGGTAGAAGATGTTCCCATCTAGTACCACACGTTATGACTGGAGCAGGAAAATTGGAAATATTGCTGCTTGAGAAAGTCAGGGCTGGTGCTGCAAGGGAAGAGGAGAACAACAACTTTCCTTGTTAACAAATCTGGGGATTTGCCAGGCTCTCACTGCTAAACAAGCTTCCTTAAGTGCTGAGCTTTTCCAGCTGGAAATGAGTTTGTTCTGCAGCCCTGTGGTAACGTGGCAAACCCACACTGCTCCAGAGTCAGAACCTCCGGTGGATTTGGGATCCAGCTGCTCCAGGACTCACGTTTGCAAATTAAAATCTAAACCCACCACAGACACATTTAAATCCAATATAATTACAGCCCCTCTCTGTAAACCGTGCAAAAATCAAAATATACTGCCTTTGAGATGAAAAGTCTCTAATTGCTTCCCAGAACATTTGTAATTAAAGCTCATGGAAGAGGGACTGCCAATAAGGCCCCTTCCCCTCATGCAATTTATTTCTGTATTACTTTAATAGTCATTTCCTCCTCATCGTGCAACAGTATTAGATCTTCTGCAATCACTGTTGAAGCGTAAATGCGTAAATAAAGCTCTTGTCAGTCCTTAGATCACTGTCATTATGGCAAAACCAAGGGCTGCAGACACACACTGTCCTCTGGATCCAACAGCCAAACATTTCTGCTTGTCCCAACCTGCAGGAGCAGCTCCTGCAGACAGGCTCTGTTTGGGACAAAATCTGATGGGTTAGGAATTGATCATTTCCTATCAGCCCCCTGAGCCAATCCAGGTAATTTTTCACCCTTCAGATCTCTGGTTTTCTGCCTAATTCCTTTTGCTGCCTTGATTTTGCAGTCAGAGAAATGTATTATCACAAAAGACAGGACTCCTAGAGCAGGCCTTACTCCAAGTACTACAGTTAATTCTGGGAATGAAATTTAAAATAAATAAATAAAATTAAAGTGTAACTTCTCTTGCAAGAACCCTTCATATCTAGAACCAGCACGGTGTTAAAGGAAAATTGAGAAATGGTTAAAAAAAAAGGCAGCATTTTTCAAAAAAGGCAGGCCAGCAGGGAAAAAAAAAGAGAAAGAAAAGCACACAAAACTCTGCTGAGCTTCCATGGAGATAGAAAATAGTGCAGGACTTTCTTTTATTTGGTTGGGACAGCTGGCACTCCTCGGGCTCCAGGGACACAGCAAAACCATGAGGGCACTGAGCACAAACCAAATTAGAACCCCCCAAAGAAAACAGGGAGAACCCCACGGAATTGGGTCCCTCCTCATGAGCAGCCGGAGTTTTGGATACGCTGCTTTTTCAGGAGCCTTGTTAGAATTCACTGCTGAAATGCTGCAGGCTTAAAAGGCTTTGTGGTCCCAAGCCCACTTTAAAGCCCTGGGTAAGAGGCTTTCACACATTGCGTGACTGCAGAGGAAAAAACAAACCAGCATTTTCAGCTTTCTAATGATAAACAAACTCACGGGAGTAACCAGCATCCAACAGGAGGAGCAGCAGCAGCGTTTCCTGTCTCAGGAGATCAGGCCCCAGGGGTTCTGTTTCCATTTGTTATTGTGCACAGATCATAATTTGTGGTAGCCCAGCTCCCCGTGGGTTAAGCTGATGTTTGGCAATGCACAGAAGCCACCCAAAGGAGAGAGGATGCTCAGGAACAGGGCACTGCACCCCAAAGATCTGGTGGAAGTCCCTCCTTCCTTCAATGCTTGGCTCACTAAAGACACTGACAGCCCCTAATTTAGGTGGGATCAGTTCCTTTTGTACTCACTGGCGAAAGGCTGTCATGGTGTTTTCCAGGTTCTCTCCAGCGCCTGCAGAAATAACAGAATTAAAATATATACAAAATCCTTTTCCTCCCCTCAATCCTACTGAAAATAAATTTAAAAAATGATGGATTTAAAAGCGCTCATTGGTCCCAAGTATTTCCTCAAAACATGCACGAAACACAAGTCAGAAATGTGTTACCACCACACTACTGGACCTTCTCAAGGTCAAACAATTAAAAATAGGAAAAAAACCCCCCCAACTTATTTTGGAATTAACACCTTGGATAAACAAACCAGTTTATTTTACCAGAGGTTGGGTGCCCTGTTGATCCTCCAAGCACTGTTTGGCTGGGACACACAAAAAGTCTATTTGAGAGCTGGTGGAAGGACCAACAAAAGGGGAAAAAAACCTTGGAAAGGAAAGGACCATCATTCTCTGCATAAAAATGTTTGAAGATCAGCCTGATTAGGGACTGGAAAAAGGTTGTGCCTTCTCCCTTCCTAAAACTGGCAACGTTATAGCCTGAAAAATAAAACCACCTCAGGAAGACGCATGTGCTGGTGAGGGTATCTGTGCAAACTTTAATTACTCTTTGACAGTAATGAATGACAGAGCTTGTAAACAGCAATTATAAGAGCTCCAATTAAGGCCTTGCCAATTAACAAGACCTCACCAGGACATACTTACCTAAATCTGTGCTCAGTTACTCAACGAAAGCAATGCACAGGCAGCCATTTAAAGCTGCTCTTCTCAGGTGAGCTCACACTGAGTAAGACTTACAAAATGAAAGATTTAAGTTAAAACACAACAATGAAACCTGCAGGGTTTAAGGTGAAACAACATGGTCAAGCCCACAGCAGCTCCTGGGATGAGACATTCGCCAGAATTTTATGGAATTTGATTGCAGAACGAGGAATTGGCTGGGGGATGGGGAACAGAAGCACCTTATGGTAACCACCTGCTGATTGCCCAACAGATAGAAACCCCTGCCGGGGCCCTGGATGAGTTATAAATGAGTTACAAATTACCCGTAATAACAATTGACATTTTTAGATAACTTATCAACCCTGCCAACACAGCCCCTACATCCTGAATGTTGAGAGAAGGGGGGAAACCACCCCCCCCGAGTCAGCCTGCAATTTGTGGACAAAAAGAGTGATATCTCAACGTTCCTGGGCAGAGATTTCCCAAAATAAATCCTTAAGTGAGTGAGGTAACAAGTCACACGTTAGGGAGGTGGGTCTGGGGAGTCAAAGCGGCCCTTGGGGGGGAAATGAGGAACAAAGTTGAGAGATCAGCTGAAACAGGAATTCCAACTCTGCAGATTTCACAGACCACACCCAGAAAGGGGAACTACCCAAGGAAGGGATTTGATGCACCAAAGCATTTTCTTTCCTGGAAAACAAGAAGGCTGGGCTGATCTAAAGGTTCAGAAGAACATTATCAGAAGGTCAAGGGAGGTGATTGTTCCCCTCGCCTCAGCACTGGTGGAACCACACCTGGAGCAGGGTCAGCTCAGGACTCCAAAGGACAGGACAGACATGGAGGGAGCAAAGATGACTGAGCCAAACTCTTCTCGGTGGTGCCCAGGGAAAGGATGAGAGGAATGGGGTTAAAGTCAAAATAGAGAAATTGAGTTTAGAAACATAAGAAAAAGGCCTTTTTTATTGCAAGAGTGATCAAAGCCTGGAAGAGGCCATCCAGGAAGGTGGTGAAGCCTCCATCCTTGGATGGACATGTATTTAAAACCTAACTGGGACAGGTCCTAATCCACACGCTCTGGTCAGATCAGATGATCTCCAGAGGTCCCGTCCAACCTGAACTGTTCTGTGTAAAAATCATCCTGCTCCCCTGTCTCAGAGCAATCCAGGGCAGCTGGCACTGACAGAGGACTCTAACACAGACTACAAAGACTTAATTATCCATCTCAGAAACGATGACTTTTAAAACGATGCAGAAGCAAAGAAATAATTCAGGGATGATTCCACGGACGAGCTATAAAATAAAAGAATACTTGCACAAAGAAGCAAGTGAAATCAAACCCCTCAGACTTATAAAACTCCACGTACAAGGTTTCATCTCGGAGACGAAAACGCCAAACAAGTTAAGTGTTACCTTGATCTCTGAAGTTAATTGGAGTAATGCAATAGGAAACCTGACACTGCTTCCGAAGCTGCAGCGTGACTAAAGCCTGATGAGAACTTAAGTCCCACAGGAATTCGTGTTACAGGGTAAACACCACAGAGAGTAAAGAGTAAGTGATCCTCAGCCTGAGCAAAAAGCTGCCGAGATGTTCAGGGCTGTTCTCCTGCCTCGGGTGGATTTCAGAGGATCGACGTGGGCACAGAACCGAGGACTTGGCCTCTGAGCGCCCCAGGAATAATCCTCCCTTAAGCGAGGCTTTCTTCTTGTTCTGATGGAGCTTAGAGCAACTGGCCCAAACACTTGCACTGGAGGCTTAGGGCTGAGCTCCCTGCAAAGAAGGGAGAAATGAGGGGGATCGACAAAGTCACCTGCAAGTTTTTAACCCCTTGCAAATTACACAAACGGGTAACAATCAAAGTCAAGAACTTTGCTGATTGAAGAAAGGCAGATACCCATCAAAATAATATACATATCCTGCACCAAAACGTTCATTTTATGGTGTATTTAAGACTATAATTATAAAGAAATGTAAGCTGTCACATGAACTAAAGAAATGCAAGAGATCGGCTCTAGTTTTTCTGTGTTAATTCCAGGAGTTAAGGACTATTGGCTAAAACTGATCAACCCCTGCCTAAATTGATCAGATATTGAAAACTGTTCAATAGAAACTTTTCACAAATTTCGCACACTAACGGGGAAAAGCACAGAACTGAACTTCACAGAGAAGGAAAACACAACTTGCTGAAATTTTTTCCCCCCCTCACAGTGCTTTGGTAAAGGTAGAAAAACCTTAAAACCCTGTTTTAGCTATTTCAGATAGAAGCAACAAGCCAATCCACAAGGCCTTGGCACAAGGAGGGGACAAACAGGATCATTTTTACCAGGGTTTTTAAGCACTGACTGACTGACAGCAAAACCAAGGGTCAGCAACAACAGGGTCACAGCAAATCGTGTTTCTTCTGAGGGCAGGAAGCAAAGCAAACAGCCGGTCAGGGGAGAGAAAATTGATCTTTTACACCTTATCTAAGGCACAGCCCAAGGCTGAAGGAGAGAAACATCAGAAAACGGACTCCTTAGAATAAAAAAAATATACACCCTCTAGAGGAAAACCATCACGCCCCACACAAAACGGAGCCGATTTCGGAGATTAACCCGGCGCTGAAACGAAGCGCTGGTCAGCAGGTGGCACCTAAAATTAGGCTGCGGGAGGAAGGTTTAAAGGGAGCCCCAGCTGCGAGACACGGGCACCGCACAGATCCCCCCCGAGCCTGGGGCTGTGGGGGGAGAGATCAGCGCCCCGGGAACGAGGGGAGCAGCACCTCGGGAATGAGGGGAGCCCTCGGCGCCCCGGGAACGAGGGGAGCAGCACCCCGGGAATGCGGGGAGACCTCAGCGCCCCGGGAACGAAGGGAGCAGCACCCCGGGAACGAGGGGAGCAGCACCCCGGGAATGAGGGGAGCAGCACCCCGGGAACGAGGGGAGCCCTCAGCGCCCCGGGAGCCGGGCGGGGAACAGCCCTCAGGAGCGGCGGAGAGCCTCAAGGGTGTCTCTCCCCATCCTTCATCCCCCCCCCATCCCCGCCGCCCCTCACTCACCGCCGCGGTGAGAGATGTGCCGGCAGCGAAAGCGCTGCCGCTTGGGCCGGTGGAGCAGCCCCGGGCACTTGAGGAGCAGCGCGGAGGTCAGGACATATCCGCCCAGCGTGGAGAGCACGTACAACGTGGCCGACATGCTGCGGCTGCCGGTGCCTGTCCCGGTGCCCCGGTGCCGGCTGGCAGCGATGCGGAGCCGCTGAGGGACGCGGAGCCTCAGAAGGAGCCGCAGCCTCAGGAGGAGCCGGAGCCGCTGCGCCCGCGCAGCCGCCGCGGGGCCGGGAGAGCGCAGGCGCGGAGGACTCGCGCCCTTCTCGCCCTGCCCGTAAGGCGAGCGGGCTCCCCCTCAGCTGTGGAAAGCCGCCTCACAAACAAATTATTTAAATTAGGTGAAGGTGATTTAATTCCCCCCGGCTCCCTCCTCATGGATGGCGGGGATGTATTTTTTTCTCCCCACGCCCCGCCCGTCACGGCCGGGAGTGCGATTGTCCAAAAGCGCCTGACAGACGCTGTGGGCACTTCCGAATGACACCACGGACTTTTCCCCCCTCGCTGTCCCGTCTCCCCGCTCGCAGCCGGAGGGGTGAATCTCCCAGACCCGAACCCTCAGATATGTCGTATTCCAAAGGCAGGGATGCATTTCCTCCACCCAGTTCCTCAGAGAATCAACGAAGGCTTGGAAGGGATGTTTAAAGATGACCTAGCCCAACCCCTAATGTCGTATCCTTACCCAGCCCTTCCCTAACCTCATATCCCAAAGGGGAGGGATGCAATTCCCACATCCAGCCCCTCAGAGATGCCCCGTTCCAAACACAAACCAGGTCTCAACTCCGGCCATGCAGTGTAATTATTGTACTATAGCAAATTGGCAAATTAACTTTTGTGTGCATGCTAATTGGAAACAAATATTCTAGAAATGAAATTAGGTCTCAGCGTACAGCCGCTGTCACTAGTACATCTTGCCTCAGCAAAGAGTTAGAAGTTGGTTTACTGTGACTGATTTTTTGGCACGTCCAGCCCCAGTGACGCTCGCAGAATTTAAGTTACCCATCAATACATCGTGTAGTGTTGTATAATTATCCAAACTCTCTCAATTTGACATTCAAATTGGACCAAACCCATCCTTTTAACAACTGAAAGCCTGTTTAATCACTGCAAGTCAGGCTGTGCTGACAATTAAGCTGCAGTTGCTTATGAAGAACCAACTAATACAGTTCTCCATTTCCCACAAATTTACCAGCAGGCTTTGTACTCAGACAGATCTGTTAATCCAAAATAGGAAATTAAGTTGGCCTTTTAACAAAATCTGATTGATGATTACAAATAGAATAAGGTATTTTAGCACAGTCCCTGGTTTTGGTGTTAAAACACATCAGAACTCCAGTACCTTTTTTTTTTAAGACAAATGGTTTCTTCTATCATCACATTAAAAGCATCTGTTTTTTACTTACAAATAAAAAAGACAGAAGATTCTGCCCATCATTGCCACAGCAAGACAAGGAAAACTCTTGATTTTTGGGCAATGCTAATTTTTAAATAGTTCTGAATCTGTATGTAAAAAGAACGGATGGAGAAAAGCATTATCATCAAAAATCTAATAATAAAGGATTGGTACTCTATGAAAACCAGCTTTTATTTTTTACATATGAGAACTCAATAAATGGAAAATTTACATGTCTCAGATTCCTTTTTCTGCTTTGATATCAGACTTTTATTTTGAGTCTGAGTTCCAGTGAAATACAGTGGGGCTTCACACGATCACAGCGACACCTCTTGGGTTACACGAGCCAAAATCCAGGACTTGGATTGGAGATAAGTCTTTCTAAAGTAAAACGAATCCACCAGAATAATTCTTATTGTGTAATTGCTTTCAGGATCCCTCGGAGAACTTTGTAGCTCATTAGCTGTTGGCTTTCCTTGGGAGGAAAGCAAGGTCCACGTTCTGTCACATAGGCGTAAGGAAACCTGAGCACCCACAGTCCATCAGAGGGAAGGGTTATTTCCTGCTTCTCAGGGTAAAATATAGGACAGGGTGGTGGCCCTGGTTGAACCTAAAATCAAAAGAAAACATGAGCAGATAATCAAACACGGAGCCTTTTCTCCGTATTTTGTTTTACACGTTTGAAAACAGTGACAAAATCTCCCAACTAAAAAAACCCCACCACCTTTTCATCTCCTAAATTCAAACTGTGGCTAATAATAGTTTCAGCCATGAGTAACTGCTGTTGTCCATGACATTTAAAATGACAAATTCACTCTTATAGTCATGACTCACTTGTTATCTTCTCTTTAAAAAAAGCCACTATTACAGTAAGGAATCCCAAAAACTCATCCTTGATAAAATATTTTAAACTTACTTACTGAAAATATGAAGCTGGCATAAGCCACTCTTGAAGTTTAAAACCCCCAGCTGTTTATAAAACAGATGCTTTTGGGGACTCCTGCCTTAGAGAACTCGTTGGAAGGAGTTTCTATCACACTCATGCCTCCCAGTCCTGCAATTAATGCTGCACCAACCACCCCCACCTCTGCTGTTCCCAGGCTCCCTCTTCCATTCTCACCTGAGGGGTTAATGTGATCTGCAGTGGAGCATCAGGAACCACCACGAAGAGCCTCATGAACTGGGCATAGTGCGGCTTGAGACCTCGTCCCTGAGTGGAGGACAGGATGTACAGGGGCATGTCGGAGTTGAGGGCCTTGATGGCTGATTCCTTTGGCCCCCCTCCCATCACCTTCATGACCTTATCGGGCCCTGAACACATGAACCTCCTCCCACGGGCATCTTCATACTCAAAGCCTACAAAAGCTCGGGCAATGTCGTCCCTCCGCCTCCCTCTCCCCATCACAACCGCACTCCTTTTGCCAGGAACAGCCTTGTTGGGTGCAGGCCAGGAGTTGGTGTCCAAGTCCCCTTCATCTTCAGTTCTCGTCCTAATGACAATGTCCCAAGGCATTAAATAGTTTGTTCCCGGGATAAAGCCTTGTTGATCTAAGCCTGTGTGGAAGTTATAAGCCTTGGCAGGCCCCAGCTTAACCAGTGACCAACTGGAGAACTTGGGCAGGAGGCCTTTGGGGCAGTTGGAATGGAGCATCCCAGGGAGGTACTCGACAGTGGACGCCTGGCGATCCACCAGGCTCGGCCTCTTCTCGCTCTTGGAGTCCCCGCTCTGCCCGTGGCTTTCTGCATTGTCCCCTCCACCCTGGGCATCAGCAGGGTAAGTGCCCAGGCTGCCCGTGGACTGGCCCAGGCTGAGGGCTAAGCTCAGGCCTGTGCTTTCTCCCTGAGTCTGAGGTTCTTTCTCTTTGAGTTTCTCAATCTCGCCTTCCGGAGGGGCAGGCGAGGACTCGTCCCGAGCAGGCGCCGGGTCAGGTGTGCTTGGCTGAAATATGGGGAAGTTGATGTGCTCCAGTTTCCCACAGCACTTTTCTTCAAGTAACTACAAGAAAGAAAACGTGGTTAACTGTACCCTTCCACCTCTGAGATGAGGGAGTTCAGAGTCACAACGTTTGTCAAGATAGGTTTGCACTCTGTGGCAAGCACAGACCTGACTGTTTAGAATTCACATGATCCAACAGAAAGGACAAACAGGGGCATAAACAGGTGCTCCTGTGTGTGGGCACTGGTGAGGACTGGAACTGCCCACCCTACAGACAGTTTCTGCTCCCAGAAACATCTTCTCCAAGCAATAAGTTGATAAGAGTAACAGGAAATCTGTGGTCACTTCAGAATACAGACTCTGCTGATGAAACAAAAGCAACAACAAAACAAGTATTTACCTGGTAGAAGTCATAATTAGCTGCTTTGATATCAAAGGGGTCCTCTCGAGGAGCTTGTTTCCTTCCACAGTTACAGGCACCAGTGGAACGAGCCCGGCTGTTGTGGTACAGAATGGGAGGATTTCTGTCTGCTTCGGGCTTTTCCCCTAAAAGCAAAAATCAGACCCTGTGGAAATTGCTCACCATTTCTAGAGATTAATTCCCTTCACCCACTGCTTCCTCCTTGCCATACATATACACAAAATGACTGGCCAGCAGTTTGAGTTCTTCTGCCTGTAATCCATGTGCATCAAACAGCTTTGACTCCCTCACTGCCACCAGCCAAGTTATTTAAACCATAGGGAGACACGCGTCCTACTGAACTTTTCTTCTCCTACACACCCCTTGTTAGAAGGACTCCAGTCTCATGCTGCTAATTAGCAAGACGGAATCAGTTACCACTCAAATCAGTTACTACCAACAGGGGGTTGGCTCCCAAACATTACTCAACATAAAGGAAACCTGCACAACAGCTCTGCCATAATCCCACTGGACAAAGATGATCACCGAATCATTCAGGTTGGAAAAGACCTCTAAGAGCAACTCCCGCCTTTGCCTGATCACCCTCTCCTTGTCAACTAGACCAGTGCAGAGTGCCACATCCAGTTAATCCTTCAACATGATGCTCTAAACGTGCGGAACTCTTGCCTTCTGTAAGAGCTGTTTTTAAAGCAGATACAAAACCAAGCCACATAACCACAAGTGAGCGTGTGTTTACCCGCTTTTGGGAGCAGATGGAACTTGTGGACGCAGTGCTGGTCCGTCAGGCTCCGCTCCTCGCAGAGCTGGTGCCCGTTGCTCCAGAACTTGTAGCAGTCCTCGTTGAGCTGCATGGCGTACTTGTGGAAGGCCGGGCCCCGGGCGTGCTGGCTGTACACCCGCAGGGCCTGGGCCAGCTGGTTCTTGTGCACTGTCATGGTGTAATTGTGGGGCAGGTTGGACTGGTAGGCGCTGTGGGCCATGGGCAGAGCCTTCTGGCAACGGTTTTCTGAGAACTTGGTGTCTATGTCTAAATAGCCTTCCAAGACTTTGATGCTGCTCATGATTTTCGAGCTCAGCTCCCCCGAGGTCGGGTCATCATCCTTGCCTTCGATGGTCACTTCATACAGTTTTAAAGCAGCAGCGACCCACTTCTGGTAGGTGGGGAGCTCGAAGTGCGAGGGCTGCGGGTTCCTCCCCACGCTGTCATCGAAGCCCTTCTTGCTGAGCACCAGCTCCACGTGCTGCCACAGGAACTCCTTGAGGGTGCAGTCCACAAGCTGCCCAGAGGAGCTGGAGCTGCTGCTGCTGCTCTCCGCGTGGAAGGAGAGCTGCTGCCGGCCGTGCCGCATCATCTGGTACCTCCTGGGTCCCGCCAGGGTGGGGGCCAGCAGCGAGTCCGTCTCCCTCATGGTGCAGTTGCTCCTGAGTTGGTCGAGCAGCATGGCCACCGGATCATCCCCATCCTGGGGCCCCCCGGCCACGATGTAGACGAAAGCCTGGTTGGCAGGCACGGTGAACAGGCAGTTGATGCTCTGGTTGGTCAGCACTCTGCTCTTGCGGAAGATGCGGTAGATCTGATCCTCCAGCGCGTGCTGCAGCCTCCTCTTGGGGGAATGCTTCTTGGGGGGTGGCTTTTCCAGGTGACCGCAGGGGTCCTGGCCCCTGCCTGGGAGGGGATCCACCTTGAGAGCCCCGTTGAGCTGGAAGAGGAAGAGGAGGCGCGGAGGGCACGGCCTGCAGTTGAGCTTCCACTCCTTGCCCACCGGGCAGTCCTTGATGGCAGCCTTGAGGGAGGGCAGGACCTTCTGCCGCAGCCCGTCCAGCGCCCGGAACACGCGGTCGTAGGTGATGTCGAAGGAGCAGGTGGGATGCACCAGCAGCAGGATGTGGCAGACGGAGAACAGGTAGAGGAGGCTCAGGCAGTGCAGCTTCTCCTGGTGCTTCCAGAACTCGTGGGCCTCGGCGTGGGGCAGCGGGGCCGGGGCCCCGGAGGGGTGTCCGGGCCCGGGCTCCCTGTTCTCGGCCGCCGCCAGGTCCCCGCAGGCCCGGAGCAGCTGCGGGGTGTCGCAGATGGAGGTGAGCACCAGGTACAGCACGCGGCTCTCCTGGCTGTAGTACGCCTGCAGCTGGTTGTAGTCCTTGCTCGCAGGGTCGCTCTC
>WEKX01007413.1:1029331-1111598 GCA_013390025.1 Pitta sordida
GGAGCTTCTCCTCTCCTCGTTCCCCCTTCTCAAAACCCCCGCGGAGCCTCCGCTCTTCACCCGCGCACTGAGAGGGAGCCCGGGGACAGCCGTGTCCCCCTCCCGCCGGCGGGGCCGCAGCCATGGACGAGCAGAGCGTGGAGGTGAGCGNGGAAGGAGGGATGGATGGAAGGAGGGAAGGAAGGAGGGATGGAGGGATGGAAGGAGGGATGGAAGGAGGGAAGGAAGGATGGATGGAAGGAGGGAGGGATGGATGGATGGATGGATGGATGGATGGAAGGAGGGAAGGATGGATGGATGGAGACCTGGCACAGGCACAGCCCGCCTTGGCACGGGAGGGACTGGCTGTTCCGGCAGCTCACACACCTGCTGCGGGCTGGGCACAGCCGGGCTGGAGGAGAATGTCTCAAAAGGCTGTGTTGGGTGGTCTCGTGTGTTGCATTGCAGTGGTTTGCAGCTGTTGAAAGAGGCGTTAATGCACGCCAGGTGCTGGGGTATCGGTGTATTGAACGTGTCTCGCTTTTGTGCTGATTCATAATTTCAGCTCAGTAGGGGACAAAAAAAATGACCTGAAGAGCCTTATTAAAGTTCCATAGTTAAAACCAGCAGTGTTGTAAGTTACACTTCGTCTGTAAGTGTAGAACTTATTTGCCAGTGAAATATCTATTCCTATGGATAATAAATACTGCTTTCAAAATCCTGTCTCGTTTTGCTGATGGAGAGAGGTGAGGTGCATTTTTTGTATTCTTGAACAAGATGCTTCTCCCTTCAAATAGGCATAGGGAAAAAACCATGTTGAATCGCATTTTTATCACCCAGGTTTGGTTAAATGGGGCGGGAGAAGGTAGAAATTGTGGAGCTGTTGGTAACTGCAGACCTTAAAAGATCATATGTCTTCAAAAAGTAAAAGAAACCAAAACAAACCTCCTTCAATTCAGCCCCTCGTCAGCCCCGTGTTTATCACAGACACGCACTGACCGTGGTTTTGAGTTAGTTCACTGGCCCTGGTGGGTTCTGAGCCTGCAGGTACAGCACAGCTGCTGCCACTCTGCGGGATAATATCTTGGATATGGGAAGGCCTGCTCTGAAAAACAGGCGAACAGAAACTATTCCGTGCAAAAGGAGGGTATAAAATGTGTGCTGAGAGAGAGAGGGGGGGGAGCAGAGCCCTGGTGTCGGGCTCGGGGATGTTTGGGATGGGACTGGAACAAAACCTGGCGCTGCGCCCGGAAAACAAGCTCGGATAAGTGTGAAGCCCGTGGTTTAACAATGATGATCCTCCCCAACTCTGCAGAGCATTGCCGAGGTGTTCCGATGTTTCATTTGTATGGAGAAGCTGCGGGATGCCCGCCTGTGCCCCCACTGCTCCAAGCTGTGCTGCTTCAGCTGCATCCGGGTGAGTTCCCTTGGGGGGGATTGTTCTTGCAGATGGATGGGCTGGAAACCGACTGGTCTTGTGAAAGCATTCCTGTCCCTTTTCCGGGAGCTCACAGGATCCCTTTTTCCCCTCCTCTGTGCTCTTTAGTCTCCCTTTCAAACACTTTTATAACAGCCTGAGGAGGAACAAGGCAGGCTGTGCATTGCCTCCCGCGGTGCTAATTATAGGGACCATCTGGAGTAGTTGCTGTTAGGAAAGACATCCAATGATCCCTTCTTTGGCACCTCCTGAGAGATCTGTGGTGACTGTGTGGAAGACAAAAGTTGGGACAGGAATCAGAGATGATGGCTTTGGCTCTTGAGAAGGTCATAGCATCCCCGCTTGTATCCCGGAGATGTTTTATGATGTTTACCAGACCGGTGTGGTGGGATCACAAGGGGCTGAATCCTTGTTAGGGGAGTCTGAAGCGGCACCAGAACCTCCATGAATTGGTTGAGGTGGTGGTTCCCGGCTCCAAACCAGGTGCAGGTGTGTGTTGCTGCAGCAGGAGTGGGTTCAGCTGAGGTCCCCAGCCCTCCAAGTGGTATTTCCAGAAACTGGGACAGACATTCATCCCTCGCTGCGGAAGCTCTGACAAGGGCTGTAGGTGAGGGATTCGTGCTGCATATTAAGAGTGTTGGATGACATATTGTTGCTGGGTGGTGAGAGATTATTCATGAGAGTCTTTAAATGTAGTAGTGAGCTGACAAATACGAGCCCATCAGCTGCTGAGCTTTTACACTTGTAAGTTGTGGTGGGCAGGTGAAGTTCTTTGCTCCGCTCTTTGTCTCAGGAGGTTTCTGGGAGAGGAACATTCACGGGGTCCTTGGGGGTTTGATCACTGAGCTGTAGGTATTTAACTTGCCTATAAATAGCTCGAGGGGAAGGAATAAATTACCTTGAAGACTAATTAGACTCTGAAAAATACGGGTGTTGTAGCTTTTGCTTTCCTCTATTCAGTCTTGCTCTTCAGTCTAAGGCTCCGGGATCTGCCAGGTGGGTGGTTTCTAATGAAATATTTGGTACCTCAGAATTCTCTGTGTGATTTTTAACTGGAGCATCTTTGGCATCTAAAGAAAAGAGGTTGCTTGTTGCTAAGGTAAAAATAACAGTTTCTTCTGTGACTAAGTGGTTGAACAGTTAATTTCAAAATCTGTTTTAAAAAAAGCAAAGAAAGATAGGAAGAGCATAATAAAAATAGCTCCTAATTAATGACAGAATGTAGTTGCCTGAGTTCTTTTTCTTCCAGTCTCTTTAAAAAGGTTTTTCGTTTTTCCATCACAGCGTTGGCTGACTGAACAAAGAGCTCAGTGCCCTCATTGTAGGTAAGGTATCTTTAATTTCAGAAACAAATTACCAGGAGTTGGGTGTGTTGGTCTGTTACGATTCAGAGCGAGTTGCACGAAACTCTGACGTTGATTTTTATTTTTTCCTGAGACCTGGCTGCTGTTACTATAAAAATTGTATAATAGTTACTCTAAAATAACATCCCAGTTCTGTGCCAAGCTAACCAAGGTCTCTGTTCTTCCCACACGGCGCTGCTGTTCTCAGCGCTTGGGGTTGGTGGAGTAAGAGATGGAATTCTTCTCTGAACTCTGTCACAAGAGTCAGAGACCAGAAGCTTCAGTTTTCAGGCTGAACTGTCCCTTTTTAATGCCTTTCATTGTGTGATGCAGCTATTCTGTACATCATTATGGGATGGCTCATGGTGGTTCCCACCTCTCCCCAGCCCCAAAATGACCAAATCGATGGAAAACTTGTTGGTTTTTTTTTTTTTCTGAAGTAACCAGTCCAGCTCCTGGGTGGGTTTTTTTCACCTGTGACTGTTCTGGTAGTGTAGCATTGCTGATCCGAGCTCCCTTCAGTGCCTCTCCTGGAGGCAGGTCGCTGCTCTGACTGTGCTGTGCCTCTTGCAGGGCCCCGTTGCAGCTCCGGGAACTCGTCAACTGTCGCTGGGCAGAGGAGGTGACCCAGCAGCTCGACACACTCCAGCTCTGCAACCTCACAAAGCACGAGGAGAATGAGAAGGACAAGTAAATGGAGCGTTCTGCACCTAAAGTGTTTTGTGGTTTGGCTTTTCATTTCAGCTCGTTGTTAGAAATGGGGGAAAAACTGGTGACTTGTACTTGCTGCAAGTTGTGCTCCTTGTCTAAATGTTCATTTCTGTTACACTTTGGTGTCTTTGCTTGGAAAGCTGCTGGTTTTAGTTTGACTCTGTAGTTAAAATGAAAGATAAGGGCAGGAATACTTAAGACTCTCGACCCTTAGTGGTCGTGTATCTGAACTGTAAAAGTCTATAAAAGTGGCTTGCTCATCTGGCACTGAGTCCCAATAAGTCTGTTCCGGAGATTGAAGGAGAAAAGTGTGAGAAGCAGCATTGGAAAATGGACAGAGATTAATTAAATATTCTATGTTTGCCTTCTTCCCAAATTCCTGAATCCTGAGGGAGGGGGAAGGCAGGGACACACATTTTGTGTCTGGTCTGTGCTTGGTTTACTGGTTGTTGCTTTTCCTGAAATGTTAAGAAGTGACAGAGATCAGTTTGTCCAAAGAGCTTTTATGAGCAGTTTCTCTCTGGTTACTTCATGTTGTGTTTGATGAGGATTTTAATAATGTGTAGTGGTAACTTCTACAATTGTGAGCTTGATTCCTTTATCTGTGCAGGGTGGAAACCCAATTTTAGTAATGCACTTTCTATCTTTCTCAAGTGCTCCCTGAGAGAATACTAAAAACAACACTTATTTACAAAAGGTTTTTAGTGGATATAAATATTATTCTTCCAAAAGGTGTCTTGTGCTTTAGTCCCATTATCATGTAGCA
Source organism: Pitta sordida (assembly GCA_013390025.1). Classification (NCBI taxonomy): domain Eukaryota; kingdom Metazoa; phylum Chordata; class Aves; order Passeriformes; family Pittidae; genus Pitta; species Pitta sordida. The sequence continues at coordinate 1,033,569 of WEKX01007413.1, forward strand.
AAACATGTGAAAATGTGAAATTGACTTTGTAGAAAATTCCTGGCTATTTTCTGTTGATAAAATGTATATTTTTCTTGTTCAAGGTGCGAAAACCATCATGAAAAGCTCAGTGTTTTCTGCTGGACCTGCAAGAAGTGTATCTGCCACCAGTGTGCACTCTGGGGGGGAATGGTAAGAGGACAGTGAGAGACTGCAAGCTTTGTGTTTGGCAGCAGCTGGAAGAACTAGAAATGCTGTGAAACTGTTTTTCTGGCCATGCAAATACTGCAGTTGTATTTGGTTTTATAATTTAATACCACTGGCTGTGAAACCTGATACTTCTTGCTCACAATTAGAGAGGAAACTTGAATTTTTACCAGAAGGAGATCAGAATTACCTTCTGTAGTATAAGCAAATCCAGTGTGGTGGTGAGAGGTTTGTGGACAGAGGAAGAAGCCTCGCTCAGAAAATACAGATTACAATGATTTAATTGTCCTGCAGGAGCACAATTCCTCACAGAGTTTATCCATTCCACGTTAAGGAGAAACAGCTGGTGCTGTTTGGAACAGAAGTGGTTAACTGTGCTGCCTTTGTTTGGGAAGGGTGTTTTAATAAGAAAAATAAAACATCAGTCCTTCTTTGATTTGCTGGGGGGGTTGCAGAGTGAATGAAGCAGTTTATTTCTGGAGGGCTGCCGAGACTCCAAGCAGCTCTTGACAGGAAGCTTTGATGGAATGAAAGCCAAACTCATGACTTCTTAGGAAGGGAAGTGAAAGACAGACTTCCTACATACAATCTGCTCTGGAATGTTTCCAGAGTGGAGGCTTTCTTCCCCTCTCTTTCAGGGATTTAACAGGAGTGGAATAAAGGGAGAAAGATATGCTCTGTTATTCACCACCTCCTCCTCCCCCTTCTCTCTGCACAGCACGGGGGACACACTTTTAAGCCACTGGCAGAAATCTACGAGCAACACGTGACAAAAGTGAATGAAGAGGTGGCAAAGCTTAGGAGGAGGCTCATGGAATTGATCAGTTTGGTGCAAGAAGTGGTAAGGAAGTTTTCCTGGAGTTCTCCGTTGGCAAAGGGTAACTGGGAAGTGGAAGTAGTTAGTGCACGATATCGTGTTCATGGTGTTTTCAGTAGCTCTTAAAAGCTGTTCCTTCCCTCAAAATGATGAGATTATTTAATGATACACATCATCAAAATGATGAGATTATGCAAAGTGGAAAGGTCAAACCCAGAACTGAGGGTATTTTATGGTTGCTAGTGTTAGGTAACAGGGAATATTTCTTTTGGGGAATGCAGTTTAAAAGCTGGAATTGCACAGTCCTTGCACTTCCAGAAGTGCAGTCTGCCACTGTAAACAGGTATAAAAATGCTTTATTCTAACAAAACTTATCTTCCTTTCTTCAGAACAGTAAACTGTAAGTGTATTTGAGCCTGCAGGATGGGCTGTAGAGCAGCTCAGCAGTTAGAGATTTGTTTGTGTACCTCCTTTTTCTTCCCTGTGGGTCAATGTGTCAGACATCCAAATATCAGCACGTTCAGCTTTGGCAGTTTCAGAGGCAATTCCAGCAATTCAGTGCAGTTCCTTGTATCCCAGGGAGGATTATTTTTGTGTTCTGCTGGATGCTGTTACATTCATTACCTGTATTCTTTGTGCAAGCAAAGTCAGGGTTTTTTAACAAGTTTCTCTGATTTTTTGCCTGTGCTGTTGTTGAGGAATTTGTTTGCACGTGCAAAGCTCTGCTCCAGCTCAGGTGTGACTGCTGTGTCACCACAGGGGCCACTTGTAATTGTGGCCTGTTTTTATCACATTGTTACCACAAACAAAACTTCCCTGAGCTGCTCAAGTCCCAGAAGGGGAGCTGGTGGTTGCACTTACAAACTTGTGATGTGAATCTCAGTGCAATGAGAGATGTTTGGGCACCCACCAGAGGGCACACTGGTGGATCCAGAGAAATCCTGGGAGTGCAGCTCACCGAAAACCACTCCTGGTGTGTTATTCCCAGCAGGAGTGGGATTTACTTGTCCTCCTCGGGCATTTCTGGGCTCTGGGGGAGCAGAGTCAGTGACTGGAGCAGGCAGGTGTGGGAAGGGCTGGTTGTGGGGGTGTTTTCCTGCTGCAGGAGAGGAACGTGGAGGCCGTGCGCAGCGCCAAGGACGAGCGCGTGCGGGAGATCCGCAACGCCGTGGAGATGATGATCGCCCGCCTGGACACTCAGCTCAAGAACAAGCTGATCACTTTGATGGGTGGGTAGTGGCCTCGTGTGTTTCGAGGAGGAGCAATATATTAGTGTGTAAATCCATTGAGAAGCTTTGTTTCCCTGGGAATGGGACTCCTTACACGATTCCTGGTGTTGTATATGGCAGAAAACTTCCACCTGCAGCTTCTGGGTGGTTTTGGAGTTACTGTGATGCAGTTCTGACATAACCTGGTTCTGTTCTGTTACAAACTCCTGCAAAGTTACTTAGAAAACATTCCCCTCTCATGGGAAGATGTTCAGTACCTTTCAGCTCAAGTGGTTTGACATCATCACTTATGTTAGTCAAGAAGTCCATCTTTGTCATACATACTCTTTTTAATGTTAATAATTTAAAGTCTGTTTGAGATGTCAGGTGAGCAGCAGCTCAGGGCCACCAACACAGTCAGCCTTGTCTGCAGATGTGGAACATGGAATCAGAGCTGCTCCTCTGGTTCCTGATGCTTTTCCTGTCTGGGGACTGATCCCTTTACCCCCTTTTGATACAAGTGAAGCTGAGGAGACCCGTGGTACATTTACAGCTGCTGAAACTCTATTAGAGACAAGATGTAGTGTTCAGTGAGGGCACAACATGCCTCAGTTGGCTCTGACTCTGTGCACACTTGGCTCAGGTGTTTTTGCATCTGTGCCTGGGTTATTCCATGTCCACTTTCAGTTCCCTAAAGCCCCTTGAGGGTAAAACCATCAACTGATCCGGGAGAGGCTTCTCTGGATAAGAGTGAGTTCAGTGCAGTCTGACCTGGTCATTTTTTTTGTCCTGAAAAGCACCTCCAAAACAACAAACCTGCCATTTCTGGGACACAGAATGTTCCATTATTATCTTAACCTCAAGTGAGTTCTTCACTACAACTCTAATTAAAAATGTAGACTTGCTTTTCAAACGCTTTCTCAATCAACCTTGGTATATTTAGAAATCCGTTACCTCAGGATGTTCTGGGGCAGCTTCCAAGTTAAAAAAATAAAAAGGAAAGCGTGGTTTCTTAAACAGTGACTATGTGCTTTTTGTTCTTTACACATGTCTTCTTTAAACAGGTCAAAAGACATCACTTACTCAAGAAACTGAACTTCTGGAAACTCTGCTTCAAGAAGTAGAACATCAGGTGATTTGTGTTCTGAGATGTTGTGTTGCATAGATCCCACCTCAGCTGGCCTTGATTTGCTTTTTTATTTAAATTGTTAATTGGTGGATATATCTTGAGGAAATCTTTTCATCCAAGTGGCACAATTTCTTAAAAACACGTTTGTCTTCTAGAAATAATTAGTGGTGGTCTGTTGCTTGAAGGACTAGTACAGGGATTAATGGCAATGTCACATAAAATTAGACAGTTCTATATAAATTAGTTTAAATTAGTTTAACCCCAATGAAATATAGCAGTAGTTATTTTAACTTCCACTGGAGAGTTTCAGAAAACAAAAGGAGCAAACCCCCTAATCGCTGAGCTCCATTTCACGTTGTGTTGTGGGTAAGCTTTCTGAAGTTGTGACAAATACACAATTTATTTATTTAAAAGCAAAAGTGGTCAAACCCTTTTCTTTCTACTGACCCAAGGATTTTTTCCCCCTCCTTTTCCCCCCCGCAGTTACGATCCTGCAGCAAGAGTGAGTTGATATCCAAGAGCTCTGAGATCCTGATGATGTTCCAGCAGGTCCATCGGAAGCCCATGGCCTCGTTTGTCACCACCCCTGTCCCCCCAGACTTCACAAGGTGTGAGCAGTTCTGTCCTGCTGGACCCTGAGCTTGGGAAGCATCTTGGTTTGCTTGTTAAAATCATGTTTTCAGTATCTGCTTAACTTGCTGCTCTTAGTAACCTGTGCTGCGAGTGGGTTTGTCTGTTCCAGCAGAGCCTGTCTGGTGTCTGCAGTCCCTGCTGGGGAGGCAGGACACTGGGATCCAGCTCAGGTTTTTTTTTTGTCTTTAACACTTTTATATTACTGATTTGTCCTTTTTTTTTCCTCTAATTATTGGGTCGTTCAGTGTATAATTGCCAGGCTCCTGTGAGATGCCTCTGCAGGTCACCTTAATTGAGAATATACAGCCCAAATCACTTCCCAGCACAATTCTGCATGAGGGGAGAGAGAGCTGCTGGTGCTGGGCTCTGAGGAAACTCAGTGCAGAGGTGATCTCGAAGGTCTTTTCCAACCTTGTTAATTCTGTGAGTTTAGGCTGAAAAATATCTCCCAAAGAATTGAAATTAAGAGAAGCCTTAAGAATTTTTCTAGGAAAAATTATTTTGTCTGCAATCTGAACATTATTTTCTTGACATCTTTTCTGAAAAGAACAATTAAATGCCTCTTTGAGGAGAGTTTAGATCAGAATGTTCATTTTCTGAGGTTTCTCCAGCTGTGAAACAGACTTTAAATGTTCTTTGAGCCGTGCAATTATCTGATCCTTTCTGGAAGTACCAAGGAGTCTTGCATTAAAATTCACCATATTAAGAGGTTATTAGCCATGACAGGTAAAAGGGCAGATCCTCTTAAATACTTTTGGTTGGTCTTCCTTTCATAACATAAAATATTAGTTTTATTCTTGTGTGATATCACATGGAGAGGTAGTGGGGAGAAGCCTTAGAAATAAAATTGTACCACAATAACCCAGTGGAGGCCTCGTGAGTTGCAGTGGCTTTGGTGACCCAGATCTTCTGAAATGCTTCTCCACATTCCCAAAGTTGGGGTTTTTAATGTCACGTTATTCCACTCTAATACGTTCCTTCCTTCCCCCACAGTGAATTGGTTCCAGCCTATGACTCAACCACGTTTGTCTTGGAAAACTTCAGGTGAGAATGTCTGAAGTTACTGTGAGCATCCTGCTGTGCATCACAGTGTTGTCTAAAACACAGAACAGTCTCTGCAGAAAACTGTTAGATCTGGGCATTAAAAATGTGGTGTTTACCAGGTGGACAATTAACCCCACTTAAACTGTTGGCTGAAAGGATTTTCTGTGAAAAAGGCTGCAGATAAATAACCTGCTTGTTTTTCTTTTTCAAGACAGTTTTGCAAGGAGTGCATGTGTTTGTGTGGAGCATTTTGCTGCTCTGTGCAGCAGGAGGGATGGTTCCAGAATGTACCAGTGTGATTCTTTGTGCCATTCCCTGCTCTTGCTTTGTCCCAAGACCAGATTTTTTTCCTCCTTTCCCAACAGCACGTTGCGCCAGAGGGCGGATCCTGTGTACAGCCCACCCCTCCAGGTGTCAGGCCTTTGCTGGAGGCTGAAAGTTTATCCGGTGAGTTGTTACCCCATCCCAAACACTTCGCCAGCATTCCCGGGCCTCTCCTCTAGGGGAACGAGAGTTTCTGTTCTCATTGTACCTAAAAAAGCTGTAGGAAAAGGACAGAATAATGTAAAATTGATCACCAGTCAATGGAGAAATTCCCTCTGTGCCTCTGGATCTCCAGCGTGAACGTTGTCAGTGTGGTTGATCTGGTTCGTTTAAAAGCAATTAAAAATGGGTCTTCACCACTCTGGCATAAGAATTTTAACAGGTGATTTTCGCCTCAGTGGTTTTTGCCAGGTGTTTGTTACAGAACTGAGGTACAGAATAACTCAGTTTGTTTGTGAATAACATTTATTGGGGAAGTTGGGAGGACAAGGAGTCAGTTGTTCACTGCACGTCCAGTTCTCAGATGGGACATTAAAATGGGTATTGAACTGAAATCAGTTGAGGGGTCTGAGCGTCCTGATTTCTGAAGCTGTGCTTTGTCCATGTTGGATCATTAACCCACAGGGTGGGATCTTTTCACAGTCCCCTTGTCTGGAGAAATAATAGTTTGGTTATGGAGTCCCAGTGCTGCCTGGTGGGGATTCTGTGGCACTCTCACACCACTGGCTCCGTCCCTGGAGCCCCTGGTGCCCAGGACTGTGTCCTTGCAGAGAAGGAAAGGTTGTGCAGGTTCTCAGAGTATTGTAAATTCAGGGTTGGCTGCACGAAGGGTGCTGTCAGAAGGCATTAAAATCTATTTTTTCAATGGTAAGTTGAAATGTTCCTTCAAGCTGGAGGATTGGAGTTGAGCCTTTCTTCGTCCTTGAGCCAGGTGAGTGTGACAGAGGGTTTGCTGTATTTTTTTCTTGATTTCTGGGGGCTCTAATATTGTCTCTCTGTTAACTGACTTTTTTGTGTTGCATGGAGTTTTTTTCTGAAGAAATTTGCTCTCCTCAAAAATGAGGTGGCCTTGAAATGTGTCTGTATGTTAAAGATCTGAGAACTAATGTTTAACCTGAAATGATGTTTTTTGGGTACATTGACAAGTGTTTGTCTATTCAGACTTCCACTTAATCAAACCCCTAAAGTGTTAATGATTGAAGTTTTGCCTTGAGATCTGTATCTGAGATACCAACACTGTGTGTGTGCATCCAGGTGCAAACTCCTTATTGATTCGTGTTGCAGCAGGAGGTCACTGGAGACTAAAAATCACAGCACATACCAAGTAGACTCTCCTGCTGCAAATTCAGTGTTGATTGAAGCTGTTTCCTGAACTGTTCTAAAACCTTTTGTATGCATTTTGGTTTTATTCTGTGTTTTGCTTTCTTTTTTTTTTTAATCAATTTGTCGATTTTTATTTCCAGGATGGAAATGGGGTCGTACGGGGTTATTACCTGTCTGTGTTCTTGGAGCTCTCTGCTGGATTGCCAGAGACATCCAAGTGAGTAAACCTGTAGTAAGAACAGGTTTTTTGGTTGGGTTTTTTTTCCTCTTGGTGTTTGCAGAGAATGGCCTCAAGTTCTGGAGGGATTCAGGGCCCTCTTGGAAAGAACTGTGAGACTTCTGTTGTCCAGTGAGCTTTGAATTGTGCCCAGAGATCACATCTGAAAGTTTTCACTCAGTGATTTTCTTGAGATAAAAAGCAAGTTGGCAAAGCAGCCAATACAAGTATCTGTGTCAGAGTCTTACAGTTCACTCTACTCCCTGTTACTAATTTCCCCCCCCTTTCACTGGTATAAAAGTGTTCAGTAAAATTCTGAGACTGTTCAGCTGGGCAGAACCAGAAGAAGCCTCTTGTTAAACCTGGCATCTTTCTTTGGGTGCCAATCCCCGTGCAGGTACGAGTACCGGGTGGAAATGGTTCACCAGTCCACCAACGACCCCACCAAGAACATCATCCGGGAGTTTGCCTCGGATTTTGAAGTGGGAGAATGTTGGGGTTACAACAGGTTCTTCCGGCTGGACCTGCTGGCCAACGAGGGCTACCTGAACCGGCAGAACGACACCGTGATCCTCAGGTGAGGGCCACCAATTGTGGGGGGGCCCAGAGGGTCCTGTCTGCTGCTGGAAGGGGAAATAAGGGTGGAATTCGCCAAACCCAAAACAACTCCCCCCTAAAAAACCCTTTTCAAACGTTCCTTTGAAGGTTCCAAGTGCGCTCGCCAACCTTCTTCCAGAAGTGCCGAGATCAGCACTGGTACATTGCTCAGCTGGAGGCAGCTCAGACCAGTTACATCCAGCAAATAAATAACCTTAAAGAGGTAAGTGGGTTTTATGTTAATATAAAATCACCTTTTGCTGATCACTGATTAATTACCTGGTTTAGGTTACAAAGTTCACACTTGCCAGTTGTGTTTGTTTGAGTTGCTGTTGGGTTGATATTGGTCTTGTTAAGACACCAATAAAAGTGTTCATGGAAGTCAACAAACTTATTTCTTTGTGTTCCCTGTTTCATTTTGTGTATCCCTGGGGTATTTCAGAGGCTTGCAATCGAACTGTCCCGGACACAGAAGTCACGAGGGGTTTCACCTCCAGACACTCGCCTCAGTCCCCAGAACGATGATGGCTCAGAAACAAGGTCAAAGAAAGCTGGGCAAAGCATTGAAGCACTGCTGGAGAACTTTGCTGCTCCGGGATTAGCGCGGGAGAGCAAGGAAGAGGAGGAGGAGAAGACCCAGCACGAGGATTTGAATGTAGGAATTCTCTGTTTCCTGCCCCTGTGTGTAGCTTTCTGTGGTAGAGTAGCAGTAGAAACATAAGGGAACTTGTGAATTGTAAATTAGATTTATTACCCTTGCTATGGAAATAGATGATGCAGTCCAGGGCTGTCAGTGAGAGGGGATAGACCCCAGCACAACCAAGTTTCCAAGTTCCAGCTGTCTTCTTTTTTGTGTCAGTCTTTATTGTGATCGGAGACCCTTGTGTGTGACAGTGACACTGGGGAGAGGGTTTGCCTTCATGGCTTTAGGGGGATGCATCAAGGTGCAACCAACGTGTTTCTTTACCAGAAAACTGCCCATTTTCCCTGTAGCACGAGCTCTCCGACGGTGACCTGGACATCGACCTGGCAGGGGAAGATGAGGTGAACCACCTCGATGGCAGCAGCTCTTCAGCAAGTTCAACAGCAACCAGTAACACTGAAGAGAATGATATCGATGAGGAAACCATGTGAGTAACTGAAGTCACCTTGTCCCCCAGGGTGATCATCCTAATTCCAATGGAAACTGGTTAACTGGCTGTAGCTGCTGTGGGGTGTGTGGGATCCCAGTGAAATGTGAGGGCTGGTGCCTTTACTGCAAACAACATGAACTCACTTAACTCCGTGTTGAATTTTTGGTCAGGCAGTTGGTGTCTTCTGATCTCTTTGTTGATTTTAGTGTTGCATTTGTCTTTGACAAGTGAGAATCTGTGGAGGTTCTTTCCCAAGACATCATTAAGGAATCTCTCAGCACTGTAATGAAGGAGAGCTTTGGTATTGGGAAAGTGTTGCAGCAGTAGGAGAGTGATGATAAAGACAGATGCTTAAACTGGGGAATTGGAGGTTGAGAATCCTGGAATGTTCATTAGCACGTGAGAATGTGTTACAACACAAAGTACAGAACTCTGCAGGATCAGAGTTTCCAGCCTAAGTACAGGTGGCACTTCTGGGCTCTTGTTTGAGTCAATCATTTAATTACCACATTTCCATTGTTCACTTTGGGTAGCTTGGAAATAGCAGAAAAGTATAAATAGCAGAAAACACCATTTACAACACTTCTGTTTGGGGTTTTTGTGCCACAATGTTTAACAAGAGCTGAGGAAAGCTCATAGCTATGTTCTCCTTTTTTCCACCCTGATGATTTTCCAAGGTCTGGAGAAAACGATGTGGAATACAGCAGCAACATGGAGCTGGAAGAGGGAGATCTCCTGGAGGATGCAGCAGCTGCTGCCACTCCTGGAGCATCAGGTATGAAAAATGACTTCAGAATTCCCATCGATGCGAAACGCTGCTGGGTTCCTTCCTCTGTTCTTCTTGGAAGCAGTGCCAAGCTGTGTGTTCTGCAGGCATTTCTATTTTTGGAAGTGCTGCATCATGTGGTTTGTGCTGATTATTGCAGTGTAGCAGAAACACTTCATGGGTTCAATAAAAAAAGGAGGGGGGGTGGAAATTTTCTGAATGTGCTGGGTTTAAAAATGATGCATAACTTTGGAGGGCAGCTTTGTGCCTCTTTGAAATTCCTGGTGTTCCCATCAAAACTAGGCTGGCAAGCAATTTTCACTGGTGTGTGTGTGTGACCTCTGGGTGTGTGGAGGGAATGAAGTAAAGAATCCTCACAAGTCAAGCAGGATTTCATTTTAAGTGCAATATGAAAGGGTGTCCCAGGATTTCTGGCAGCCTGGAGATGATTACAGCCATAGGTTAATGAGATCCTGAAGGAAATGTGTTTATATGGAGTATAATTGTATTTATTTCAAAACTACCTGAAGTGCTGTTTGTGCTGCTGTGCAGGTCTGCAAGTGCTGGACAGACAGAATTCCTTAACTGTTGCAAAACTCCTTGAAAATGTCTCCTCAGCTCAGAAGCTGAGGGACTCCTTTAGAGCAGGAGCACAGTGGCTGTAGAAGCTGTAGAAACTTAGAAGGTTCTAGAAAGCAATTTTTAACACCACTTGTAAAAGCTGCTCCAATCTCTTCACCTGATTCACCTGCTTGAACTGTTCACAGTCTGAATGTTGGTTCCAGCCTGGCTGTGCTGGAAGGGAGTTGTTCTAAACTGTAAAATTGAGTCTCCCAGATGAAACTACTTCCTCTGAAGACTTTTTGTCTCTTGGGAACCTTGGCCAGTGTGTAATGGGAATGTCCCAACTCAGAGCAGAACTTCACTGGAGATTTACCCTCCTTCATTTAACTGGGGCACACCACACCTGGGATGTTTTTGTGTGTCTTCAACAGAAACGCCCTTTGTATTGACTTGTTAACAAGTCTGCTTATTAAGAGATTTACATAAAGGTTATGAAATGAAGCACTTCCCCTCTCTTGATGCTTTTTATCTTAAACTTTAATTAGAAGCACATCTGATTGCTTTCAGAATCCAAACGTCCATGAAATACCCATGTCTTGTGAAGTTTCATGGGGTGTTTTCATTCTTAATCTGCTTGGATAACTCTGTCCTTTTATTTTTCATGGGGAATAATCCATCCCTGTGTCACACATTCCCATTCTCCCTGTCTCTCCTCCTTAGGAACAAGCCACAGCTACACCAGTGCCAGTGGGAGACCTTCCCGGAGAGGAGCCAGTGCCCTGGGCTCTACGGCCAGTAGCAGTTTTCTGGATATAGATCCCTTAATTCTAATCCATTTGTTGGATCTGAAGGACAGAAATGGTATGGAAAACCTTTGGGGCCTTCAGCCACGTCCTCCTGCCTCTCTTCTGCAGAACAGAGGTAACTACCTCATGTTTCAGATGGTTTAATTCCAGGCTGGAAGTGTCTCAGAATGCAGTGGGAGGTGGCTGAAAGGGCCTTTTCTGGAAGGGGTTGGCTCTGGAAGCCAACACGACACACGACAAGTCTCTGCTGAGGCAACAGTTCCACCTCTCCCTGTGCACAGAGTGGCTGGGAGTACTGAGAGCACAGAGTAAACTAACAAAATAAATCCTGGGAGTTTCCTTTTGCATGGAAAAGGCCACTAGCACCCGAGGAAAAAAAAAAAGTGTGTAGTGGTAAGGCTGAAAAAGCATTAGTGGGAGAAAAATGGATTGAAATGTCAGGAGCCAAAAATAGTGATGGCATTTAAATAATTGAAGACTTTGAGGAGTATTTGTGCTTCAGTTGGGACCCTTCAACCGAAAACAGCAATGAACTCCCTGAGCAGCAGGAGTTGCTGGGAGTCCTGCACCCCTGGCTGCTCCTGGGGGTTGCTCATTCCTCTGGATTTGTTAGTGGAGAATTAAAGTTAAATCAGACCTCCATCATACGCTGATCACATTGAACGGCTGGAGCTGCTGGTCACCACCACAGCATCTCGGTTCAGGTCATTCTGAAACAACCATCTGGTGACTTTCCAGAGCAGAGGAGAAATAATGGTCCCTTTGCCCCAGGTAATGCTGGAGTTGCTGCCACAGTGCCACTGGTGTCACTGGATCTAAAAGCTGCCCCAGGTTCTCTGTCCCTTTGTTTTGGTTTGCTTTTTAAATGTAGTTACATAAACAGTCCCAGCTTTTCAGTGGATCATCTGTGTTTCCAAAAGTGGAAATCACTTCCACGAGTACAGGAAAGGGGGAGCAGCACACAGACTGAGTGTCTGCTCTGTTTTGCCTGAAAAAGGCCCTGGACAAGAGGAGCTCAAGGGAGGGCTGTGCCCTTTGTGCTGTGCTGCTCAGGCAGGATGGAGCCGTTGTGCCAAACGGCCTCCTGGTCATCCCGAGCTGCTGGTTACACAGCCAAAATCTGTTCTGCTGAGGCTCCCTGGAGATCTGGCTGTTCCCAGAGCTCATTCAGGTTGGCCAACTGAGAGAAAGCTGCTGTTCCATTTGGAGTTTGCCAGACTTCCCCTCCTGAGGTGAAGGTTGGTAAGAGCCACTTGACTTCACGGCCTGGAACGGCTGAATTTGCCGTGAAACCCTCACAGGATTGACACCACCTCAAATAAACATCCAGGCTGATCTGATTCCAGCTGAGCAGCACAGAGGCTTGTTCAGGTATTGGCTGCTCGACCTGATCTGGTGTGAGGAACTTCAGGGAATTCCTTCCCTGGTTTCTGATTTGAGTTCTCTGCGTTAACATATGTTGGTGCTGTGAGAATTTTGTGCAGACAGACAACAATTCTTACAAAAAAACCTCTCACAGGTCGGCATGAGCTGGCAGCCTGCTTTGTGAACTCAGGCTCAGGTGTCACCAGAGCTCCTGCAGCACTCCTGGGAGCCTGGTTTCTTCCAGAAAGCAGGTTTTGGGGCCTTCCTCCATGGCAGGGACCAAAAACCTGCTGTCCCAGTCGCCGTGTGGTGCTTGCAGCCTCCATATGATGCCATACCAGGACATGGGAATATGTCTCTGTCCCTCATTTTTATAGCAGGACAAAAAGTCTTGTCCACAAAGGACAAAGAATTTGCATAGCAGTTAAAACTAGAAGTTTGTGTTTATTTGAGAGCGGTTTTATTTACCTGCCGTGTCCTCTGACTGTTCCCTTGGTAAAGCATCGTCCTATTCCCTCAAAGAGCGGGACCAGCGGAGGCACCAGGCCATGTGGAGGGTTCCCCCCGACCTGAAGATGCTGAAGAGGCTGAAAACGCAGATGGCCGAGGTTCGGAGCAAGATGTCAGACGTGAAGAACCAGCTGTCTGAAGTGAGGAGCAGCAGCGCTGCCTCGGCCGAGGCACAGCCCAGCTTCTTCTCCATCGAGCAGGGGGCTCTGGCTGCCTGTGGCACCGAGAGCTGCAGCAAACTGCAGGAAATAGGGATGGAGCTGCTGACAAAGTCTTCGGTCACCAGTTGTTACATCAGGAATTGTGAGTGCATGGGAAAGGGGGGGGTTTCAGTGTTGCCCTTGCAGGTGGTTTATGAATCCAGGCATCTGGGAACAGGCCTTGGGTAGCTCCTCAGGTTTGGCTGTAAGCACCAGAAATATAACCCTGCCCTGCCTTTGAGGAAGTAAATGTTACTGAAGCTGCTTTTAGCCCTTCTCTGTTAAAGCACCAAAACTTCATGACCTGGATGCAGTGACAATGTCCTGAGGTTTAAGCCGGGATCAGACTGATCCAGGCTGGAGGTCTCTGCCTGTTGGCTGCTCTGGGTCTGGCCCATCTGTGGACTGGAGGCTGTTGGATGGGAACAGACTGAAACAGTCCGTGCTTGCTGTGCTTAGTACCTTGAAATCCTCTAAAATCCAAGTAAACCAGGGTTTGGTTTTAGCTTTTTTTATCCTTTGTGCTCTCAGGGTGGGTGAAGGAATGTGTGTGGAGCTTTCTGAAGGGTGTCTTGGTGTAAGACTTGTGTAGTCCTGGCCATGTCCAGAGTCAGCCAAGCTTTCCTCCGGTCGGGAATTGTGGGAAAGGAATTTTGTGCAGGGTCGGGAGTTCATGAGCAACGAGAACGATACTTTAAACAAGTGTGAGGGCAGAGAACTGCAGGGTTTGACTGAACACTTGTCACACCTTCAAATATTTTTGCAGCTGGCAGTAAGAAAAGCAGCTCAGTGAAGCCGCTTCGCTCCGGAGCCGCAGGGAGCCTGTCCCTCCGGAGAGCCATGGACTGTGGGGACGGCAATCTGCGCCTCAAGGGGGACACTCAGGCTCCTGAAGGTAAACGAGGCCATCAGCACTCTGTGACAGGGCACAGCTTGGCATCTGTGCTGCTAAAGCTTCTCACCAAGTCCTTTATTTGGCTGCTGGAGTTTCCCTGGGTCCTTTCTCAAAGGTCTGGGAATCGGGGCCTTGCAGCAGAGTAATCGGGACACAAATACGTGTGTCAGGTGTTGCTTTTGGTCTCCCTGAAAATATCTCGGGAACAAACGTTATAGTGAAAATCCTGGGTGTAAAAACACTGACTGGTTTAAATTGGGATTTGACTTTAAGGGAGCTCAAGGAAACCCTGGATCCAGGGGATGTAGGAATTGAGCCACAGTGCTGCTCCCGAGTTCCACGATCCCGGGGTGGAAACCAAAGGAAACACCTGACACAGGAAATGTTGTTTTGGCCCTGCCACGAGTCCAGAGGAGGAGTGGGGAGTCACGGGTGTTCTCTCTCTGCCCAGGAGTCCTGGGGAGCTCCAAGCTGAGCACTCGGCTCCACAACCCACGGGGCTTTCCCGGCGCTGCCGAGGAGCTGCCCAAGGCTGAGGAACGACCCTGTGAGGCCTCGGATCCCGACCTGGGAGCTCCTGCCCTGAATGGTTTGGCTGCTGGAGACAAAACCAGAAAAGTTGGTGCTCTGGGGTAATGGTTTTATTCTTCTTCCTTCTTATCTTCTCCTCCACCTTCCCTTGATCTACAAAAAACCCACAATCTACTAAACCCAGGTGCTTGTAGCATGAAGGAGAAATTACTTTGAAGTTTTCTTGCTCGCTGCAGTTCCCTCTGGACATCAATTTTTGGGTTTGTAACTGGGTTACAAGTTGTCTTTTCTGGTTTTTTTTAAACTTCTTTTATTTTGATCAGCTGTGACTGTAGCCTGACACTTGGATTTGAAAGGCATGCCAGTCTGTTTTCTCACCGTTCCATGCAAAATGCCCTCTAATTGAAATCTAATCACTTTGGATTTCCTCACTTAAGATGTTTTTCACTGTGACTCTGTTTTTCACCTATTCACAATAATTCCCTGTTGGCCAGCTCAGCAAAGGGCAATGGAGTACTTGGGTTATTCCTGAGTCACCTTTTTTTTGGAAAAAAAAAAACAACCTGGCAAAGTTTGAGGAGTCATTTTTTAAAAGATTTTAAATACTTCTAAATCCATCAAATCTGAACGTTGAAGTGGGTTTGCAGGAGACTTAAGCAATGAGTAAAACTGGCTGTGGCACTGAAAGGATTTGTTTCCGTAACTGAATTAAGTCTGAATTTCTAATGTGGGGTTTTTTGTGTTTCTCCTCAATTCTCTCTCAAGCTCAAACTCCAAAGGCTGTCGCACGGAAGGAGCTCAGCCAGGGGGCCTGGAGAGCAGCTCTGAGCCCGGGGAGCTGCAGGGGATGGTCTCTGAAGGTGCCTCTGCAGGGCCAGAGGAAGGTAACTGTGGGGCTGGCGGGGGCAGGTGCAGCGTGGCCACACTCCGGGCCCTGCTGAGCCACTTCTGTGCTGGCAGCAGAGAGAAAACAACCCCCAAAACCTGCTTTCATGGCTGTTGAACTTTGCTGTGACGTTGGGCAGCTGTAGAATAAATGTGAACAAGGAGAGGAGATGTGTGTCCTTGCTGTGTCAGGGGGATGTCACAGTGCAGCAGATGTGGGGCCACCTCCAGCTGCTCTTTGTGCCTCTCTGTGTCCCCAGGTCTTTGCTTTGCTGTTCAGTCGAGTGGCCTCGAAAAGAATTTATCTAATTAAGAGTGGTCAGTGACCTTGGCTTTTGAGTCTCCTGCCTTCAGGGACAGGCCCCCCTGGTAACTTCCTCCACCTCCTCCCTCCAGTCTCTCCAGCACTTCATTTGTGCCGGGTGTTGTGGTACATAAACCAGTTTCCTTAGACACTCAGAGGAAACTTTTCCCCCTCCCTTCCTGCATCCTTTCCATGCTGGAAAAAAATAATACTGCCTTTTTTTTTTTTTTTTGGAAGTCCACGTAGAAGAGTTTTTCTTATCTTGCTAAAACTCTCCTGCCTTCCACCCCTGCACTAATTTGAATTTCAATGACTGAATTGTAGCGCAAAGCCTATATTAAGGTGCCAGCATCCATCTCGAGCTGCAGTGTGCAATGTCGTGTGGGAGTTGGCATTTACAGAAGGTCTCTCAGTGACAAAACTGAATTTCTGCTCTTAGTCACTGCGGCGTGATCGTGACGCGCTCCCGCAGTTCTCCCCGAGCAGGAGCCCAATAGGAGAGAGCTCGAAAAACCGGGATCCTTCATTGTTAAAAACACCAGGAAGCAAATATTACAATCTTTGTCCTTTCAGAGTTGGCCCCTCACTTTGGTTTTTCTTAGCAATGAGTGTGACCCCTTAAGTGAAGGAGCAGAGCAGACCCTGTGTCACCCCCAGAACTGCACGAGAGGGAGGTTCTGGCTGCCCAGTGCCACCCAAGGTCTGGCACAGCCAAAGCCACCGCCTTGATGGCACCACCAGCTGTGGTTATAGGGAAGTTTGTTGTGTGTGGCTCAAGCACAGCGTTGCTGCTGGAAGGTCCATGTCCCCGCTGCCTCTTGGCTGTTCAAAAAGCAACTTTTATTCCTGTCCCAGTTGCAGAGTAGGGGACGGAGCTGTGGAGTCCTGAGCCTGTGCTGAGCTGGTGGAATGTGGGAGCTGCTTGGCTCCAGCAGAGCTGCACAGTCAAGTCCCTCAGTGCCTTGGGAAGTACACTGAGCTCTGAACGTGCTCCTTTGCTCTGTTCTCCTGCTCTTGGCATCTGAGACTGGGAATTCTTGTGTGAAGCAGTTGGATTCAGCTCAGTAAATCTCACCATCATGTGCTCTGGGTGTCTTTTGTCTGTTGCAGCTGGGGGGTGTCAGAAGCACGTCCTTCACCTCCTGCCAGGAATGAGCAGCGACAGTGACATCGAGTGTGACACGGAGAATGAGGAGCAGGAGGATGGCACCTCTCCCTCAGAGATGTTTAACCAGGCCTTCTCTGTCCAGCCCTCCAGTGAAGGTAGTTGATATTCCGAGCCCCCCTTCCCAAACACTCCCACGTGTCTCTGGGATACAGATCCCTGGGGGAGCTGTGGAGGTGTTAAAGCTCAAGGGAGCGCCAGGCGGATTTGGAACTTCTCTCTTGGGATCCCAATTAAAACATGAAAACAGGAGCGGGAAACTCTTTCTAGCCTTGAGAAGTCAGTTTAGGTGAATCTCCTGGGAAAGGGTTGGAAAAACCATAGCGCTGGTTCCGGATTGGAACTCCCTCTGTGCCAGGTCTGGCGCTGTAAGTGGGGTAATTCCAGGGAGGGAACCACTGCCTTAGACGTGGATTTGCATCTCAATTGGCACGAACAAACTTCCAGCAGTTCAGTGGAGTTTCAGAAACTCATTACTCCTTGGAAAGCTTTAACTTCTGATCTGAGGGATCAAAGCCTTGAGGCTGCAGCTGACCTGGGTGAAGTTTGGCCTGACGAGGGAGGGGAGTGTTGAGTGGCTGTTCCTGTGCCCATCTGGTGGCAGTGATGGGGTTTGTTGATGTGTCACCCTCAGAACACTCCTCGGTGTTACCGGACAGTGACCGGGCTGGTTCTGAGGATCTCGGCTTCGTTCCTGGAGACGACAGCACCAGGTAACCGGGACAGTTCTCCTTGGCCCTGGGGCTGCACCTTCCCTGTGCTGCTCCACGAGCTACAGCCACAGAGCCAACACTGCTCCTGCTGCCAGTGGAGCTGGGCGTGTTGGTCCCTGTGTTCACCCACCATGAGACCAACAGCAGTTGGTGAGATCTCTCGGGATTTGAGGAGTCTGGGGGTGACGGAGGGTGGGCTGAGTCCTGAATGTTTCTGTTATCAGCACAAAGCTGATTGGGTTGAAATTTTGACTTGTAAGATTGTGTTTGCTTGAAGCCTTAAAGCTGCCCCAGCTGGGAGGGTTTTCAGTGCCATCTCCCTTTGTTTGGAGCAGGTAGAGCCTGGGCCTGGGGCCTGAAGACCCAGCGCTGCCTCCCTGGGGAGAGGTGTGTGTGTTCCCTGGAGCTGAGCCCGAGGCTGCTGTGTGTGCTCTCCATTCTGTCCAACGTGGTTCTTCTGCCATTGTCTTAAACCTTCCCTGGGGCACGATGACCTTGGAGGGCTTTACACTGAAGGTTGAATTCCCGCTGGCTCCGCCAGCCTCACACGCTCTGAGGAACCATCAGGAAAGGTTCTGAGCCCTGTTTTGGGATGTGTGTCCTGCTGTACCACTGGAATAACCACGAGCAGGGGACTGTCCTCATTTCAAATGTGGCGGTGCCACGGTGGCTCCGGAGCTGGGTAGGAGCAGCCGCCACAGGAGCTGTTTTCCCTGGTCAGTGACGTGGACCAACCGCACCCATTGCCAAACTCTTTGCCACTGTTTGTTGCATTTTGAGCTGCTAAACTACTTGTGAAGCTCCTCTGGGAGCTGAGCCCTGGTTAGTGACAAAGCATGAGCCCTGTAAGTACCTGCTCCCCCTGTCCTTGTCTGGCTGCCTGTGCCACGTGTCCATGTGTCTGTGCCGCCGTGGTCTTGCTGTACAACTCTTAGTTTAAAACTGTTTGCACTTTGTTAATAAAAACGAATGTTGAAACCTGACGTGGAGTTGTAGACGTTTGTGTGTGAGTGAATGAAGTGCTGGAGGCTGTCGGGGTCAGAGCACAGGGCACAGCTCTGCTGCCTGCACTCCCTGGCTGCTCAGGGAAGGGCTTTCTCCTGTCATCCACCTGTCACGTCTTTCCTTAATTAGTCAATGAAAAGCACTTAAACCCCTCTGGGGTTTTTAAAGCTGTTTGTAGAAGCCAGACCAAATCTTCAATTCAAAGAGGAGTTGAGGGGGATCCACAGTTTTTGCCCAACTTGGTTTGAGTTTCTCAGCTGCAGCTGCCACAAGCCCCACACCCACTGGTGGCTGTGAGTGTTTGGGGTGGTCCAGGACTGTGTTAATTACTGCACACAGCTCAATTAGTGTAATCAGGGAGCTTTGCCTCTTCAGCACTCACACATGGCTCACTCTTAAGAAGAGGCCCAAACTCAAGGAATTGACTGATAAGGCACAGGGTTGTGCCACACTGGAGGTTGTGTCCAGCTGTTGGTTTGCTCACAAGAGAAGTTATTTGGAGCTGGTTTATGAAGAAGAGGTGGGGGAAAGGTTTGGAAGACACAGGTACATGCTTAAACCTGTCCCTTTAGGGCTGTAAAACAGCTCAGCTGGGCTCTGATGGGCCCTGGGCAAACACGTGGAGAGTGGAGCTCAAGGTATCACACCAGGGAACGTCCTGTCACCACAGTAAAGGTGCACTTGGTTGCTGACTTTGTTAGCTCTTAAATAACCAGACTATCTGGAGTGTGGTTTAAATTACTGTTTTATTAAGATATTGGTAAAACAGTTTTTCCTGTATAAACAGCTTTCATAAATAAAATATGGATGACTAATACATGGTTATAACTAAACTCGCGGGTGAAGTGTAGAACAAGGTTGCAAATGGAAAGTCCCAACACTGGTACATGATTAGCTTTAATTTGTTCACTCTGTAAAGAACATGTTTCGTGAACAAGGTACTACAGAAAGGTCAACAGGAGCACCCAGGAGCTGCCACCATGCCTGGCTGGCCACGAGCAGCAGCTCTGGGGCTGAGCTCAGCCACTTGCCCTGCTCTTATCCAGAGGTGTCTTCCAGAGGGAAGGAGAGGAAAAACCGAACACGAGGCGAATGTGACGTACAGGATTTGTACAAGACCCTGACGGGTGGGGGTGGTTCTCCTTTAGCTCTAATGCTGCCACGTGCCGTCGCCGGGGCGCGAGTCGAGTTAATGCTTTGTTATTACTTATTGCACATGATACAAAGGGTAGAAAGTTTTTGTTCCTGTTGCAAAGAGGGTGTGAATTAAAGAAAGATTGCCCTAAATTACAGACATGAACAAAGCTGCAGTATCCCCTAGGATGGCTTTGCTTATGTGACTGGTGGCCAGCAAGTCAATTGTGCTAAAACAGCCCCTAATTTAGACCAATCTTTCTCGATTCGCTTTCCCGCAGAACGTTGCCGGGGTTGGGAGGATTTAGTGAGGAGACAGTGGACCTGAACTACAGCAGCCGTGTCTGTGCACACACAACTCCTCCTGCCTCATCTGCCCACAAGACAAGGGTCTCACTGACACACAAGTGTTCCAAAAACAGGCGGAGTTTCTACGATGATGCACCACCATAAACGTGGCGTAAGTTAAAGTCAACTTTGACATTGTCCGAACTCAAACGCTGGATGGTTTTAACTCGCAAGGACAATTGATGGCACTTCTAGGTAAAGAAAAGTTATATACACGCGATTCCACCCACCTTTAGTGCAAATCGAATGGGTTAACAGCTCCCTGCTCTGCTGCTATTCTGCTCTCTGCACCGCAGACATTCCTCAGAGTTGCACATGGAAAAGTACACAGGAAACTACCGGGATCGCGGGAATCCCACCAGTGCTCACAGTGAAGAGCTTACGAGCGAGGTTGGAGCAGCTTCAGGCAAAACCAGCCTGGAGCCCCTTCCTCAAAACCAACACAACTGAAACAAAAAAATAAAAGTCATGTTTTCGCTGCTACCTCCTGGTTCTGCAACCACGGTTACCACGTCGGCCGGGCCGGAGGCGGGGTGTGTTAACGCGGGAAGGGGATACTTCAGCTCTTTATTGGAAAGAATTCGTTATACAAATTTCACCACCACTAGAGATACACGATAAAAATACAAAACACAGGTCACAGACTGAATCTCAGTATCAACAGTTAATAAATACAATGAGATACTTCTCTATTAGCCTAATATGTTACACTGTCACCAGATAGACAATCAAAGTACGAGATACAGAACACTTAGATACCGTAAGAGAGGGATTATTGCTTACGTCAGCAAGCAGCAAATAAGGGCACAGGAGTCTGAACTGAAGAGAACTACTTCCTATCACCAGTGGCATTAAGAGAAAACACTGCGTTTCACAAGCACTGCTTTTTGTCTAGTTGTAGAATCAAGAGCAGCATAATCAGACCAATAACCACTACTTTTAATATTATAGAACTTTAAAGGACTTACCTTACAAATGGTTCCTATCTACTCTATAAATATGCAGTTAGTGAAGAAATGAACACTTGCTCTATCTATACAATGGTTTTACCTGACCACACTGGAACTATGATGGTGGAATTTTTTTTTTTTTTCTCCTAGCAAGATAAATGGGATGTCGCAGAATTATCATTTATGAATCCACACCTAAAAAAGCTAAATCCTTCCCAAAACAGCACACATGCAGTCCAGTGCTCTTCAACTGCTCCTGCAGACTGGGAAGAAGTTTTATCATCCATAACGGGTTTTCATTCTAATTTAGTCACACAAAGAATTGCACTTACAGCACCTTTCTCTCCGGAAAGCGACAGTCAGCTAAAGATGGACTTTCTAAGAGTCATTATTACTGTGAATAATTTAAAACAAAGGCACCACAAGAGATGCCTCAGAGTTGCATATTTTACCATTTCATGGTTTCTCAAATTTCCTCGGTAAATCTGACTTGGAACATAAGCTGCAGCTAAAGAGAACGTTGACAACAGCTAAGGCGGAATAAGATGACAGATAAGAGCCAATGATCCCGTAAGATTAAAACAAAGTCTGAAAAAGATCAAAGGAATCTAAAACCACACTCCAACTCCTGGTTACTCACAAAGCCTTTTGCTGTTCATCAGATTGCTTTTAAAATAGTGCATCAAAGAGAGAAGCAGCGGAAATTGGCAGAATTCAAGCCTTGCCATCCAGTCGTGTTGAATAATCTCCTGACTACTTAATATTAAAATACTTTGCAAATTCTAGCTAAACACTAATACTGCTATTGTTACTGCTAAAGTGATATGAATTGTACACTAGGTGCCTATGAAGACTTACTTTATTCATACTCCTCCAAATGTCTCACCGTAACAAAGGACAGTAACAGGATCTGGGCTTAGTGGAGCTGATGGGAATCGGCTGCTTATTTACGTCCCAATTAACGGCTCCCTAAGGGTGGAACATCCCCTCGGGAGCGGGGAGGGGCTGGTGGCCTCTGCCAAACACAGGGGCAGCTGATGTTCCTCACTGTCCCCCCCTGGACCCGGGGTGACCCGGAGCAGTGAATTCCACCCCAGAATTCCACCCCATCCTCATCCTCGGCGTTTCCATCCGCTCTGGAAGCATTTCCATTTCCAGGGTCCCTCCCTACACACCTTGCATCCCGCCATCCTTCATGCTGCCACTTTGTGTTAAATTATTCTAGAACTCATCCCTGAAAGCAACCAGCTCATCTGATTGCTCCTCATCTGCAGCACGGCGGGCGGAGGGACAGAGCGTTGTCCTGGACTTCTCCGTGGATTGGGGTTTTTTTAAGACCTGAGATGAAGTTTGGTGGGAAGAGGTTGGCTCAAAGCATTAAGCACAATCATGTTCAACTAATTGAGAACAATTTCCTAAACTGAGAAATGAGAAAAATGCCACTAAAAGCACCAGAAATATATGAAATTCCCTACACTGCACATCCAGCCATAGGAGAAGTTGTGTTTTTTTAAACTACAAGAAAAGTTTTCTTCATATTCCGCATTTTATGTTATATGAAGGGGGAAAAAAAAGGTAAATTATGGGTCTGTACCTCAATGGGAGTCTGCGACCAGAGCAGCAGGAGCTTAGTGTGTCCATTCCTAAGGTACCTGGTAAACCCTGTATGGCTTTTAGTCGTCTACCTGCAAAAGTGGATGTAATTTTCTAATTCACCTCAGCGCTCACCTGAAATAAACAGAAAGCAGAACATAAAAAACCCCCCTCACACCTCAACTCTACGGAAACTTCCCCCCGCTCTAAGAAGATTTGGCAGTTCTAAACCAGCTCATTCTGTAAGTATTGCTCCACAGACATCCCTCAGGCAGGTACAACCCTCTGGGCGTTTAAGGACTGTGCCCTGACAGAGTCTGTCCACGTGAACCGGCTGTTTGGCTTTCCCTGGTGAATGTGGCTGGACACTCGTGTGTGCGGGTGGTCAGGCGGCTGCGGAATTGCTCGGGGTGGCACCACCAGCAAACTTTATTGAGATTGAGACAACTACATTGGTTAATTCCTAGGTCTATTTACACAGGGGTTGGAGCTTTGCAGGGGACTGGAGTACAGTTCGGAAATGCCCACCTCTTTTCGCTCTCTGATGATGCCAGTTTTATTTTGGGAATGTCTACTTTGGGAGTCTGACAGGGGGACGCGAGGGGGTGGTTACATTTTACAGCATTGATGCAGGTGTGGCTCTGGTATACAATTACTTTGTCTTCTCATCAAAAACATGCTCTCACTGGAAGTGTTGGGACTGAACAGCCTCTGCCACGGGGAGGGTCGGACCGACACCCTCCTGCTCCTGCGGCCCCGGACAGGGAAGGGCAGACTGGATCCTTCTGGATGGGAAGGCTCATGAGCCAAGAGCAGCGTGTGAGACTTTGGTTTGAGCCTGGCTCCTCGTCGCCTCTTCCCGCTGCAGAGCCGGAGGGGAAGGAACGCAGCTCGTTTTCCCAAGGATTTGAACAGTTCATCTTCCAGCCCACAGAAGATGGGGGGTAAATCCTTCATCCTGTAGATGCCCTGCCCTGCAGCAGCCGAGCTCAGGGGGGTGTCATGCTCCCTGGGGTGGCTCTGCTCGCAGACCGAGGCCGTGGTGCGCTCGGGGGATTCGCTCTTCGCCGAGAAGCCGCTGATCAAACCCACACTCTTTGGTATTCCAGAACTAAACACTTGGACTAGGGGCAGACATTTGGCACTCTGAGGTGTACTAGTTTCTGTTCTTGTCAGGTCTAAATAGCCTTGATCATCAAACAGGTTAATGCTGGACCCTATGCTTAAGCTAGTTCTGTCGGTGAAGGAATCCACTCGTCCTTCATACCCTAAATCTGCAGGTGCTGAGCACTGGTGCTGGGGCCATGGCCGTTTGCAGTCTCCATGGTTCTCCTTGTCTTCTCCATTATCTTCTTGCCCACCTTGGAAAGAGTTCTCTGTCCAGTCCGACTCCTCGCTGACAGTGACGGCTGCGTTCATGTCCCTGAGAAATACCACGATGACAGTGATGTTGTCGCTGGACCCGGCGTCCCGGGCAGATGCCACTAATTTATGTGCTACCATGCTGCTGTCACCGTTGTTCTCCTTTAGGTGGTCAGCCACCACCTTGACTGCCTCATCGGGGTTCACTGTGTCGTAGAAGCCATCACAGGCCAGAATGAGGTAGTCTTCAGAGCCATCCAGAACCGTGGAGGCAGAGTCTGCGTCCCCACAGATATATGGCTTGTGCTCAGCATCCCCTGAGGAAAAACAAGACAGACACGGTCACGGGTTTGCAGCCACAGCATCCAGAAGCCCTTTATTAACTCAGCATGGAGCCAATGATTCTTATCCCAAGTTAAAGCAATTATTCGGAAATTATTCCCACAAATTGTAAAGGGAAAAATAGAAGTTACTGCTAACAGGTCTATCTTCAGCTGTATTTCAGTTTTTGATTACTGGAAAATTAAAGTGTTATAGCTAAAAGCAAAGCAAGTCTCAAGAAGGAGTGGAGCCCCACCCTTACCAATAGCTCTGGAGACAGACAGGCTCCCATTGACCCTCCAGGCTCCAAACCAGACCACGCAGCCACCCAGGGCCTCGATCCGCTTCTTCTCGTCCTAAACAGCAACACAAGAGTTGTTTGGACAGAGTGGTCAGAGCTGCATCACACACTCAACACTCCCATAAATATTTGGGTTTTTTCACAAACACAGCGTGACGGAGGCTGCAGACCCTGAGAGGCGAGACAAAGGATTTGCACACAAATCCATCCTGACATCCAAACAAACCGGGATAACTGGAACATCCATTCTCAGAGACACTGGCACGGCAGCACTCCCTCCAAGCTGGTACCTGTGGTAAACGCTGCCCAGGTGTGTTTAGAACAGGGAATTCTCACCTCTCGGTCTGGTTTGTGGGGTTTCATCAGTTCCACAGCTTGGCCTCTCCTCACCAACATGACCTGGGAGTCCCCAAGCCAAGCCACGTGCAGCATGTTTCCTCGGATGAACGTCACCACCCCGGTGGTTCCACAACGCAGACTCTGGACAGAGTGAAAAAAAAAAAGCATTTCCATTTCAAAGCATTATCATGCTTCACTCGAGGACAGAACATGTTGATAGCGCAGTACAGAGCCCATTCCCAGGGAGGAACAGGCAGTGCTTTCCCTACGGCTACAAGTGCTCACTAACAGCCCCCCAGAGCCAACCTGGCTGAATGGGAGGGAAATTGCCCTGTGGCATCCCTGGAATGGGAACCGGCTGTCAGCAGCCAGGCCCTGCTGGTGTGTGCTGTGTGACTGCCCTGGCTGACTTCCTGTCACTGACAGACACACGAGCATGGTGCTGAACTCGGAGGGATGTTTATTTATAAGCATCCTGAGTTCCCTGCACTGAACTCATCCCTTGCATGAGTTTAGGAGGCCTATGACTCAGTTATCCATTTATTCTTGCTTCCTGAAGCCAAGAAGAACGTCTGTTGCAGAGATAAGGAAACAACCCACCCCAGGGACTGACCCGAGTTAGCATGTGGGGATGGGAATGGCAGCAGCCTCCTCATAAAGGAACTGGCTGCTCTGAGAAGTGGGAGCTGACATTTTATGGGACACATTGAGCCCACCGTGGGCACCAGCTCCAAGGCCTGTGCAGGGACATCTTCGTGCTGCCCCTGGCCTGTGCTCGGAGCACCTGCTCAGCGAGGCAGAATTTCTGGCTGAATGTTTCTGGAGTTAGTCCCAGGGAAGTCCCTCACCTCCCTGGCTGCCTTCTGCACAAAGCGCTCGTCGGTGACCCGGAAGGCTCGGCACAGAGCCTCGGCTGGGTCGTGCTGGAACATCTCCTGGTGGACCATGTTGACGTGGAGGTGGATGGAGGCGTAGATGGCAGCGTCCACTCCCCCGTGACCATCAAACACCGCGAAATAAGCCTGTTCCTCCTGGTCCTGCCAATGGAAACACATGGAGGAAACAACTCAGCAGAAAGCAATGCAAACAGGCAATTAGATTGTCCTAAACCTTTGAACCTGGGATTTGTGGGGTCCCCATTAAATTGAGCTTAGAGGCAGAGTGTCCACTGGAAAAAAACAACAGTGGGAAATTTCCACCTTAGTGTTGAATTCTACCTGCAAACTGCAGGAGATGCCCAGCCAGAATCACCTCTGTAGGGCTCTCAGTGCTGCTTATGTCCCATTTGTTACTACTCAGTCACACACCTCAAATAGGAAGTGCCACTCTCATCAAATTGTGCAGGAGATTTTGTGACTTAAAAAACACAGAGAGAGGAGAACATCCAATACAGTTTGCATGAAGTCTGCATCGAGACTGGAATCCACCAGGGATAAAATGCCAGCACAGTTAAAATGCAAAGCCTCTGCTTTCATTCTTCTTGTTTCTTAAATCCAAAACATATCATCTTAGATGCCTGGGTTTGAAAAAAAAACCTATATGTGCTCTCTCATCAGATAATTGTTATTACATTCACAAATCAAATACAGCAAAATCACTCATCTTCAAGTCAGTTTTTCTCAGCTTCCCCTTATCTGTTCCGAGAAAACAAAGCGGTACCAAGAGACAGCAACTCCTGTGCCTATTCACACACACAACACCAACCCACTGACAGTGCCAATTCAACCTTGACAGCCAGCTCAATGACTGGAATATTTGCACATTGTAATTTTTAGGTAATGGGCTCCAACACAAATTGGAATGAGAAAGCTGACAATTGACAGGCAAAGGAAACATCTGCCTGTGTTTGCATTAATATCATTTAAAGGTAAGAATGTGGATAGGGCAGAAGATGGTTATTAAAGTGACAGGATGTAATAAAGAAGCAATTATGCAGCAATCTGATCCTAAAAGTAAAATTCTTTTCACTTTCTTCTATTTCCACTCCTTAGTGCCCAGTTTTATATCTCAAGGAAGGGTAAGTGTGAGTGTCTGGCTGATGGCCACATAAAGAAGTTAATGGAGGACAGACTGGCAGAAAACAGCCCGGTTTCCCCAAGAACAGAACCTGTGTTTGTGGCCTGACCCTCGTCTCCCAGGTGAGCTGTGTACCTCGAGGTTGAAGAGCATGTTGAAGTCTGGGATGCAGACGTGCTTGTCCTCCATCTTCCTGCGCATGTTCTTGATGGCGTGGATGGACGTCTCATAGTAGCGGTGGGGCTTCGGCTGCAGAGGGAAATCTTTCACCCAGTTGCTGCAGATCTCGTGCAGTTTGCTAAAGACCAGCCGTGCCAACTTCACTGTCTCGATCTCTGGGGGAGGCACAAACCACAAATGAAAGGCTGAGAGGGTTACTAAGGGAGAACTTCTTTCTTGCATACATTGCAAAGATGGAACAAACCCATTTTAGCCGAGCGGTTGAAATGGATGTCAGCAGGGAAATTCTGGGCTCTGATGCATGAAAAGAGGGAGCCAAACGCGCCATAATCAGCATTCATCAGTAAGCAGCTCATTGTTTGTTTGTCTTTTTAACTTAAACATTCCCCCGTGCCTTTGGGGAACTCATTTGCAGCATCAGAAAAAATGAAAAGCAAGTCCTTTTCCCTCAGCCTCCAATCCCCCCGCACTGCTGTGCCCCGGGTGGGGCAGCTCAGAGAGGGACTGCCATGGCACGTACAAAACCCACCATCCATAACAATGAGGTATTGGTTCTGCTCTAAACACCATTTCACTGCAGAGCCAGGGCAACACAGTGGAAATAATGTACAGAAATTAGCAGCGTTACTTTAAGGTGTTGTGGCAGTGCACACTTCCAAGGTGTACAATTCAGGTGCCTCTTAGTTATTTCCAGGTTTCTTATTATTTCCATTTTGCTGATGACAGTGCGTCAAAGAAATCTGCCCGAGCAAATGAGAAAACCATAAAGGTCTCAAATTTAAGAAAATGCTGAACTGCCACTCCCGAGAAATAGTCCTTTTAAAATGTGAAAACTCAGGCACTTGACATTTGTTCTGAAATGCAGGGGAGGAAAACAGGAAGCAAGAATCAGAGCTGAACACATCAGAATCCCTTTGTTCATGATCGTTCACCAAAGCCAGAGATCTTCAAAGCTGAACGGCAGCACTCCAGGAGTGCCAATCATTCCTGGAGGAGGAGGGGCTCAAAAACAGGGAGGAGAGGGAGAGCCACAGCATCTCTCAGTTCATAGGAATTCTGTGAGGAGCTAAAGGCAGCATTTGCTCATCTCTGTACTAGGCCTGCACAAGATGTGGGCTACAGTGACCAAGACCCTTAGGAGCAAGATACATTCCCAGCTCTGCAATTATGAGTTGGTTCAATCTGGATCTGCAAGAGCCATCCAGCTGGAAATACACTGTACACACAACCAACAGGAGCCTGAGCTTCCTGATCACACAGCTTTAAAAACAGGTAGTGGAAATCCAATGACTGGGTCATCCCACCACTGCCACAGTGACAGGTACCAGTTCCTCACACCACCTGTCCTGCTCTCACTGGTGCCCCCAGGAATCTCTTGGCTGGGTCATGTGTCCAAATTATATTTTCCAGGGGAAAGCCCAAAGACTTGCCCTTCCATTTCTGGGCAGAGGTGAGGGGAAATGGGGTTCCTGTGAATGTCACGTGGCTGTCACACCTCACAGAGTCTCTCTCTGAAGGACAGGAGTGAACCCACTGGCCATGCTGAGATCCACAACACCCTTCCCAGGGGGAGTACGTGGAGTGTTGGCATCATCAATAACTGCTCTTGAGGTTAAGACAGGAGAAAGGCCCACAGTGGTTAAACCACCCCCTCACAGCTGGAAATTACTCATCAATTGTTAATGCTGCAGCCCTGAGCCAGAGCTGACTCAGCTGTCACTGCGGTTGTGTCACGGAGAATTTCATTTCCCTCCTGCTGTTCCACAGCCCCCAAGGTTGGAAGTGGTGCTTAACTGCACCGCAGCCAGTGGGAAATCCAGCTCAGGCATTGTTGTTCCTAAAGAAAACTGACTCTTAGGGCAATGTCAGGGCATAAAGAACATGAGATTTTGCTTTTTAGTACTATATTTAATGACCTTTCTTGAAAATAGGGACAGTGTGACAACAGGAGTCAGAATCTATGTTTGTAGACATGTCACCAAGCCAATGACCAAGGTTTTCATCAATCTAGAGACTCCAGTTTCTCACCAGCCAATGGTCAGTCTCTGTCTTGGCTGTAGCAATCCCATCTCCCAGTACCTGGAATGTTGGGATTTGCTTTGTGATGTGTCCTGGATATTTTAGGTACCGCCACCATGTCACACAGTTCCTCAACAATACCAAACTTCCACGTGATTATCCCTCCTCCACAAGAAAACACTGAACCTAAATGTCCTTAACCTGACCTTTCAAACAAGAAATCCAACATCATTCAGTTCCCATGGAAGCTCTTCTGCTCCTTTCCGTGCAACTGGGAGAGGAGAGTCAGTCATGGTCTGTGACTCAGATCCTCTTGTTGATATCCAAAGACATGGTTGCCCCAAATATAACAGGCCCATATTCTTGCATTCCTATAGTTGTAGACTCAAACCAGTTTTCCTTCACTTAAGATTTGCACTCTTCTTTCAGGAAGCTTCTAATCTCCTTTGCACCAGCACATCAATAACTGCTTTTACCACCCCTAAGTATGTGACATGATTTGTCACGTTGCAATTCTCAGAGTGAAATGTGCCACTGGGGAAATCTGGAATAGCTTTTTTTTTCCCCTTCTAGCAAATTCAAACTTGAGGCAAATCAGGTAAACGTCTCCTTGTATTATACAGAGTGAAAATCTTCCTGGGTTCATAAGAAACACTGACAGAAGTGGATATTAAAACCAGTCAGCTAAACTCAGCTTGGTCTCTTATTCTGCAGCACAAACAGCACTAAGGTACAGTGAACTCTGAGCACAAAACTTCAGGATGCAGAAATCCCATTTTCATCGCCTGCTACAGTTTCTTCTGGGTTTTTTTCCAACCATGGAAGTCCCTGTGTGGCACCAGTGAGGGCAGGTCTGCCCTACCCACCCACCCCAGGTCTCTCAAAGGATTCCTCCAGGAAGGTGCTGTAGGATGGAGTTGCTGCCCTGTGGCCACGACATCTCCTTCAGTCCTGCACGAATCCCCCCAGCTTTGTTATGGCTTTCTAGGCCAAGCCTTCACCACTGGCACAGGTTTTTCAGGGCTGCCCCATCCCTGGAATTGCTCAGGGCAGGGTTGGAAGCGGCTTGGAGCAGCCTGGGATAGTGGAAGGCATCCCTGCCCATGGCAGGGGGTTGGGAGAGATGGACTTTGAGGTCCTTTCACCCCAAACCGTTTGGTGACTCTCATTCTCTGATCACTTGAGCTCATGTTCTGTTTTGAAATATTATCATTTGTGGTCTGTTATTTGAAATTGCAGTATTTGTGTAAAACCATTGCTTTGCTAAGGGCCAGAAGATGTTCTCTCGGTTCCACTCCCCTTTATCTTCACAATTTAACACTCCACATTGCATCAGTAAAGGTATATTTTATTTCCAAGTACCTTCATTATGACAATTCACCTCAACAAGCTGCATCTGGAGTGCTATTCTTAGTGCCTGCTCTAGTCTGTTCCCATCTCAATCTATGTTTGCATCTGTGTCTTACAGACTTAAGATATATTCAAATGGCAATTTCTGTAGGTGTGAGGGGTTTGTGGTGGGTTTTTTCTCTTCTTTTTTCTTTTTTAATTGAATTCTTTAGATATTCTGTGTGGAGGCTTAGTCAACATTTCCTTGGAGACTGTCAAATATTTATGCAAGTCTCAGAGATCTCAATTTGAAATTAATGAAGGCTGCTCAGTCAGAACAATGACAAATCTATTCCATTTACCTGCTCAGCAGGAGGAGGCAGCAATACCTGCAGAATGGGAACCCAGAGCAGGTTTTTCTGTTCCTCAGGTTTCAAAAGGCCTCTGGGGAATGCAGATGAATCTTCCTTTTTGAAGAGACAGATTTATAGATCCTCTTTATCTCCAGAATAATTCACTGTGGGTTTTTTTTTTTATCATAGTAGTTTGGTGACTGTATTTTTGAGATCAAATGTCAGAATTCTTGTCAATACTTGTGAGAAACATTTTTCTTTGTTGTAATGAGCAACCCAGCAATTTTTCAAGGTTATTTAGGCCAGCAGAGCCCTGAAATGATTTAAAGGTACATGACCTTGAGCTGGATGCTGCAAAAATCTTCTTAGATAAGTGAGGAAAAGCAGGGTTTTTTCCCCTTTTAATCACGAAATCTCTTTATACTATCTTCTGCTAAAACTATATAAAAAATTACAAGCCATAGTAAAAACTATACTGACTGAAATAATTCAGAGTTAAATTATCTCTTCCCACATATATTTGACTTTGCTCCAAGGATGAGGGAGGACAACTGGCACTTGCCAGCAGAACCACGTAGTCTAAAGAGCTGAGAGAGAAATTCAGGGCCATCAGATGCGATCATGAAGGTGCACTTAAAGGAAAGGAGTGATTTCAAACATGAGAAAGCTCTGACTAAGAAATTAGTGTGGTGAATTCTCCATCAATCTTTTTACAGCAATACGGGATTTCCCTACCAGAGCTTCAGTCCAACATCATTCAGCTGCCTGAGGAAAACGTGGTGGCATTGAGGTGCTCAGGCTAGAAGGATCCCTGAAGTCAATGGTGACCTTAAAAATGCAGAGTGTGCCAGTGTCAGGGCCAGCCCCCACCCCTCCAGCAGGCTCAGGGGTACTCACGGATGATCCCGTCCGCATTGTCCACGTGCTTGGGGAGGAAATGTGCTGAGAGATCGCTCTGAAGGACTTCATCAGAAGTTGCTCTTGCCAAAGCAGCGGCCAAAAATGAAGGGCAGTTACTGGAAAAGAAAAAGAGAAATGCACAAAAAGATATTTTAATCTGATTTAGGAAGGTAACATAGGGACATATATAACTATTTTTCTCCAGGAGTCTTCCTTGCTAGACAGCACCACAGCCCTGCAGGAGGACCTCAAGCTCGTCCTGTGGAGTTCAGTAACCCTGTTTCACTCTTATGTTGCCTGTTAAGGATAACCCACACAACCCATAACCCACAGGGGGCACGAGGCTGATGGGCATAAGGTTAAACTCCCTCAAGAACAATCTCTATCCAGAGAAAAATGGCTTTAACCCACTGTACTTAATTAAGCCTGGAATCTCCCAAGGTTAATTAATCTATAGCAAACTAAAGCCACTTTAATGTACATTCTCCTATTCATGAGGAGTTTAATACATCTCAATTTATCTATGACTTTGTGTTTCCCATTGTTCAGCCTGAACTTCTCCAGGTGTCCCCTGCAGTTTCCATGGATGTCACTGGGGTAACAATGTCCCTCACAAGACTTGTCTACTGTCACAGGCCATGCAGAGACATATCAGCCACTCTGAGTCTCAGAAACTGTCCAGCAACAACACAATTCCATGTCACAAGTCCAGGGAGCAGGAAAGGAACGTATGAACTTCCTTCACCTATTCCTTGGATGCCAAATGCTGCTACAAGCAGATTATGCAACAGATCTAGAGCACACAGAATATGTCCCTCAGTAGTTACTATTCAACACATCTTTAAATGAAGTATAATATCAGCAATAAACAGCTTTGTCCAACACTGTCATGAGACACCCTCTGGCCCTTGAAGTTCCACGGAGCCCCTCACACCACACTCCCACCCGGTGTAAGAGCATTTCCTGGAATTAGAGCTGAGCATTCCGCTCACGCAGCACCTCCAGCCTCAGCTGCTGGCTCAGGACTGGCTCTTCCCAGCACAGCCGGGGAACTCTGATCCTCTTTACGCCCAGCAATGCCTGGTGGAAGAGTGACCAGCAGGAAAACGCGCCGGGACCTCCGTCACTTCTGGCTCTGTAGGAGCTGATTTTCTGTCTTGTCTTTTCTGTCTTTATTTAGCTCAAAATCAGCAGGTTTCTCATGTCTGTTATGAGCTCCAACACCCCAGGGTGGTGATGCTGGTTACTGGTCATGTTACATGTGATTCCCATGAGAAATTGTGATGCCTGGGCTAGAATAATTATGTGATCAACACATCAAGGGCCAGCTCAGTGCTGAAATGTTTTAGGGAAACCAAACCTGTTTTGTGCCGCTTACAAACAACCCCTCGGGAACGTCCACTGATGGGTAAAGAGGGAACCTGGTTAAGAAAAGGGGCAAAACTAGTTGGTAAAATAGAGATTTGGGACCTAAGCAGCAAAGAAAAAATATCCCTGACACGAGGAAACTCTGCTCTGCCTGGGACAGGAATGTGGGAGGGCCACGTCTATGAAGATCCAGAGACATGAACACTCATATCTGAAAATTTAAATGTTCTTTTCACTACAGTAACAGATGGCACAACTGAAAGGTGCCTTTACAGAGTATGGAGCTGGACAGAGAACTTCCCCAACCAGCTCCAAGTACTATTTCCATGTCCCCACAGCCAGTGCCAGAATTCCACACAGCAGCTCTTTATCCAGCCAAAGACTGCATTTCCATTACAATGCTAAACCTACACAAAAAGCTGCTAAAGATGTTATTAGATAAATTAGAGGATTTTAAATACATCCTTCCTGATTCCCTGGCAGCGTAGGTGTGTTTAGAACACCCACAGTTGCATTGCAGCAATCCTGGAATAGCTCTGGTAAGGTAATAAATCAAGCCTAAAAGTGGGCTGTTTCCATCAATTAAGTTTGAGAAAAACAGTCTGAGGTGGGTTTAACTCAGCCCACGTATTGTTACGTTACCAGCTTAACACACAACTCTGCTCCATCCTGAGAGCATTAGAGGGGAAGACTCTCTAAACATTTTCTCTGAGCTATTCATCTGTTCTCTAAATCTGATATCAGCTCTCCCACTGATAAAAAAAACCCAGAGGTGGCAAATTTAAAATTCTTATTGCACACAAGTTCACCACTGGGGTTTGAACAACTGATCAATTTTCATGGGAAAGGCAGAGAAAATAAATCAGCTGAAGGCTTTCCTTCTATGTCTGGCTACTCTTTGTCCTAATAATAACCGCTCCTCACCCAAGAATTAATTGCCCTTGACATTTGTTGATCACAAAGCTCCTTATGTAGCTGTTACAGGACTGTGCCATGTAAGCAGGGAAGTGACCAGATGCAGACAGATGACTTCCTCTTCCTGATTAGCTCAACTCAACATTTACCTCTCGTACTTGGCTCCTTAGAGGACTTTAGTTGAATTACTTCTCCCCTTCAAGGAACCGCAAAGTCCACTGGAGGATTTTTTTTTACTTCTTTTAAAATAGCAGTTGAAGTCAAACTGCTCCCAGGACACTTCATTACTGTTACAGCAAGACAAATGAAGATTCAGGCCTGAGATCTCTGTTTTCATCAGGTGAGCACCTACAGCATCCCACAAAGAGCCACGAGCCCCGCTCAGGGCAGGATCAACCAGCAGCCAACAGGAGCCTTGAATCCTGCTGCTGCCCTAAACAGGAATTACCTGTTGGCTGCTGGAAATAAATTCTTCTGCCACATTCTAGATGCTCAGATGTTATTAGTCATTCAGTTTGACAAATTGGAACTGGGAGGACTCGATCTTGTTTAGCAGAGAGCTGAGAGCTGAAATGCCTTTGTCTATTCATAGCCGTGCCACTGACCTTGGAGGAGTCACTTCACCACTCAGACCTTCATTCCTCATCTACAAACAAGGGATGATAATGTCATTTCCCCAGGGAGAGGAGGAGAAGGAGGAAAGCTGTAGAAAGCTTAATTCAGTGTTCATGAAGTACTTTGGAATTTCTTGATAAGAACACAACCGAAGGGAAAAATACCGAGATGAGAGTGGGAGATATTTTCAATCTATAGAAGATTTATCTTTCATACTTTTCATAGCTTTCATACTTTTTTCTCCTCTGTATTCTCTGTCCTCATAAACTGCCAGAAGTGCTAAGTGGAACACATGGGCAAACAACAGCTCTAGAGAGGCAGGTTCAGTCTGAGGCAGCTGATAACTCGTGGGCATCACCAGCTGCACGGCACAAACACATCCCTACAAAAGCTGATGCATCTCAAAAGGGGAAAACCACAAAAGAAAGTCCTTGAGTTCTTAAAACTGAGTAGTGCTGGGGTTCTGGAGCTGCTGATGGGAAAATGATGCTG
Organism: Pitta sordida; assembly: GCA_013390025.1. Taxonomy (NCBI): domain Eukaryota; kingdom Metazoa; phylum Chordata; class Aves; order Passeriformes; family Pittidae; genus Pitta; species Pitta sordida. The sequence continues at coordinate 1,068,424 of WEKX01007413.1, forward strand.
CTGAGCAAAACACACAAGGAGGGCCACCAGTGCTGAAAACACCAAACCCTGTCATGGTCTGGAGTAACTGATGAGGCATCACCAACCCAAACACAGCAGGGAAAACGGACCAAAACATTCACAAAACGTGTAGCGTTCCTGTTACCTGAAGAATCCCCTGACACTACAGACCAGCAATTGTTTTAGCTGGAATAAAGCATGATTTAAATAGAAATGCCATTCAATTTGCTGAAGCAAAAAACAAATCCACGCTCAAACAGGCTGAAGCAGCGTGTTTGGTTCCACACAGCAATCCAAGACCAAGAACACGACCTGAAAAGAGCCAAGTACAGCACATTCCCCAAAGGCCTATAATTTACTGTGCTGGTAAAAGACTTTGTAGGGATGACAAGCTAACTGTATCCTTTCCAAAAGACATTACACCAGGGATGCAGTTTGCGAAAGGCTCCTGTTCATGTGGCCTGTTACTAGCCCTTGTTAGAAAGCAAGTTTTGCCAGGTTCAGTTTAAAAAAACCCTCTTTTGTCCCCAGCTTGTATTTACAAAACACTCCAAAGTATCCTGAGACTTCTCCCAGATGGAGCTTCGGAAACAGCCTGGAAGCTCTTTGAAGGACCCTTTCCAGTCCCTACTATTGAAAGTTCCCATGCTGGGAACTGCAGCAGTAAGGAACAAAGAAATCCTTTGGGAAGGTCCTCTGGCTGTTTATCCAGATCTCCTTTCATCCATCTCCTGTTTCCTTGGCTGTCTAGAAGGACATGGAGCCGGCTGAGGGCCTTCTGTTTGCCTCCCAACTCCTCTAGGTCACACAGGACTTGGAGAGGAATATTCTGTGAATCAGTCCAAGACCCCGAAATGATTATGGATGAATCCTCTAATCCTGCCAAGTGGATGCTATTTCCAGCTCCTGGCTCTGCAGGTTCTCTCTCTCCTCACTCAGAGCATCTCTCTGACCTGGTCTGTGCTGCTGCTCTGCACAGCTGGGGAAAGTTTTGATGCTTATTTAAAGCCTGATCACGGTGGACAAATAAGAGTATGGGGTTTTTTCCTACCACATGGTGAAACCCTGCACTAGATTTTAGCTGCTGCAGCGAGTTGCTAAAAAAAACTCCCAGCACACACACACACACAAAGAAACAAATAGAAAAAACAAAGCACCTTCAAAAAGCTTGCATAACCAAAGCTCCTTGAGAAGTCATTTGAGCTGGCAGTGTTGAGACAGTAAAGATGCTTGATAAATCTGTTTGAAGGAGCTGAAAACGTGCTACCCAAGGAAGCTGCTATCTATAGGCTTCCCAGAGACAGCTGCCTGGTCACATTCAAACCCATTCTGTCCTCGTGGTGACAGCTGTAAGCCACAGAAATACATATAATACATTACAAAAATAATGTGTTTACTGTGCCCGTGTCTATACAGACGCTGTGGTTTACCAAATATTTAACCCTTTGCATTGTGTTCACTGACATCATTCCAGACAAAATTTGTATGGACATGATCCTGCAGTTAACAAGATGTTAAAGAGTCCCCAAACTAGAGGGGAACTGCTCATCACAAAACATCTGCAGCAGCTGGATGAATATGCTTCACCAAGCAGACTGGCACTATTTGTTCCTGCATTTGCTGTAATACTGGGGCTGTGTCTTACTTGTCCAAGCATTTCAAAGGCTGTGGTGTCAGAAATGCCCTGAAGACTCCACAGATAAATACAGAGAATGCGAATAAAATCACTGTTGCAGGAACAATACCTGAGTCCCCTCTCCAGCAGGGCTGGCTCTCCCTGGAGCCCACACACCACATTCTGTTGTACAGGACACCCTGGGACTCAGGCACAGGGCTCAGCCCTCCCTGCCCTTACCTTGGAGGGACCATTCTTACCCATCCTGCTGCCATTCCTCAGGAAAACAACAGGAATTCAGTTATCTCTCAGACTTCAACCTGTTTTCTGAGTCTGACTGGAACTGGCCTGCAAGGTGGATGGGCAGATAGACTGAGCAGGGACAGAGTCCTGTTCCCTTACAAACCAGACTTGTGAAATAAACTTCTTGGAATGACGCTGCTGGAATTTCCTCTGACTCTACAAGCCATTAAGGGAAAGCCTTGACTTTTAACATACTGTCCTCAACACATAAATTAGGCTGAGACCTCTAATCCATTTTCTGCTGCGTGGCAAGTCAGTGCTTCCTCTCTCCAGAGGGGTGAGTGCACATGACAGTGCATAAAGCTCACGAAATGTAAGCAAGAGAAAATAAAAAGGTCACCTTTGTCTCTCTGATGAGGTACAATGTCATGAAGGGTAGTGAATAGCTAAAAAATAAATGCTGGCTGACCACAAACCCTTCATAAGCATTTGTGATTTAATGACTGTCAATAAAACCCCATTGACAGCGGAGGGGTGAACTGTGGAGACTCCAAACCACATAAAGCAGTTTTTACAGAGCTGTTCTGCTGAATAGATTGCCTGTGTATTATCTTTGAAACCTAATTCTATGATTTCTCTAACTCATCCTCACAAGATGCCACTTCTCTGAGGTTACTTATATTCCAATCTCCGGATCTGATGCTGTGGCTGCTTTTAAAATGACAGAAGTCACCAACTGTAACATGAACAACCCTTAAAACCCAAGATGAATCTTCCAGGAGCCGAAAGCCCAAATTACTGCGAGAAATTGAATTCCCAGAAGTGACTGTGTGATGATTTTCTTCATTACATCAAAGAACTGAAGATACAAAATTTGATGTTGAAAATCATATTCCAGGACTAGAGTCCTTCACAGCAGTATTACATCCATCTGTTATTAAAAGAAAAGGAAACCTGGAATTGGAAGGAGTGCAGAGAAGAATGGACCACAATCCATGAACCTTCTGTACAATACCAGGGTGTCAAGGGGATGTTTATACAGCTGCCTGCTTCTATCCAAATCAGAATCTTTTCTATCTGAGCAGCAACATTCTGAGGGATTGCAGAGTTTGTTATAGAATTTTAATTGCTACTGAAATGCATTTTATAAAATTATAAAAATACTAGCAAGCCACTTATTTGATGGACATGGATTAGGAAGCTCACATATTTAGTATTGAGCTTTGTAAATGTAAACGCAGAGTAAAAATAAAGATAATTTATTGGTGTTACCCACACCCGTGACTTTCAGGGATTCATACCGAGAGAAAAGATCCTTCTGGGTTTCATTGTCATTGTTTTACAGGGATTAGGCTGCACATTTACCCAGCACATTCTCTGCTCTGTTTCAGGGACACACACTCTGTGTCACCAGAGTCCCCTGACCCTCCAAAAACCTACTTGGCACGGCTGTGTCCAGAGAGGGGACAAAGCCACGTGGACACAAAGGTGTTGCATTTCTTCACTGGAAAAGCAATGCCAACAACAGTTACCTCACAGTGAGTTTCTCTGCCAGACCCAAGGCCTGTTTAAAAGCTCCACAGGACATTAAAAATGTCATTGATTTTTCTCTCTTTGGCCCTCAGTCAATTCGAAAGTCAGCATAATTCAATATCTTCCTACTAGTTCCATTAGCAAAGAAAGGAATCCATGCTTCAATCTATGCTGCCTTATTGGAAAAAGTAATTTAATTTTACATCTGAAAGTGTGCCAACATCAGCATAAAACCATACACAGTATACATCAGATTTAATTTATAAATTCTGCACTTTGTCAAGCCGGAATGAGACTGTCTAAAATCAATGAGAGTGTCCAAGCTCCCTCTGAAGGTACTTACAGATTTTCTTTTTACTTCAGGTATTTTATGTCCCAGTTGGAGTTTTTGATGATTTCTCTCCTTACTATAAAATATTAATGACACAGTGTCTGGAGAAGTTCATGTTGCAGAAAACTTTGTTACTGCAGGCACCCTTTGTCACTGAAAATTCAGGAGTATCATTTACTTCCCACTGATTCATGGCCTGGTTTTTTCTCTCTGTTAAAAATAAACTTTCACTGATACTTCCCTTAACTGAAAAGGATATAACTTACAAATCTGATGCGTCCAGAAACACAAGTTAAATAAGAATCACCCATTGCAGAGCAGCTGAGATCAGATTAATGACCAGTCAAAAGGAAAAGTGCCTTGTGCTCTTGTAGCTAATGCTTTAATTTCATATAAATGAACAAAGTGCTGCAGCATACACGGTGCTTACTGCAGATCATCATTAGGGCAAAGAAATGTAAAATGACTCCTTTAAAAAGGGTGAAGAGGATGAATCCACATGTCCCTGTTCACATGGCCACCCCCAGAGGCAATCCCCAGATCACCGTGCTCCTGTCAGAATGTTTGTCTTCATGTCACTGAGAGAAAAGAAGAGCTGCAGGCCAAGATTTCCAAATGACATTTGATCACTTCACTTCTTTCAACCCATTGAACAAATATCAAATATAAGGCACAACACCCCCTCGAAGATTTACGAGCACTGAGTCAGCAGAGAACGTTCTCCTGCTCCCCTCTCAGTCCTGAGAAACGCAGTTCATCATACAAATGGCTTGGGTGTTTATGCCAGATGTAAGATTAGATAATTAGTCATCCAAGTCCTGGATGTCAACTCTTTTGTGATAAAAAATTTATTCCAAATGCACCATTTATAATCAGTTGACTTGCAAAAGCACTCTGGTGTTATGCAGTGATACATCTTGTGATGTACAGCCAAGTCCCTGCCCTGCTCCATTTCTGCTCCATTTCCAATCCCCTGCCTCAGCTCAGCCCTTCCAGTGACTTGTCTGCAAAACAGGGATAATGATATTGACCCCTGGAAAGCAATTTCAGCACCAGTGATGAAGCACCAAGGAAGGCCAGATATTATGAATTAACCCTAAGTGGGGGAGGATGGAGCAAGAGAACAGCACTTCCACTGCAGTGACCCCCAGAAACTCCTGCTGCTCTTTCCCCAGCTGCAAGATAAAGAAATTAAAAGCAAACATGAAAAAACTATGCAGTACCTTCAGAAATGATTTTACGAACCCAGGAGTAGATTCAGACTTTATACAGTGGGGCACATTAAAGACTTTATTGGAACCCTCACGTTCAACATCACTGATAGTGATGCCCAACAGAACGAGATGCTGGAGGGAGAAATGGGGCTGGAGCTCTCTGGGAGGAACAAACCTTCACTTAGAGAGGTCACATCCCAATTTCCACTGTCACTTGTCCTTTGCAGAATTGCAAAGGATAACGCCGAGTTTAGGGGTTTAGGTCTTTCCTTTAAAGGATAATCAACATTTTTTAGCTATTCTGTTTCACATTAAAGTCCCCAATGCATTCTGTTCTACTGAGCCACACAGTTATTTCAGTCACTCTTAATAAATAACAGTTGCCAGTAGTAGTTAAGCCAACAGATCTGAATTATTTATAGTGTTGAGGAACAGAACAGAAGATAAAATACATCAGAGCTTTGGTTGTTCTGGCCTGAGCGACACCATGGCAGCCTTCGGAGGTTTTTCCACAGGCTGTAAAATATTCTGTTTCCTCTACTGGTTTAAAAGATTTCCTAAAGAGGCAGCAGCCAAACCTACTGCTCTCCATCTTCAATAATCACATTCATGAAGAGCAGGTGAGAGAGAGGCTCTCAAATACAGCACTTCATCAAATTAAAAAAAAAAAAAGCACAAACTTTGATTTGATTGGACAGGTCAATGGGTATTTAGGATTATTAATCCTAGATTTTTATAAATAAGCAGAACTTATTTACATGGTTTTTCCAATTAATGACCTAAATTAATGACCTAAAAGCACCTGTTGAACTCGGTGTTTCTCGTATTCTTTGCCTATAACCCACCCTCCCTTCAGCTGGAAAAGTGCAAAGATACTTTCATTTTACAATGGCAAATCCAACCTCACATTCAAGGCCGGAAAATGGAAATCCCAAATCCTGTCTCTCAGGTATTTCTCCTTTTTAAGAAGCCACATCATGAAACGTTTAGCACACAGAACCCAACAGGGACAGAAATTACCTTGACAAGAACTTGACAAATTGCATTAAACACAGATGTTGAGTTTAATGCTCTTTGTAGCTTAAAAGATGAGTTCAAATATCTGTCTTGATGGGCTGGTGGGATAATGAGCCTCTGCTGAGCGATGTCTGGGTAGGAACCTGTGGGACTGTCTTGCTTTCCCACCTTGTGCTGCTGTTACAAGGATGAAATTCACTCTGCACAATGGACTCACAAGGAGAATCGTGCCCACAAATGACAAGGAGAGATTTCCACTCAGCTGCTGCAGAGAGAAGAACTGGGGGAGTAGTTGTAGCAACATAAGCTTAAATCAGTTTTCCTTTTATAGCTCACCTTCCACTTTCTATATGGGTCTATTTACAGCAAATTGTAGCATCTCTAAGGAGGAAAAAGAATTTAAAAGCATTTTCACTGGTATCCTTACTTATTAGTTAGAACTTGGAAAACGTGCCCTAAAATGCTTCCCAGTTCCACAAAAAACCAGATTTGAGTAACATTCCAATTACTAAGGGAAAAAATAAAGAGTTGTCACCTTTCCTAGCTGTGGCATTACAAAGTAAATCTCACCAGGTTATAGATAGTGTGTCTCTACCGTGGAATTCTCAAAACAACACAAATTCTCCTGACTGATACTCACCAAAACCCGGGGCTCTGTTTGTGCGAAAGAATCGCCCTTGCCTTAAAATCTTATTTGTTCCATCTGATTTTTTTAATGATTAACACATTTCACTCACCCATTTCAGAGGAGGTTACACTGCCCCAATCCAGTGCAGCTCATGCAAGAATTACCCAACAGCTCTTCTTTCCCCTCTACCCGCCCCCCTCAAAGGAGATTGTCATCTTTTCCCCTAAGCTTATTATTCAACCTGTGATCTCCTCACTAGACAGATGAGCTCTAAATACAAGAATCTGTTACATAATACCTCAAGACAGGAGGCAGCACACAAGAGCCTGAGGAAAATAAAAGAGGAAAAGGGATGAAAATGTGTCGCCGTCCTGCCCTTGCCCAGTGCCAGGCTGTGGGTCCATCCTGGGCAGAGTTAAACACACGGAGAACACGGAATCGGGCAACACTCAGGGGTTTGTCTCCAGGAAAGATGATGTTGCTTGTTTGCATTTGCTTATCTGGAATTTAATTCAGGATGGTGGCAAAAATGTACTGGGATCAGAAGAAATCTGCCTCAAAGACAAGAGGAGCTGTTTGAAGCTCCCTGCTCCGGGATTGTAAATAAGACACCAGTGAGGACTGACTCAGCCGGGCTGATGAGGAGGCTCAAAGCTCCTCCAAATGGAGCAGCGTCACCACCATCAGCAGTTAAGAGAGTTCCTCAGGAGCCACACTATCAATTACACCGGGATACGTATTCAGTGACATGCAGACAGAGAGAATATGAAATAAAAACATTAATAAGAAATAAGGAACCTTTGGAGACAAATTATTATTTTCTATGTCTACAGTGCTTTCTGCATTCCCAAAGGATTTAGAATCTAAAAATAAATGATTACTTGTACCAGCGGTGACATCCAAGCTACCCTGGATGAAAAACAGCAAATTGCTAACCATGGATAGCAACATTACACAAGTGATCTGAACAAACAGCAAGAAAAGGACCAGGCTAGAAAAACAGCAGGACTCTGGACAGAAATTGAGGCTGTCCAAGCTCAGATTTAACCAGAATGATGTGAATATCATCTTGATTTTCTACACCCATGATGGGATAAAAATAAGAAAGGTCAGAATCCTCTGTCTACCTGGATAACTCATCCCCCAAACTACATCATCTTTCTCTCACCATTGTTCAGCACCACGCTGAGACACTGCCTTGGAGGAAAATACTCAACATCTGCAGCTGAAATACATACACATATTTATATAAATATATATACAGGTATTAGATCAAAGGTGACATTAAACCATGCAACTCACCCAGAGAAGATATCATTAAAAACTTGGGCCAAGCGATGTTTTGGAAATAAATTCAATCAATTCTGTGCCCCAAACACACAAAGATAATGACAATGATATTGGTGGATATCATCATCTACCAATGACAATGGTCTCGAAAAGCTAAAGAAACAAACAGACCTCTGGAAGGAACAGTTCTGGACTAAGGGCAGCAGTAAATTGGAATAGTAATTATATAATCACAAAAGAGCAAATTCAGGAGGAGGCAATCAAGCAAAGATGAAATGAGAGTGTTTCCTTAGCTGGAACAGAAAATTCTCTGCAAGAGTTTAGAGAAGAGCCACGAAACTGCAAGAACTTTTAACTGTCAATAAAGCAGCAAATGCAAAAAGAAAGAAATCTGTATTCTATATCCACAGTGAAAATAGCAAGGAATTATTCTGGTTGGATTTAGCTGTAAAAAGCTGCTAATAGCACACAATTGGATCTATCAGGAGTACAGTCAGGCAGCACAGATTGCCTGGAGGGCAGAGAGTTTTCAAATGAAAATACAGGTGGTGCACCTGCATGAGTGAGCTTTTTAATGAGGCATGGAGTCAACAGGAGAGACACGACTGCAACGGGTTAGATTGAAAATAATATACCAAGGAAAAAAATAAAGATTAGGAACACCAGCTGAGCCGGGAGATAACACAGGCAAAGTTACTGTTAGAGCAAGATTTGAGTTATAATAACACAGTGGTGGCAAATTGGAAGATGTAACATGATAGGGGACTGCGCATTGCTCCAGTTCTGCGTCTGACAAATGACACTTCTGCCAGCAAATCACTTAATCCCTACACATCCATCCATCTGGGTGTCAAAGGGGTTTATTGCCTCCAAATTTCAGAAGGCTACCGTGAAATTTCATTCATTAATACCTGAAAACTCTGCTTTAATCCTTGGACAGAAGGTGCTGGGGAAGGACATCATATTTACAAAGACTTCCTCACAAAATATTTTTGTATTTGCTTCAGTGAATCTCCATCTGCTTCTCTCCTGTTTCAGCTCATGATTCCCCAGCACTTCGGGACATTTGTGGTCACAAACAGGAACATCAGTGGGACAGACATAAAATCCCGAGAATACAGGGAGAATCACCTTCACCCACTGCAGTCACAAATATTCTTCTGGAACTTATTTAAGAAATACTGTAAGACACGGGAAAACTCCAGAGGGTACAAAAGAGTAATCCAGGTGCAAATCTTTCCTGAAGTTACTGAGGATCAAAAGTTAAGGGCTGGATCTGGCATGAGCTGAAGACACTCAGAACCTCCAGAAATGCAGATTAAGCACCTTGTGTAACAAAACTCAAAGATTCCCTTTAACGTGAGCAAACCCAGCCAACCCCAAAACCTTTGCAAGTGTAAAACATGGCAGGTTTTGACACAGAAAAAAGGGCATGTTTGGTCCTACACTGTCTTTAGTGGTAGGACAGATAATCATCAGTTTTGTTTTGCTGTTTCAAAATGAAAAAGAAAAAGATCAGATTAATAAACTGTAGCAAAATCAAATCTGGAGGAATGCAGAGGCAGCAACGTGAACTCCTCAGGGAACAGGAAAATTAAACAAGTACAAGATGTTACGATTTTGTTATAAAACAATGATGGACTGATGACAAAAGCCTCACTTTCACCAAAACTCCGTGTTTTCTAATATTCACCCTGTTCTGTTTGATCAGGGCTGGTTCTGTAACCACCAGCCAGGCCATGGTTTGCTGAAATCAAACATCTGATTTGTAGATTTTTAGTAGCACCAAAGAGAGCCAGGAAATCAATTTGCCCCCCAGACAAAGTGCAGCGAGGCTGGAGCCTGAGCACTGATTTACTTTCACCCGGGTGAGATGGCAGGAAAAGAAAATGTCCATGACAATAAAACGGGGACATAAAACCCCCACAGCACCAAGGAAAAGTGATGCACACAGGAATGGAATTCACTTCACTCTGCCATCCAAAGGTGAACCGGAGCAGCTCTGGGACCCACCAGGACAGCCCAGCACGGCTGGAGGGCTGAACATTCCCATTAGGAAAAGTGCCTGGGTTCCCTATTTATTGCTGGATATCAGCCTTTGATATTCAGAATAACTTGTCAAGAAAAATGCCCTGTTCTCTGCCTCTCCTGCAGGAATGGCTTAAAGGAACAAAGGAATATTCCTTCAGTATTATTGCTCCTGAAAAATGTATTCCCCCAATCCACATAGCAAAGAAAGTGGGAAAACTGAAACAAAAAAATTAGGATTTATAGCTATGTCTTAATTACAGATCTAGTAAGGAAATGTCCATTTTGACAGCAAATTTAATTTAGGCTGAAAAAGGAGTAAATGTGCCCCTTTTAGGAGGTACATGTGATTCCAGTTGGAAACAAAAGAGAATTTTACTGATTGTAACACCTCAGTGATCAAAGCTTCGCTCTGTCGTTTAGCAGCAGAAAAAAAAGATTCGCAGGGAAAAGAACAAAAAATGTACAAAAAGACAGGTCTGAGTAAGAGTTCAGGTTTGAGTTATCTGCAAAACCTGACCAAAAAAAGAAAGAAAAAGAAAGGAAGAAAATGAATAGAATGATTGAGATTAATTTGCATACTTGCTACTACAATAATTAAACTCCTCTTTCTTATAATGTGAATGTCTCGGGCATTTCATTCATAAGAGAGAGATTGACACACTGATAGATTTTATTTCCAAGTTAGAATGTATTTCCCTTCCCTTGCAGCTCATCTCTGGAATATATTAAAGAAAATAGCGAGGAAGACTGATAAGAGCAGGAAACAGTGAATGACATTTAGTCAGGGTTGGAAATTCTGCCTCCTAAATCTGCCACAGCCTCCAACGTGGGGCCAGGATGGCAGCGAAAATCAGACATTTGCTCCTCTCTGCTGAAGATCGTGTTTTAAAAAATCTAAAGCAGCAACTAATTAAAAAAAGTAACCCCCCAGATTTCTCACTGAATGTATTGAATGTGCTGTTGTTTCCTGAGGACACCCTTGGTAAGTGGGAGTACTCAGGGAGACACTTGGATTTCCATAAATTGGAGAGGAAAATGCTGCTGGATGAAGTCCAGGGCACTGCAGGGCTGGGATTGGGTCTTCCAACAGGAATTACACCAGGCTCCAGACAGACACAGTGCTCATAAAACCCTTAATTTAACTTCAGATTATGTTCTTCAAGTCAGTCTACTGCCCTCCCTTCATAACATCAGCACAACATTTAAAGGCTCCTCATGCACAACATGCAAACCCCAAGTTATGACTTTACCTAGCTTTTAAAAGTCCATTTCATCCCTGTCCCATGAATTTTAAATACGACCCCACGGCATTTTGATAACCTGATTTTCACCCTTTCAGAAGGAGCAGCGCACACACCACAGCAACACTCAGCAGTTCACATAATTCAACACAAAACTACACACAATTCCACAAATGGAGAGTGGGATTTATTCAGAAGTTCTGCTGGACTCAGCTTGATATAGTGCAGCATCATACACTGCAATAGGTAATAACTTATGATTTCTTCCCCATAATGGCCAGTAAACTCAAGTACTAATAATTCTTCCCTAAGAAATTCATCTGCTAAAGACGTGAGGGAAGGTCTAAGTGAGCTCAAAGCCACTCACCAGAAGATCTCAGGATTCTCAGCTTGGTGAATTGCAGAAGAGATTTAAAAGAAGCATCCATTTGCTTTTTTTTTTTTTGGAACAAAACCCCCTCACCCTTCCATGAGCAAATTCTGTGCAGAAGAGATCCAGGATGGAAACAGCAAGGAGCAAAGAGCACAGCCATCAGAGCTGACTGGAAAGAGTTTGCTAAAAGGACTGATGGAAACCTGCAGAACAAAACTCAAACGCGCACCACAATTTTCCCAGCGAGACGACTCCTCCACAAGCTCCTCTGTTCTCTCAGACATTCCTGGAATTTTTCTGGTTGCAATTTAACTTCCCTTTGGGGGAACAACAAAGAAAAAAAAAAAAAAAACCAAACACATTCAGATTCGAAAAGAAAAGATGTAAGATGAAAATACAAAGGATGTGGAGGCTGCAATAAAAACCAACAGATGGCTGGAGAGTGACTGCACGCCCCAGTTCACTCCTGGGCCCCTGGTCCCAGTGCTGTGACGCCAGCAGAGCCTCTCCAGGGAATCCAGAACAAGGATCAGGGATTATCCCACATGTGCTGAACAGGAGATGTCCTGCACAGGCACAGGTTATCCACCAAAAGCATCCCCGAGCTGCATTCTGTACATACCTGGATAAATCCTGTAATGTCTGTAGGATTCGGGGATGTCTGTTCTCTGATAGTTTTTTCTCCAAACTGACAATAACCAAACTGGGATAAAGATTTTAGTTTCAAAAATGCAAATCAGAGCAATGAGAATGATCAGAAGTTTGGAAAATGCTCCCCATGAATAAATGATGATGCTTAAGGAACCACAAGAACTCACACACGAACAATGAGGCAGAGGAAGGCGTGATATTGTTTGGTGTGTTAATGAGGAAGAGACAAATATTAATGAAAAAAATTAATGTGAGAGATTCAGATTAGGCAGGAAGGAAAACTTTCCACCTGTAACTACCATCACCAGGAACTGGAATATCCTGCAGAAGGAGGTTGTGGGATCTCCACTGGCAGCAACTGAGACGAGGTCAGAGAAGTACCTCCCAGGATATGGTTTAGATTTCAGAGTTCTACCTTGAGGAAGGAAGATGCACTAAGTGACCTCCTGAGCTGCTTTTCAGCCCTATTTTCTATGGCTTTTCTAGTCTATTAAAAACATGTGAAATTCCCCTTAGCTCTTTTCCTTAAAGGAAGGAGGGTAATTCAAGAGACACAGGATCTCCAGAGCATAGCCCTTAATTAATTAACCTCCAAAGGTAACCTGCAGTAACATTGTGCAGTGCTGTGAGTGTGCCCCCTCCAGCTCCTGCCCTACATACCAGTGTCTTCTGGCTACACAATTTAGAGCTGGATCACACAGAGATTGGTGTGTCCTAAACTCTCGGGGAAATCAATGGGAATTGAGGTGACTAATTAAGAATTGTAATCAGGCCCTTAATCCACAGCAATAGAAAGACAGGCCTTCAGAATCCGATTAGCTGCTTAATAATTCAAAACAGGCACCCAATAATATATTGACTGCCTGGGAAAGAGGAATCTTTTCCTCGGGCCCAGAGCCTGCTCAGTCTCACATTTCCACTTAACACCTGAGGAAAGAGGAACCAAAGCTCTGTCAAAGCAAACTCCATAGTGCCCACAGCATTTTGTGGCTGTCCTCAGTCATTTCAACTCATTTATGGCTGTAAGACAATGCAGGACTAAAGAACCAGATCCTTGGTTTGTAAAGAATGATCCTGGGATGATTTCAGTTCTTCGAAGCCTTCTCTGTCCTATCAAAAAAAATAAATAAAATCATTTTTTTTAGGGCAGCATCTCCCATTTAGTCAGATCCTTGTGTCCATTTCACTGGCAGCCTCTTTGCTGATCCACTGCTCTCATCCCAGCTGGTGATAATCAGAGCTGAGAGACTTAATTACTGTACCTTTCAATAAGGATTTCATTTTATTTTTGTTCTCTCTGCTTCGAATGCCCATGAATCAGAGGGTCACTTTAAGCACAGGATTCAATTTAATTATACTCGCAGGCATTTTTATCATTAAACAGGTCAACTTATTAAAAAAATATCTTGATTATGAGTAATGGAAAGCCTGGCAGGCAATCCAGGAGGGTTTCTCTCTGAAAGCTCCCACATCCATTTGTTTAGATTTGTTTACTGAGCACTGGGCAAGGTCCCACTGAACGAACATGACAGTATTAAGTGAAACTGCACCTAATATTTAATTGTAAATGGATTTTAAAGCTGATTTGTTGACTTTTTCTTTCCCCCATGGGAATATTCACCAGTATTTGTAAACTGGACTATTAAATGCTAATTAAAGCAGGGGATGAGAAAGCCAACACCAAAGGTCATTGGCTGAGAGCACAGACAGCGGATTCCAGAACTGGATCTGGCACCACCCTTCCCAAGGTAGGGAATGATCTCATGCAATCAGGTCCATCCCTTGGGACAGGATCCTTTGCCAGGCAGGACTCTGGTTCAGTGACATGTCTCTGATGGACTCTCCTCATGTGAACCAGCTCCACTAAGGAAAATCCACGCTGTTCACCAAAGACTCCACGTGCAAGGTAGGAGAGAGTAAACATTCTGAAGAAACAACATTCTGGATGGCAGAGAACAGAAGAAAAGCAAAGCTATTTTCATGCTTGGGTCTTTTCAAGGCAATCATTTGCATATTTCTGCTCTATTCCATATGTGTAACACCATTGCTGAGTGCTATTTATAAGGCTAAGTAGTCAAGGAACTACATACTGTGTGTTTTATACATATCCCTTCCTTTCTCCTCCCCATTTGCCTTAGCTTTTTGTTTTCTAAAGGTTCAGCAGGCCCAGAACTCATCTCTTTCCTCAACTGGATGGTCAATACTAACTTGAAAACCAGCTGTTGTTTTTAACCACTTGCTGTATGTATAAAGAAGAATGAACTCAGTTAATTCAGAATCCAGACAGACAACAGGGCATTACCATGACCCTGAATTCTCTCGTTTCTCTTTCAATTTCTTTTTCTGCATAATATCAACCATCACACAATTACAGCACCACGAATGTCTCAGTACTCCAGAAACCTCTGGAAAACCAGGACCACGTGGATTTTGTTTGACATAAATTGTTACTTGTGGTGGCTCAGAGCTCCATCAGTGTTTGGGTTTGGCAGAGAACTGATGCATTATCTTACCATAAATACCCAAGGATATGTCCAGTCATGTGTCCCACTCCCATCAGTTGCTGCTGTAACTTCCTCTGGAATTCCTCTTTCCTGCCCTCAGCCGTCTCCTCTCACAGCTATAAAACATCCCCTCAGCTGATATTGTTCCTGTCCTGCCCAGACTGGAAAGAGCAGCAGATTTCCTGGTAATATGAAGATCTATTTTAGCTCTGATGATTCAACTTAACATGTTCCTACAGTGCACAATGCTGACCCAAGTTCTTTCAGGTTGTGGCCTAAGGAGTAACATTACTCTTATTAGTCATAAAAAAATTTCCAAGACCAAGTTTCATATGGAAAAGAAATCTGAATGATAAAAAAAGCCCAGTGAAAATACACAAAGTTGCCTCTGCAATGTAAGTTACCCTCAAGTGGCACTAAAATATGCTTAGTAATTTCCAATTAGGTCTCACACTGCTTACAATAATTTTCCAGGTATTAGATAGCTAATCATTGTATGTTTGGACACAAGAGCAGAGACATTTCAAATTATAAGAACTATAAAGAGTAAATCTCCTTATACTTCCCAGAAATGGAAATACAGGAACCATCTAATTAGCCCAAAGGAGAATGAATTTGCAAACTTAGCTGTATGTAAAAATTTACCTTTTTTCCAATCAAGGGATAACTTAGATTTATGACTGAATTATTTTAGGACTACTTTTTTATCAGCAAATTCACTTTCAAGCAAATGAAGGTTCCTTTGAAAGCTTTGTGAGACAATATTGCACTTTGCTACCTGCAGGTTCTTGCAAATGGAATCCCAGAATGGTTTGGGCTGGAAGGCACTTCAAAGCTCCTCTCATCCCACCCCTTGCCATGGGCAGGGACACTTTCCAACATCCCAGGTGGCTCCAACCTGCCCTTGGACACTTCCAGGGATGGGGCAGCCACAGCCTCTCTGGGCAACGTGTGCCAGGGTCTCCCCACCCTCACAGGGAAGAATTTCTTCCTGATACCCAATCTAATATCCAATCCCTGCCCTTTCCCCTTGTCCTGTCACTTCGTGGCCTTGTGAGAAGTCCCTCTCCATCCTCTTTTAGGCACTGGAACACCTAAGGAACAGTTGGATATCTATCCATTCCCTATCTCAGTTACAGTGGCACAGCTCTTGGATGTTTAACTGGAATTCTCTGTATGAATTTGTCATAGTTTCTGTTACCATTTTTACAAATTCCTGAGGTGGCTTCATAAATAAGGTCATCACAAAGAAGTTAAGACTGTGTATAAACAAAACAGAGCAGAACTCGGTTCTTGTGCTGTCCCCTCACCCTCCCTGTTCACCCTTTTACTTCTGCAACTCTTCCGTCCCTGCCTCGTTCCTCCTGCAGCTCCAGGTTTGCCAAGTGGCAGTGGCAAGAATCCTAATCATGTCATCTTTGTCACTCAGCACCTCCCAGGACAGAGCTCCTATCACCTCCACACCAGTGAGTGAGCACAAGGAAGGGAACGCTCTGCAGACACTTTGCAAAGGCTGAACAGGGCAAAGGAACAGCAAAGGCAAAGCACAGACAAGGGGCAGCAGTGATGGCAACCGCGACCCTCAGGGCCAAAGCTTTGCCTCTGGTCCCCCAGAAATGCACAGGAAGACACTGGTATCTATCACAAGTCTCAGTGTCTGGGCTGGCATTTCTTGTATTCCAGTGGAATTCCAAGTGGTGGCCACTGCGCCCTGTGGAAAATGCTCCCTGACCCAAAGAACTCCATTTCAATATTTCAATTGTCACTCAAAGGGAGAGGAAAGAAGGGCAAAAGAAGTAAAGGATTAATGGCATGAAAAGAATAATGATTTGTCACCCAGGTCAGTTCCACCGCTTGGGAGGTGGATTTCTATTTAAATATTGTTTCTATTATTATGAAATTAGGAGGGGTAACAAGCACAAGAAACAGGAGGCAAAAAAGGGAGACAGAGCAACTTCCAAACACAGAGGCCTAAACAAAAACCCAAACACGCTACAAACAAGCAGCACTCAGAAAGGTGAGATTTTCTAATGAAATATTAGTCTTGCTGCCACACATGTCAATCCTCTGAACTTAGGAAAAGGAACTGTGGGGCAGCATCCAGAATACAAATTGGACTCGAGGCAAAAGCAGCTGCGAAACAAAGAATGAGCTGACTTGACATTTGCTAAAAAAAGTGGATTAATCATAGGAGAAATATTTATGCTTTCAAGTCAGAATCCTACTCCTGAAAAACCAAAATTCCCCATGGTGTTTCCAGACCTTCAGCCACAACACAACTATTTGCATGAAAAATGTGATGATACAATTTTGTGTGTTAATGATTAGTGAGTATAGAATGAAACAAATGCCCCACACCAAGAGATCTAAAAATATCACACAGGTAACATGAAGCACATTTCAAACTGACGCTGGATCACTTATAAAACACGATCTACCTGTTTTTAATATCATGCAAAATTGGTAGATCTAACCTATAAGATGGAATTAATTTTATACTGCATGATTTCTCCCTGTTAAATCTGTGGGTGATTCTTCCAAAAGCAAATTATTTGTGACGGGTACTTTTAATGGAAATTTTGAAAAAACAGACAATGTCTAATCTTAAAGTTCTCCTGAATTTCTGTTGCTATAACAACGTGTGAAAACCTTTCTCCTGTAGAGGACATCTGTAGCTATTTTTATATGCAACAGCTGGATTTGTCTGTCTGACTTCCACTCACAAGAAAAAGTGTTTTATTTGTTATGTTTGAACAAGCTTTTAATATAATGACAAATGTCAGAGCCCATCAGGCTCAATAACTGAATAATCTCTGGTACAAAACAGATATTACATGGCAAAATTGTCAATTAAGCAACAACTTGATTAAAAGCAGTGAGAGTCTCCCACTCCTCCCTTGGAGACACATCTCCCCCTCCCAGATTTAGCTCTGCAACAACAAGAGCACAACAAGTTGGGGTTTTTTCCTCAAGAGATGCCACCTTTGTTCTCTAAATTTGCCTAAAATTTCCCAACACAGGAAAGAACCAAGACATTGTCTTGTAATTTCCTGTAGAACCAAAGTGAGTCAGGCACCTGGGAACATCCAGCTGTGATGCTCCAACACATGGAAACAATGGAACAGCCAACTGTTCTCATCCTTCTCTACTAAAGTTTATCGTGCAAAAAAACCAGCAAATCAAGGCAGGATGAAGGAGCAGATTTCTCCAGACCCACAAAACCAGCTGAGCTCTCTCAGCACCTCCACAATGAGGCCATGTGTAATTTAGCCCCCAAATCATACATATCTGTAAGGTTGGAAACAGAAATTAGGGGCTCAGACAACCAGGCAACACCAAAATTGGAGAAGACAATCTTATTTTAATCCCCTCCCTTTGTACTATGCAGGATGTATTTATTATTACTGCACATGATTTAGAATATAATACCTTTATAATGAATTACTGACATGAACTGCTTGTTCCCTGTGAGGATTAGCAAAGAATGAACTGTATCCTAATGCTGATTACAAACCCCTTCTCCCACACAGGGAGAGCCTGTGGAATCCACGTCCCTTCCCACCTCAGGCAGGGGGAGGCTCCAGTGGTGCAAAGGCTTTCAGAGTCTAAGGAGGCACAAAAGGCCAAGCGGATTCCCTGAAAAACTGCCTCCTACTGTTTCCAAAACGACCTGTTACTTATGAAGTGAAATCACAAACAAAAATAGCACACAGACTCCACCGGGACATTGGAAATGTGCAATGTATACATTATACCCTGGAACTGCACAGACGCCTGGGGCACAGGGATTAGGGGAATATTTACTGTATTTTTCAAACAAAAAAGAGGAGGGCATGACATTTTGTGAACCTGGATCTTTCTTCCCTTCAGTTGATTTTGGCTGTAAATACATAATTACTGTAAATGCATTCGACGCCTCCACAAATTCTCGGAGAGCACAGAACTGTTCAGATTGCATCTGCTGATCAATAATTACTAATTTCATGCAGAGACAGGTAAATTGCCAGTGCCTCACCCCAGGACACTCCATGTTCAGACAGACGCCTACAGCTCAGGGTAACAGTTTGGAATATAAAGGCAAAACCAGTCTTAAGTTTTTCTTAATAATTGCTTCCAGCTGATTGTCCATCACGTTAAGATGTGCCAGTTCACACTGAAAAAAGCACCGAGTACAACTTGGGGGCCAGGCAGATTTAGGGCCCAGGCAACAGTTTTGGTGACACTCTCTAAGCTGAATTTATTGGACAGAAGAGAGGAGAAGTATTCAATTACCCAGCAAATATTAAAGAAGGTGTTTGGTGTTGCTGTTTTTCCCTTGGACAAGAAGTCCACACTTTGAAGGGTGACCTTCCCTCCAGCCCCACTGGAGTCTGTATTTCAGTTGTGAGCTGGGCAGTTGGACACAGGCCTGAGCTTAAGAGTGATTTCCAGGCTGGTTTATCCACAATGCAGGAAGCAGCACACAAAGTAAAGACCAAAAGGCCCAAGGCAGTATTTTCTCCAGTTTTCTAAAAGAACAAAACAAACAAACAAAAAGATGAAGAGCAGAGCTCGGAAACAACTGAAATTCAGTATCTGAACTCCACAAGGCTGAGGAGCACCTGGGTGCTTTGCTGTCAGCAGTAAGGAGATAAAAAACAATACCATGGGGAATAAAAAGTGCCCTGGGATGCAGCCAGGCCAAAGCAGAGCACTCCTGCCCCAGGATATGGGGTCCATGGGAAGCTCATGGGGTGCTTGCAACGTACCCTGATGATCTTCAGGACACGGGGTCAACACAGCAAAGTGTGGAAGTGTCACAGAATGGGCAACCTACTTGAAAAGCAACATATTTGTCAGGCTATGGCAGAAAACAAGTAGTTCAAGCAACTTCAAAAATTTGAGACTGACCTTGTGTTAATCAGGTTACCATGCCCAAGGGAGTGGGAGGGAAATCTCCTTACTTAATAAGATCAGTCTTGATTTTAGAGATAATAGGGACATAATTACAAGTTGGCGAGGATGATGTGACCTCCAACCCATCTTTTTAATCCTCATCTTGAGATACTTAATGAAGCCAGTGAAAGTGGGAAATAAAATGGAGAAAGGAGCAACGATCAGTGCCAACGGGAGAAGTCTTCAATAACAGCCACGCCAAATTTGGGGGGACCGAAAGAAACATTTAGACACCACAAGAAGTAAGATCTAGGTGCAGAGAAACCTCTTAACACATCTTGTTAAAGCAAATTACATTCAATACTCCCACAGTTTAATAGTGTGGTTTTACAGCCTCAACACAAAGTGGGAGCACAACAAAAAGAAAATGAACTGGTTTTTCTTTGCAGTACCCCTCACACACAGCCCAAATAACCTTCCAAAATTACTAGTGTTTTCTGTCTAGAGAAGACATATTATATTTACTGTGGCCATTATAATGTTTTTTGGAAGTAAGCTCTCAGCAATCAATCTTCAGAAACACAAAGGGACGTGGGTTTTGCACAAAGGGATGCAAACATCTGTAACTTCACAGGTGCTGCCATCTGCTCACACGTTAGAATTTGTACCCACAAAAATCTGTTGGTACAAAGCTCTTCCAGCCCCTATAAATACCTTTGGATTAACATTTTGGTAATTTTATGAGGAATGCTGAAAAATTAAAACCCAAGAGCTTTGCACAAACATCAGGAAAAAATACCTGTAACAGAAGAGTAGGATAGAAGAGAAACATTAATGTTGATTAGAATGAGAGAGAAAAAACGACCAACTCAACTCAGGGTTATAAACTATTCTATTTTTCTAATGTGTGATGGCAAAAGTCAGGGAATGGCAGAGATTTTTTTGCTCATTTATAGACTCCCAGCATTCAAAACACAGGAGTGACACTGATCCCCTGTGCTGAAATTATGAAAAGTTGCCTTTATTAAACAGGATCTGAGTAACACCAAAGGGTTACTAAATCTCTTCACTACTGGTTTTCCAGATCAATTATTTAATATCAAAAAACCCAAAGAATTCTAACCCAATGACTTCAGGATGGCATTGCTCTCTGCCCACAGTTCCTATATGATTCTCAAGCTGAAATCAAAAGTTGCCACATAAATTTAATGCCATTTAAGAAATCTACAGTTTAAACACATTTAAAGCCAAAATAGCAATAGGGGATAGCTTGGAGGGGAAAAAGAAATCAATGAAAAGCCAGGAAATTCTCTGTGCTCTACCCTTCACGTCACAAATAATCTGTCTGGAGATAAACACACACACACACAATTAAATTAATGCTTTCCAACTGACAAGGGTGGTTAAAAATAATAAAATTAAGCCTTTTTAATCAGAAAGCATTGCCAAAAGGTGCGTCCCCTGAAGCCAGACACTGATCCCAAGGCTTGGCTGCTGAGATTGTGCAGGGGCTGACTCGATCAGCAGAGTCCTCTGTGTCTGTCCCGAGCCATCACCTCCTGTCACAGCTCCTCCCAGCCCTCCCTGGCTGGAGCCTGAGTTGCTATGATATATGTTTATGGAATAATAGGGGGGGGGAAAAAACCCTGTGGAAAATGTGAAGATTTGCAGGCATGTTCCCTGGAAAAAATGTCTTTGATGACAGGAAGTCAGAAGTGATCTTGACCTAAGAATTCCTTACTAAGAGAAGTTCTTCCCACTGTTGGTTCCAATTTATGCCCGTTTGGATAGGAATCCAACAAAACAAGGGAGAAAAGAGAGGAAACAAAGCAAGTATTTTGTGGAAAAAATACTGAGGCACTATAGGAAGAGTTTTTCTGTTGTTATGGAAACAGAGAAAGCACAGGATAGGAAAAAGAAAAGTGAATAAAGGGGCAATTTAAGCTGCAAATACAAACACGTTCCTGCTTCCCGGAAAAAGTCTTTCCAAAAGGTTTTGTTGTGGCCGTGCATCCAAGCAACTGAAAACTACAAATTCTGCCCCAGAGAAACACAGATAAAAATTTGAAATGCACTGTAACCAGCGAATGACCTGGACAAGGAATAGAAAAGCAGATGGAATTATGGAAGTGGGGGTTGCATGGCCACAAAGATCCAGTTTGCTGAGAACGCAGAAACTTCAGATGGGCTGGTTTAAGTAATCAATAGAGTGGGGGAAAAGGACCCAGTTCTCTGTTCCTCTCCTACATTTGTATTTTCATTTCATACATTCTGAGCAGGTAGCCAAAAAAATAATTCTATTCTCTGAACATAAATTACTTACTAAAAATCGTTTGCTTTATATGAATCTACTCTGAAGATGCAGAATAGAATGTTCAAATTGATATTATCTGTCAGCCTACAGTCCTTTGCACATGAAAAAAAATTAAATATATTTCCTGATGCAGTCCTAAGTTACCTCAAGAAATAATAGTCATTGTACAGATATAACTCATTATCAGCGAAATTTTGCCTTTTAAATTCTCATTCTGTCCTTAGGTAACACTTAATGAAATGGTCCAGGTGAGTTTTGATGATGTAATGCTCTTATGCACCTGGTTAATCCACATTGTCAGGCATTGTGCAACCTGCCAGTGCAAAGGGAACCAGGGCCCAGCGTGGATCCTTCACGGAGGAACATGGAAAATGGCACATTCCCTGCAGGAGGGCAGGGGGTGACTGCACTGAGAACATCTTTCCAGTGCCTCAGAAAGTAGGAAATTGGATTTTTCCAGTTTGTGTAAATCAACAAAGAGAAACAACAGAGGGTTTGCCATCAATTCTAAATATTCAAGAGGTAGATTTCAAGCGAATCGTGCATGGTTTGGGTCAGATATCCCGAACAGTTCCTGCTGCTGCTGGAGTAACGGGCAGGAAAGCAGCTGCACATCTGATGAGAGCTCCTGTAAATAAGCTAATCCTTGAAAATAGTTTCTCTTCCTCACCAAAGCAAAACACCAAAAAAACCCCAAGGGCAACAGACCACAGAGTTCACATTATGGCCCCAGTGACTCCCAAACTCATTCTGCAAAGAAAACCATTTTCAGAGCAGCCATCCATCACTCACCCAGCTCAGTAGCTTTTTACTCCCCGCAGGGCAAAGTCTCTTCATCCTTGTTCTGTCATTTTAAACGACAGAAGGGAACAAATCACACACCTAAGACCACTGCCACTATTTTATTCTTTCTTAGGCTGAATTTTTAAATCATTTTGTGGCTGGGAACTCTGAACTCAGGCATCTGAACTGTTTATGGCCAGGGAAAACCACTAAACTCTTCAAGAACATCCACCTGTATATGAACGAGTGAAAACCAAGCAATGTTCACACAGATGTCACCACAGAAAGTGACTCAACTGCACTAAATTACTAGAATTAACATGAAAGTGCCACAATAAAGTAGTGTCACATCTCTATTTGCCCCAGTGTGTTTCAAGAAATGCAGTTTAAAATTTGGATGCACAGAACCAAACATTTCTGGTGGCTGCCTGCTGTGGAGTTGTGAGGCAGGAGAAGGATAATTGCAACAAAGAATGTGTGGAAAAGGTCCCACAATATCTATTTTCCTCTGGGCCAAGTGGGAGCAGGGCTTCAGAAGCACAAGATGGTCTCCCTGCTGACATCCTGCCTCTCCTGCACTTCTCTCTTTGGTGCACGGAATCTGTTACAATCTCTGCCATAAAAGATACAATGCCCTGATTTATCCCTAATTAAGGATGAAGTAGAGAAACAACATTTGATTGTTATTTACCTTTCGACATCTGTTGGCCTCTTTCAAATACAGTGATTTGAAAGAAGAGAAGAAACCTCACTAATTGCTCTCAGAGCTGTGTGAAGAGTTCAGGCTTTCTGTTTCTGGGCTTTTGTAGGGAAGAGCTGTGTTTCTGATGGTGTGTGTGTTGCTATGGTAATTATTATTTTACTGAATGATATACATTCAGAACTGATTTCATATTGTCAGACAGCAATTAAACAGATTAGACTGTGTACACTCACAATTCTGCAATACTTCCCCGTTTGCTTTAAATTTTAGGGCGTGTGGAAAGCTCTGGGCTGACAGTCCCCAGGAGTGCAGCACCAGTGCAAAGGGCAGCTCCAGCTGCACAGGTTTGTAACTCCTCCTCAGTGCTCTACTCACAGGCCAGTGTTTCTTAGGACAGGACATTCTGGGGCCTCAGTTCAGCCCTTGTCTCTCTGGCTCCTCATCTCCTGCTCATTCTTCTGCTCCACACTTGAAATCTCTCTGTCCAGACTCCAGTAACGACCCAAAATTGAACATCCTGCCTTCCATCTTCCATGATTACCCTGCTCCTCACGGGAAGTTTGCAGTTGCTGACCAGTGAGAAAACCCACTAAATGAAGATAAATGATTCTCCTCATCCTGCAGTGCCTTCTGCCACCTTCCAACCTCTGAAAGCAGAGGTTTTGTCACCAGGACACCTGTACAATAGAACCACAGCATCAAGCACTCAGACCTATTATCCATCCCTCTTATTCCAGGTCCAACAAGCCCTTCAGACTGACAGTCATTTCCAGATTTATCCAGCCCTCTCAGGTGCAACAGAAGTGATTGAAACCCAAATGGAGTCGAGGAAGAAAAACAGGAAGGAATGTGATTGAATTTTCCCCAGAGAGTCCAAGTATATCAGAGCAACCAGAGAGACAATATTCCCACGAGGCAAAAATGATGCTAAAATTTGTGTAACCAAAACCAAGAAACCCTTTGGAGTTTTATTTGCTGTGTCTTAGCTTGGCAACAGAAGAAATAAGAGTGGCCAGGATAGGAAATCAAGAAAGCTCAGGCTTGTGCCCAGCTTTAAGACAGGCTTTCTTTGGTAAATCAATCAGTTGCAGAATCTCATTTTTCCCCATGCTAAGAAATAACTCAAGACAAAATTTAATACATGTGAGTAGGGATAGTCAGGGAGATGAATGATGAGTTTGAAAACTCATGGATGAAAAACTCCAGAAAAACGCCCAGAACTGTCAGGAAGGAACGTGCAGCTTCTGAACAAAGAAAAATAATCTCCAAAAGACCAAAAAAAAGAGTGTCTGCCTCAGTTCTGTAGGCCCATGGCTGGAGACCTGCAATAATACAGGTGAAAACAGGGTAAATCTTCAAGCTTTATGGGGGGGGGGAACAACTGACAGGCACAGAGCAGCAAGGGAAATGATGTTATTTAATTATCCATATATTTCCTTGGTCCTTTTCTCTATGAAGTAAATTATTTTCATAGGTTGACATATTGCAGTCTGTGGGAGCAAAGTCAGTTAAGAGATCAGGAATGAGTCAGCAGTAGAAGGTTGATGGAAACATTAATCTTGCAGAAAGCTAAAGGACGAGAGGAAAACAGTATCATTCCAGATCAGAGAGAACATAATGGGCACAGAGGGGCTGAAAGGTGAACAGACTGATGGCTGCACAAAGGAACAGCAGACTGCCAGAAGCTGGAACAGCACAGCCCACAAACAAAGGGGAAACAAAGGGACTAAAATAAGGTGGAACCTTGAAAATGAGGGTAAAAATAATTTGGATTCCAAAAGGAGATCATTACCCAGAGGATGTCATGTCATGGCAACGTGACAGGAGTCATTGTACAGGATTTGCTGTTTCTTTTGGTGATAAGGAATCAACATAATCAACATCATCTAGTCCTTTCGGTAGCAGCATTTCAGAGAGCTCAGGAAGGTCTGGCATTCAGGCAGGAAAGTCTTGACTTATCTTTTTGTCCCAGTTCCCAACCCTGTGAATAGTGAGGGCTTTGTGTGCCACCAGCACATCACTAAAATACCCAGGTTGTTCACAATGCTACTCACCACCCAAAATCACTAAAGAGAGAGACTTTATGTCTTTTGGATCAAGCTCTCATGGTGCAAAATACACTGTGCTGGGTATCCCTGGCATATGGTCAGAATAATTTGGTTTGTTTTCCTAAATACAACCTTCTTTTAAGGCAAATTTACTATGTGAGAGCTATGGATGAGACAAAGATGCAAAATGAATCAGTGTTCAGTTCCAAGGACACTTAAAATTTACATTTAATTTTAGTAGATAGTGAAACTGTTAATATTGAGGCTAATTATGACTAAACCAAAATGGTGGTACTTTCCCTTTCCTACAAGTTTCAGAAAATTTGGTTTTGTTTGGAGGGAACAAAGAAACACAAACAAGGTCATCCACATTCAGACCAGCAGCTGCCAAAAGAGACGGAAGAAAGACCCTTAACTGTAATTTCTTGGAAATGTTAAGAATGCAAACAGTTAACTGGAGGCAGGATCCCACAATATGAGATTAGTAAAGCTCATAATCCTCAGCTTTCCAAAAGGACCACAGCATTAAAATTCAGTGGTGAAGGAACAGATCATTCTTTAAGACCACACTGGCAGCTGACCCAGAGTTTTAAGTGCCCCCCAACTTTCCCCTTAAAACAGTTTTAACATCATCCTTCAGCCTTTGCCTGGTTAACTCACAATTAGCATGTGTGAGGCTGAGCTAAAAGTTATTTTAGGAGCCAACTGGAAAGGAGATTCAGCCTTTTTAAAAATGGAATTGTTTTCTATGGTTTAAGACTGTTTCCATGGAGAGACCACAGCACATGAACATCTTTAGGCCAAGTGCTTTGCTGCAGGCTTATCTGAATGAAAGCAGCAGGATAATTGAGGCCAGTTGTTTAAAATTCATGGGGCTTCTCCTCTACTCTACTCTGCAGCAATTTGTTTTCATTATTTTGATCTGTTAACCATTTAAAAGTTAAACAGTGCCATACACACCTCCTAAATGACAGAATATAATATTTACTCAGGACACAATAAACTTGGTGGCTACAGTGTCGTGCTATTGGGTGACAGTGGCAAAGTTATACTTTAAATGAATGTGAAGGGATGTAGAAGGGGAAGGAACATCCATCCTGAATTCACATATAAAGAGTGGGCTCTGAACTGACTATTGCCACTCGGGAGAAACATTATTCTAAGTTATAATAAATAGGTCTATTAAAGAGGCAGTTTACCCTTCACTAAAGGAAAATAAAGGCAAAGAGAATGGTAGCAGTTATTGGAACCTGGAACACTGTTACACCACTTTGTGAACCCTGGGTGTACGTGCAGCATGAACATTATCTTTGCCTGGGATCTCAGTCCGGCTTCTCTCCTTACAGCTTCCCCCTCAACACACACATGCACAGACAAACAAGAAAAAGTTCACACAAGGCAATAAAAAAAAAGATGAAAGGAATGGAAACAGCTGCTCTTTGAGGAAGAATTAAGAGTTTACATTGTTTAAAAAAGCCTCTTGAATGCACTTGTGGAAGAGCAGCAATATACTGGATGTGCTGTGTGCTCTTGCACACCTTCACAGGGCAAGTCCAAAATCCAACCTTTCCACCCCAAAAAAATGCCAGTAAGATTTTTGCAGAAACAAAGTTTGCAGTCCAGGAGCTCATGTTTGAACTTGACTGTCAAAGAAATTTATCTGAGGCTTGAGAACATTTTCAGAGCTTAAGAACTGTAGTTTCCCCTCCTGTGTGCTCATCCCATCACGTGAAGCCCTGGTTTAAGCCGCGTTCCACCCAGAGCAGTAACTCCTGGTGCGTGGGCTGGGCTTGGACTCAGCTGCTCTGCCAGGGCCTCCCTTCCTGCCCTGTCACCTCATGCTCCAGTTCCATGTGCTCAGCTGCAGCTCTTGGGAACCCACCTGGGATCCTGGGACCTCTTTCCAGTCAGGGATGTTCTGGGCTGCAGCTAAATTAGGGCAGTGAGCACACCAACAACTCAGCACAGTTACACTTTCATGGTCACACCCCACCCCAGGAAAATTAGGGTCAAAACATTTAGATTTATTTCCAGGTTTTCCTAGAGAAAGATGAGCTACCCGAGCTCCTCACAAGCCAGCCTAATTTAATTTAAATTGCTTTCATTTATTGCACAGAGTTGTGTGTACTGAGTTTGGTTTAGGAGGGGATCTACACACTTCTCCCAGGAAAGAAAGGTCATTTTTAACCTGACTGGAGGAAGAAGCACTGGAAGAAAATTTCCTCTGGCAAGTCAGGATGTTGCCACTTGCTCTGGCTTTGCTGTTCATGATCTATGTTAATGTCAGGCTCCGAGGACTGAGCACCAAATCAGACAAGCTGATACTCACAAGTCAATAGCTGAGGCTGAGAACATTTTCTACAGCTAAAGAAATCCCATTTAATATCAGAACATTTACCTTTGACATCAGAACCCCTGTATACAAGAGAGGAACAATTTACACTGACATTTTCCATAGCAATACTCTTTTCCATTACAAATGCATCATGTTATTTCCATTCTTATGCATGAAGAATAATGACCTTCAAAGCAACATTTCAATTTACAGGAAATTTTAACTGGTACGATCATCATACCCAAAGGAATATGACATTGAAATATTATTCTCTTGAACTTTGCCAAACACGGTAAGATACCAACACAAATAACAAACCTTTCACTGATTGAATGCACAGACACTTGTGGGGAGCTATTTTTGCAAGTAAAGGTTAATTTGCTTCTCCCTGCACAAATAATATTGATAATTAACAGACAGTCCATATTCACTCATTCAGACGAAATTTCCTGCAGATGAACAGCAGCACAGAGAAGCAAAATTACCAGATTTTGACTGTGTTCTTTGACCTGCATTTCTTGGACTAATTAGAAAGCACCTCATTAAGATGCAAACAAGCAGCCCATGTAACCAGAATTCCAGCCTACCAATTGCCTTTGTAATTCCCTGTGTTATGACAAACATCTCTAAAGGCTGGCAGACATTTCCTAACCACTACCTGCAGTTTTGCACATTATGCACAGGGCAAGATCACTGTTTAACTCTCAATATACAGCATAATATATACAGTAACCCTTTTATTTTCCTTTAGAGCAGAAACCAGTGGGCACAGGTAAACAAAACAAGAACACTGATGAGCCACCAAAGTCCTGTCAGCCACAATCCTGTAAACAAAATGTGTCAGCAGAAGAAAAAAATGGAAATGTTCATGTATTTCACTTCTTGAAATTCTGAATCTGATTCTGCTGCTGTATTGCTTCTCTGGGGACAAACTCAAAAAACCAGACAGGCTTCCTTTGTCATGTCTCTCCTCTGGAGAATTTTGAAAAAAGCACCAGAGAAGACTGAAAAAATCTGAATCAACAGTGACATGCTCAGCTGGTTCCCTGCTCCAAAACAAGTGAAACAAGAAGACACTGTGACTCTTACCCAACTGAAGCCATTGCCCCCAATGGATTTTACACACTTGCAAATATATTTATGATGCCTCATTAGCTTGGCATGATGAATAAACTCCATCAATCAACATTTATTTTACTAGATTTAACTGCTATTACCCTTGAGTTAAAAGGAAATGAAGAAAAATGTAATGTAGGCTTGTAGGAGCTGTTTGCCCAAGGGCTTTGTTAAGGGTGAAGAAAATAAAAAGCTGTGGAATCATTTAGATTGGAAAAGTCTGTTAAGATCAAGTCCAACTGTTCCCCAGCACTGCCAAACCCACCACTAAACCATGTCCCCAAGTGCCACATGCACACATCTCCTAAATCCCTCCAGGGATGGTGACTCAGCCACTTCCCTGGGCCGCCCGTGCCAGTGCTTAACAATCCTTTTGGTGTCAAGAGGCCTCTCTTGTTTCCAACAAAACAGGAATTATTCACCTGCTTTAAACGTTCTTGTTAACAGACCTATCCTAGAGCCACTTAAGGGTATCAGGTGCTGTGCTCTTCACAAAAAGAATCTCAAAAGTTAATGGGAGCTGCACCATCACCAAATGATGAGCACCCACTCATTTGGCAAGGAGCCTGAGACGTGAATTGGTGACATTGTTCTGGTGCCTCATATAACACTGTCACCACCACCTAAATCACCAGCAAAAGTGCCAGGAGTATGAAATATTAGACGAGCACTGACTGGCGAAGGGGAAGCAGGAACAACCACCACAAACTGAAAGAACTGAGCCAACCCCATGTAGAGCCTCTGCAGAAATTGTTCTGAGATTTGACACAGGACTCGGATATTAAGAGCACAACGACAGGCTCTGTCAGCCCCAAATTAAAACACTTTTACTTACAGAGCCTGTGTATGCCTATGACTCTGTGTGTGTGCCTTTAACCAAAAACCAGCAAGCAGACAGATGTTGATTCATGGAGAGTTAGAATTAAAATAGCCTCCTTGCTGATTACCCCATTCAGCACCAGGCTGTTCTGTCCTATTTGATGTTATTTTTTCATTGCCGAATGCTACAACATTGTCTCATCTCCACTGTACTTTAACACCACGTTCATGCTGCCACAAAGGTACTAATTGACCAGAACATTCCAACAGTGTGCGTATTAACACTCCCATCACGCAAAAAATAACAAAATAAATTGCTAGTTTTGTCTGGGCTATCTATGTGAAGATAGGTAGCTGTAATCCCCAAATCTCTCTCTATCCCAATCCCTCTGTTTTATCTCCAATACAATACTGGAAAAAAACCCACAACAAACTGTGCTTCTTTTATGCCATATTAAAAGCTCAGCAGTATTTCATTAAATAGCTACATTTGCTTTGTTTGAGATTACAAACGCAGATCTCCCTCTTTCCGGCAATCCATAATCCAAGATACATATTTGGCATATTATCAACGATTCCAGACTTGGAAGGATTAGAGACGTGCTGACAGTTAAGGGGAGTCAGTTCTCTGCTGAAGGTAGGTAAGTAGCATGAACTCTTTGATAAGTCCTATCAGAGCCACACTCTGACAGGAATTCCTCCACGATGCCACTAAATCTTATGCCATGAAGCTCATTAAACGTGCTGCCACGTGTCCCACTGGAGCCTGAACTCCCTTGCCACCAGTAAATATATTCCGTTTCTTTCCCCAGTTCCATACATTCTGCTTTATATTCCAGATACAAAATAACTGCTCAGGCTCCACGGGGCTGGGTAGGGGGGAACCGAGCGGTTAATCAGGTTAAGAGGAAAAGCTGTCCAGTGGCTTTGTGTTGGAGGAAGGAGCTGTGTAGTAAAACACAAACACCTCATTCTGTTTGTAAACATTTCATTCCCATCCTTTGCACGGAGTTACTCTGTTAGAGAAGTTTCAGTAGAAATATTGCTGTTGAGGGGAGGGGGTGTGGTTAAATCTCAGCTCTTTAGTTGCAATGACTCTTCCCCGTGCCAGATTTTTCCAATGTAATTACCCACACATGCACACACACAGAGCACGAGGATCTGTGCCAGCACCGTTCAGGAAGAGCTGATCTAAGCTGACTGAACATTATTCTTCCATCAGAATATCCTAAAAGCTTCTGCAGAATTTGGTCATACTTGTACTCGCTTAATTGGATGCTACATCATTATAAAATCCATTCTGAGATCTCCACACAATTGGTAAAATAACAGAGCTCGAGCACCAAAACCTTCCTGTACCTGCAATGAAGACCTCGGCTCAAACAGCTCCACAGATTCATTTAAAATAAGTGTATTATAAT
Source organism: Pitta sordida (assembly GCA_013390025.1). Taxonomy (NCBI): domain Eukaryota; kingdom Metazoa; phylum Chordata; class Aves; order Passeriformes; family Pittidae; genus Pitta; species Pitta sordida. The sequence continues at coordinate 1,099,509 of WEKX01007413.1, forward strand.
TTCCCAGATTATTACCTGCCACAGCTCAGTGGGTGGTCTCTGAAGGCCTACACTGACAGGAATCCCAGGTTCTTACAATCCTGTCATATCTGTCTGCATCCACCCCCTCAGTGTTTCCAGTTCCCCTTCTTCTGCTTCTCAAAGTAATTCCCTTGGTAGCTGTCACATTAAGATATTGGGATGCAGCCCTCCCGCTGCACTTTTGGATTCCAGCTGAACCTGCCTGTCAAGTTCACTCACAGCAACTACAACCTGCTCCAGTGCCTTGAGATTAATTTGCCTTGTGCTAATGAGAGTCAATTTCTAATTTCAACCCTTAATTGTGATCAATAGGGCTTGAATGAAACTTATTCAGACAAACAGAGAGGGAAGTGATAGGCAGGATTCATATCCAACGGGGCTCTTGAGGATTATGTGCCATCCAGACTTTGACTCTCCAAGTTGAGCTGTTTTTCTGAAAGAGGGAGTTGGCAGCTCTGGGCATTATCACACGACAAATCCGATGGAGTTTAAGAGCACAGTAAAACTGGGAATGGGTTTAGAGTCAGATGAAGTCAAACCACCTTTCAATCACATATAACCATTCTATAGGTGGGTTTTAACTAAATGGGCACCCCATGAAGTGCCTCACACACTTCAGTGAGAGCAATCTGCTCCCTGCAGGTGTGCAGGCCTGACCCCTCCTCACTCCCACTTACACCCCAGTGACATAATTCACCTTAGGGCACCTACAGGTTCTTTGCTTTCCTCAGCTACAGGCAAAAGTGTCATAGACAGGAGCTGCTCTGTATATTTATGTGCTTTCTGAAAGTTATTAAACACCATGGCTTGGCCAATAGCTTGCAGAGATAAAATAATCTGAAAGATATTTTCAAGCATGATATCAAGGGCAACACTTCCTAAAGTGCCTTATTTATGTTGCCATTTTTTCGGGGAAACTTTCCCAGTTTGTTGTTCCCACCAGTGTTATGAGAAGGGCAGCAATTTAAGACACTTCACCGTAAAATTTGGTTATCATGTCACTTACCCTTGCACTGAGTGAGACTAAGCAGCTTGTATTTGCTACTCCTACTAACACTAGTGATCTCTACTGTTTTCACAGAGAGTACTACAGTGGCTCCATAACTACACAACAGAAAGCACCAGGAAAAACAACAGGAAAATTAAACAGACTTGATTTAAAAATGCCGCCTTTTCATGCATGTATTTGGGGTTTTCTCAGATTATAACAAGTGACTCATTAACTTTTGCAGGCAAACACAGAGAACAGCAGCATCCTCATACAATTAACTGCATTCACACAACAGAGATGTGTAAACTATATTTGGGCTCAGCAGGTGGAAAAAAAAAGATGAATGCGAAGAGCAAATGAAAATTCGTGAAATGCTTTTCCTCCACAGGATATCCAAGCACGTAGGCTGGAATATGGAATTTGGGAGATACAAATATACTTCATATAGCTGCAAATTCGTTATTGGATATTAAGACAACCTATCCCTCCACACTTCAATTCTGCCAGCAACAAGCAGAGCACCAGCTCTCTCACACAGGGGAAAGAACAAATCTAATGACCACCAGCTCCTCTTACATCTCAGAAAGAACTAATTACCAGTTGCATCCAAACTGATCTACTTGGGTGGCTGGAGTTAGTAGATTAGTTGCAGTCTTTGACCTTCCAAGTAAAGTACATTGTCCTCCTCACAACCTCCAACAAGCAGCAGCAGATTTTGGGGTAACTGGCCAGGCCAGCGTCCTCCTATTTGTTACGAGGCCTCCAGACTATGATAAATTCTTATTTCCCATTTATAAAACAGCAATAGAGAACGAGAGATTAATCCTTTCAAACTGCTCCTGGACATATCAAAGCATCCACATATAACTAGCTTGATCACAGTTGAACAAAACCATTTGGACCATCAATTTACCTTGCCAGGCTTCCTCTTTTGTGGAAGGAACACTTAACGTCGCCTAAAGAGAAGGGTGAAACCTGAGGAAGATTAAAATTCTATAAATCCATAGTTACGATATTTAAGACGTTGCATTACAAGTACTTTTGACAGGTTATTGAATAAGGTTCAGAAAAAAACATGCAGCTTTTACCAAGGAATCAAAGAGAATACCCCGGTTTTTACCTCAGAGGAGGACCATCAGCCTGTTAGTTGTTATTGATTTCAGCTGCCCAGACTTTAACTGGAACTGATTAGGTTATTAGGTGCAATCAGTGGTTTTACTCAGGTGTTTAAAGGAGCCTGTTAGGGCTGGAGTTGGCAGGAGAGAGCAGGCCTGCAATTCCTTTCAGGAGTTTTACTTCATCTGATGTTTCAGGTGGTCTAATTATTCTGACAATTTGATTTTTTAATGATTTATTTTCATTTGGCACTATGCCTGTTACATTTTCTCATTCTACCCCTCTGTTCTTGAAGTGGTAGTTGGTGATTTCTCTGCTGGAATTTCCTCTGCCCCAGGTATCATCCCCCACCTCCTTGAAGAACTATTGTTCAGGGTTTGAGTGATGAGAAATTCTTGATGTTTCAAAGTGCCCGTCAATGTAAATGTTTAAAAGAAAAAACTTGGATATGTTTACTCACAATAGAAATCTGAAAGGCAAATGATTATTTAGAGTGTCACTACCAGGAGGGAAATTTCCAGTCTTTTTTTACAGCTACACATTTAATCTTTTAAAAGGCATCACAAGTTTTCGTAACATCCTATTGATGTGGGAAAGGTCCACATTTCAGCCCAGAAACATCTCAGAAACAGATGCTCTTTTCTTTTTTCCCCTATAAAATTTTTTCAGCCTCTTGCGTTGTTCTATGTGTTTATCCTTCCTTATTCATAGAAAAGTAAAACAAATCATCTTCCTCAAAATACAGGATAAATATAGAGTAAATTAATTAACTCACTTCTGAAACGTAAGGGTTTAAGAAACCGGAGGATGTGTTAGTTTATTCTTGGATTTAAAAGCAGCAATTTTTGAGGGTCACATCCTGTGCCTTTTTATTCAGCCCAGACTTCCTCTGACATAACTTGCAAGTTCCTGACATGCAAAAAATGTGAATTAACCTCCATACCCACTGCCTGGGTTGGCACTTTGCTGAAACTTTCCGAGCTCATTGTTGGTGCCAGTATCACTCCCAGGGTTTGACACCTCTGAATGTTTTCTCTTCTCTCTGCCAGACAGCCACAGGCAAAAAGAACAGCAACGTACCTTCTGCCCCACTAAAAGGAGGCAGTTGAATTATTTTATCAGTCTTCCCAAGAAACCTTTGAGTGCAGCCTGAAACAGCTCCCTGAAAAGCATCTGTAACAGGTAACAAGATATTAATAGCAAACCACACGAAGGCAGGAGCCTGAGAAAGGAGCAAACCTTTCTCTAACTTCAAAATTAAAGTTCCAGCACAGCCCCAGGACCCCACAGTGACAGCAAAGGACAGACACAGCACTGCAAAACCAACTGCAGCTTGTTGGCCGTAATAAAACACGAGTTTTTAAATAAAACAAAGTAATTTGATGAGTTTCTTTATTTTGTAAATATATTTCTCTAAGAAATCAATGGGAGGAACACGGGTGGGTCCCTGAGGTTGCGGTACGTATTATTTAATTCTTTCTTCCTATTTCTGGTTAATTATTTTGTACTACCTGATTAGCTGGGTTTCATATCTTTCCAAACAAAAAGCAGAGACTTCCTCAAAGTGCTTTCCTTTTTCTCTCTGAACTTCCTCAACAGATGCTCTTTGTTATCTCTATTTCAGATGGTAATTTTCTCAGAATCAAAAATAAAAAAGAATACCTACCCCCCAACAAGGGGCAAATTCCAGATTTCATATCTTAGGTTGGTTTTTATTTCTGTTAAGATGCCCAGACATAGCATGGAAACAAGAATCGAATGAGTTCATCAGGTTTCAGAGCACAATAAATGAAATTGAATTATTTCCAACATGTTAACACAAAGCCAGCTTTTTATTAGGTAAATTATGTGTTTTGTAATATATAAAATATATATCTTGCAATTGCTTTCTTAAATCTATTTAATATAGAATTACATTAACAGAAATAGAACAGCTTATTAAAAATAATCAAAATATTTAGAGTGCATTGCTTTCTACACTGAATTTTCACTTAGTTAGGATGAATTTAAGAAACCCTTTTTAGATTTATTGTGTTCTACTCTGTACACTCATTCCAGCTAATTAAAAATGCCTGTTCTCACTCCTTGTTGACAAATCTTGAACCTCCCAAGACATGATTTGGAGAGGAGAGAAATATTTTAGGATCTTTAGTAATTTTGTAGGAGAAACAATTTTTTCTTTAATCCCCAGAACTAAATTTATAACTCTGAGGCTTGGCTCATGTTTTCAGAGATGACTTTATTGTGTCTCATAAACACTTGCAGAAACGAAGTGAATGTGAATCGCACCAAGTCTGGTTTGTGAGGTGCTAAACCAAAAGCATCTACCAGCCAAAAATGCTCTTCTAAAATTAGTACACAATGTAATTAGTGAGATTTAAAGTATTCTTTAGGATCATTTGGGTCATTCCTCACCAGCCAAACAAGAAAAGGAGAGTTTAAACCAATTCTAATTCCTTCTCTCCAGCCAAACAGTGGACACACATTCCCAGCCAGGCTCCCTGGAAAAGAATTTGCTTTTCCTCACTTATTAAAGTGGGAATTGCACCAGTTTTACTCAGGGATAACTCCAACCCTCTGTTTATGTGGAAGACAATTATTTCCATTGATTTTACACAGTTGGACCATTGAGCTAAAAGGTTAAAGACCAGAGAAAAGACCTCTCACTTCCATTTAATCAATGCTCATTTCTACTTTCACCAACAGCCCACACGTGTAGGTTAAGTTTAGGATCAATTAAGTTTCTTCTAAAATCTGATATTTTGGACATTTTAAAATCTGAATTTTTTGGAGTGCCAGGAAGAGGAGAGAATAAGCTCCTGTTACCCCAGAGAGATCCCTGACTGTGTGTAGTTGTGTATCATTAGTTTATATTATTAAATTATTAAAACTATTACATTCCTATTTTTTCTGCAGGTAGGAGTTCTAGATAGTTTACCCCCGTTGTCACCTGGGTCCATGGGTTCCAACAGGAAACAAATGTTTCCCTGGATTTCCAGGCGATCTATTACACACCAATAGACCAAATACCTTATTTTTTTTTAATGTATTCTGAATGTTATCATCACTGTCACATAACTGAAAAAAAAAAAATCAAGCAATGTCTAATTGAGCAAAAGCTGGTTGCACATAAAGGTATTAAACTCGGAGAGCCAAATATGAGTTACCTGATACTTCTTCTACAGACAACCAGAAAAAGAAAACACAACTCTCTGCTGGGTTCTCAACCAGAGCAGGGGGGTTTCAGGCTCCCAGAACTTCCAGTTAGGGCTGAAAGCACCAGAATCATTCTAGGAGCTACTTAATTAAAACACGCAGAGAACTGTGTTCGTAACACTAACGAGGAACAACTTACCACATTCATTTCAGAGCTTTGACCCCCAGTAAGAAGGTCAGAGCCTGAGGTGAAAGGAACAGCCCTGGGGCAGTGCCAAGTTAAAATGCCAAGGCCTATTTTTAAATGCTGCTTCTATTTTTAGATACATTATGATGGAAGTACAGAGCCCATGAAAAAATCATACCCTCAAAATGAGAGAAAGTGCTCAAAATCTTTGCCGTCAGTGAAGAGCAAAAGAAACTAAACTTGAAAAATGGTTACGTACAATTTTTACAGACTTTGCTGGATCATCAAAGGCTGGCAAAAATAGCTTCAAAACCACATCCTCTGAGAAAATTAAGGAGCTGCCCACGATTTTACCCAATTAATCAAATATTCCTTTTCTTGTAATTACAGCTAAGTGCAAATGTTTCCCAGTTCAGGCTTGTCTGCATCCAAGCATATTTTCCCATGATCAAAGTTTAGCAGCCAACTTTTCAATTTTGCTTTACCAACAAACCCCATCAAACTCCTCACTGGAGTGCACGGAGAGTTCAGGACCGTGAGAGCACCGCAGCTCCAAACGCTGCTGCAGCTCCTCAGCCAGGAGTTGCCCTCAGCTGTTTTCCACCCAATACAAACACAAACTGAGGTAATCCTGCAATCTAGTTAACTTGTTTAACTTCTGTATTAATTATAGAAGTACCCAAGGGCAGCTGCTTCCCACGCACTTCTAATTTATGGCTCTGATGATTTACTTCTTTATAAAGTGTCTTATTAAAGGCGGGCGATGTTGTTTCCTCCTAATGAAGTACAAAGGCACAGCAGAAATGTTGCTGTAAAACAAGTCCACAATCTGCAATCATTTTATCTAATCACTAATGTGTTGTAGCGACAAAAATCTGAACTATTTGTTCGGTAATTTAGTTTTCAGCCAAACCAAACAGGGGGCCCCACACCCCAGCACGTAGCAATGAGCACTTACAGTTCAGTAGCGTGTCATCCGTGTCACACACACACGTGGTCCAGGATACATTTATTTTTATAATTATCTGCATTATGTAATTGTGGTTGCATTGCACAAGGCAGTCTTGCAGCATGCTTCAAAGAACACCTAATGTTTTAAACCACTAACTCCATCTCATCTCATTTTTCACGAGTCTTTCCTAGACAGCGAGAACAACCCCGAGGAGAAAACAAACCAAGAAAGAGCTCACACCAAATGATGTGAGGAAAGAAAATGGTGCAGAACGACCAGGGAATATGACAGCAAATACAGGAATAAATAATATTCTCATTATCTGGGTACTACATGCCCTGTTGCTTTTGCTTTTAATGTGATCATGTTTGCAATTTGGCAAGACAAGAAAAATGAATGAGTGTACACCAATGTCAAGGGACCGAAACTTCTACTCACAAACTGCAAAGCCAACTAAAAGTTTAACCTTAACATCAATAGGAATCATTTTTAAACCTTCTGTGAAAAGAACCACAACTAAGTAGATTATCTTCTCTTCAAAGAATGGGTGGGGAGATGCTTTGCTGTTGTTGAAGGCAATGACAATGTGGAGTTTTAAGGACAAAAATATTCCATGCAGAGTGTTTTGTGCTAAATAAACTCTCTAAATGAATGAAGCTCATCACATCCAAAAGGGAGAGTCAAAAGTAGGTTCACACAATGGCCAACAAGACTTTCAAGAGTGTTTGTATAAGGTCCAAAAAAAGAATGTCTCAGCACAGATCTCATTTTCCAGTCAGTTTTTAAAGGAGTAGCAGAATCTGTGCAAATTACTCCTGAGTAAGTAAAAAAAAAATCTTGGTGTGAAAAGCTCCTAACAGAATTAATTCCCTTTAATGTGTTGTACTACCAGCAACAGTCATTGAAGTAAAATCACTGGAATGAATTATTTCCATAATCTGTTCACTAAGAATGATTTTTTTAAGGCTATAAAAAGCAACTTCCAAGCGTAGTCACCCCTGTGCTTGAAAAACTCAGCATCCTTTTAATCATAAAATGGTAAGTTTTGAAATGTCACCGTACATTACAAAATGTAAATTTGCAATTTGAAGAGCTCGTTTTAACTGATATCCTTTTTTTAAAATGAGTATCAAAATATTTGATTTACTTCAGTATTTTTAAAGGCGTGGGAGAGTGAACTGAAGATGCCTCAAAAGCAACATGAAGAACGTCTCCCTGTGTAGAGAATTAGTTGTGTTTTGAAAATGTTCATTTCTGAACACCTCCTGTGGTGGAGTCCAGTGATTTCCAGGCTCCAGGGGGTGAATTGTGTCCATCCTGTGTGCCCTGACATCCCCATCATCCAGGACACGGCTTGAACTCCACTGCAGGTTATTTGACAGAGCAAAAAGGCACTAACAGCAACACCAAAGCTCTCTGGATTTTCTGCACATGTTCCTGTGAGGTGATTTAGAATTTCTTTACAGAGAAAATCCCAGATTTCAAGCACCAGAATCCCTTGGGTCTGACATCAGCATCCACAGCCATTGCCAGCCAGCTCCACAATGACCCTGAGGAAGAGATGCCTAATTTTGGAGAGGGCTCCAGGGAGATCTTAGAGAAATCAGAGTTGGAAGGGACGTTAAAGCCCATCCAGTGCCACCCCTGCCACGGGCAGGGACACCTCCCACTGTCCCAGGTGGCTCCAACCTGTCCTTGGACACTTCCAGGGATGGGGCAGCCACAGCTTCTCTGGGCACCCTGTGCCAGGGCCTGCCCACCCTCACAGGGAAGGATTCCCTCCCAATATCCCATCTAAACCCAGATTAGACTAAATATCCCTAATATTGAATCTGAATTTAATGTTCTCTGACAAATTTCATTAGCCATGAGAAAGTGCCCCAAACAGATGCAAACAATATTCCCTCTGTAATTTATTGTGGGCACAGCCAAAATTATCATTTCCATTGTAAAAGCTCACAAAAGATGATGAAAAAAACCCACCACCTTAAAAAGGATGGTATTACTTTTTAGTTGGTCCTTGTGATTAATATTAGAGATGGCAAGTAGCTAATTATGTTTTCTAATAGGGCTTTGAGATTGCAATCAATGGAATAGGTGATAAAAGACAAATTATAAAGGAGTAAAACATCAGAGCCTATTTAATATGATGCTAAGAAAGCAAATCTTCCTTTTCATGTTCCAAGTCAGAGCAAGATTTTTGCAATCCTCAAAATAGTCATGTTGTCATCAGTGCCTTAGTTAAGCACTTAAAATGACATAACAGTGAATTTTAGGTTTATTTTACTTATAATCTTTTGACAATCTCAGCTCTGGAGAAACGGGCCTGCTTCCCAAGCTCACTCAAGGTATTCCTAAATAAATATTTAAAAGCAAAGTACTGTAACACAAAAATCACTGAAACTAAACCTGAACCTACCAATGATACCAACTGTATCTATTCCCACCAAAGCCTGGGGCAAAAAGAGAGAAAAAGGAAAGCCAGAACAACACACAGTCAAATTTGTCAAATTATTTCAGTTTTCAGGGAAAAAAATATAACAGCAAGATAAATTTGTCCTTCATATTGCCACAACTCCTGAGAGTCTGGCTCTGTCTTATCTTGGCAACCACAATTTTGTTGATTAGTTTTTCAGATGTCTTATCAAGAACCAGCTTTTAAAATGCATTAGATTTAATAACAGTATCAGCAGAAAGGGAACAGAGCATGACATATCACTTTGTTACATCAAGTTAGTAACTTCTTCCTTTAAAATAAGTAAAAAATGAGGTCTAGACCTGAATCAAACAAGCAATGGGGTCTCCTATTAACAGATCAAGGCCTTGGGATATTTGTTTCTACATAAAATCTATGTGAATTATATATTTTTATCTAGAGTAAAATGATACAGAAGATAGCCACAAATTGAACTTTCAGGTTATCAGCCAATGTTCCAATGCAATCCCTCAAAAATTCTTCCTTTCTGACTGTTTTCTTTCATCTCATGTACCTCCTGTTGGTGACTTTCCTTCTGTGGAGGGTCACTCAGAAAGCACCCAGGACACATTTTGTGGCATTCAGACAGATATAAAGATTACAATAATCTCATTTTCCAAGCATATGTTTCTCTAGGAGAAAAAAACCAAACCAACAAACCAAAGCAGGAATGGGAAATCTCAGAGGGGAATTTTTGTCTTCTGGAAAACAGCAGGAAAACCTCATAAATAAGAACTCTTTGATACTGATACACAGTGGCAGAAAACCATTATATTTTTTCATGATTGGCAATATGTTCTCATTTCCCTCGAAAAGATCTGAAGCTCTGTGCTTAAAATAGCTGAAAAAAACAGCTGTTGGATTTTTCACAGCAATGGGTTTTACCCTCATGCTACATATAATGCAAACCAGTCATTTGACTAATACATAGTTGCAGAAAATATGCCTTCACAGTATAGCCTCCCTTGCTAATGACAAACCAAAGGAATATTCCCCTTCATAAAGTTTCCAAATGCTTTTTTACTTGTTTTTAACACCATCAACCATTCGGCTCAAGAGTAGCTTTACTCCTGTGCATGAAGGTTCCCATTTCTGGAATCATCTGACCAGTCAAACCCTTGGCTGTACATGTGAACACGTTCTGCTTTTGCCTGTTTTGTCACAGCTTGAAGTTTCTCTGGTGACTGGAGAGTGTTCTGAAAACACAACACCTTACCTGGAGTTTTGGGTACTTGCACTTACCTCAGGTTTCACCATCACGCTGTTTCAGTTTAGTTCTGCCTTAGAAGTTATTAGATTTGGCTTATAAATCTTCAGTTAAAGGATATTTACTATTTGAAAGTGCACTTTTTATACATTAACAAAATTATTTAAGCTTTTGGAAGACAATTTTCTTACACCATGACCCTCTGCTCCCCTTATTTTGAGGCACACATTGATTTTTGCCTGTAGAAGGAAGTCTGCATTGATTTCACCCTAAACAAAGCCAAGAGATGTTTTATTCAGTGGCCATCAAAAGATTTATACTGAAGGCTGAAAAAATCCAAATAACCACAACCCGGCAAAGAGCTGTGTGTATAAACAGAATCCCCTCCAAAAGTCTTTTTTGTTTAATAATTTCAGCCACGAATATGGGCTTCAGAAACCGGGGAACCTGCCTGTCCTGGGCTCTGGGGACAGGCAGAGAGAGAGAAGGGGTGGGGGAGGAATTCAAGTTCAAATTCATTTCACAGTTACACTTCAAATAATACTTTCAAATAATCTGCTCCGTGCCTGAAACTTTACTTGCACTAATGTGACTTCTGATCTTCCGAGTCTGTTTAAAAATAACCCAACAAAACGCGTCCTAAATAGGTAGAAAGGACTTGCCTCTCTGCTCTCTACCACATCCCATGAATGTGCTGCTGTATTCCAGAGACTTTCCAAAGGTGGCAGGGTGAGCATGTGTGAATAGGAGAGCTTTGTCCTCTGCAGCTATCATTGTCCACAAACGCAGAGGGCAGATGAGAACTGAATAGAAACAGACCATACAGTTGTAAAACCCGCTCCTTTATTTATTTATTTCTTTATTTCTGGGACTGAGTAACACCTCTCATTACAATTACCGGCTCAATGGCAGAAAGCTCCCCGGTGTGCTGTGCGGATTTTCACAGCTTCATTTGTCTCCTCCTGTGGCATCAGTTTAAAAAGGTTCCTAAAGAATCACCACTAACAACCATTTCTATTTCAAGCCCTCAAAGCCGAAGCTGAGCACAATGCACTGGTAACTGATCTTTAGGTTTCAGTCCACAGACTTTCCACACTGGGAATAGATCCCATCTGTTTCCTCTTTATGCACCAGCCTTTAGAAGGCACAGATCTGGAAACTGCCTCCGTACAGAACCGAGTATAGCCGGCTTTCCCCAGCTGACGGCAGAAAATTCCCCATCATTATGGGTAGCTTTCTCCCAAGGTTTTCCACTCCTCTTTTCTCCCCCGTCTGTGAGGACATGGTGTGGTTTTCTCCATGTGCGGTGGTTTTTTTTTTTGGAAGGGTGAAGGAGGTGGACTGACTCTCTTTCCTTGCCCCTTCTTCTTTCCCCTTCCCTCTATCTTGGCAGAGGTTTCTCAATTTACAAACCCTCACAGAGCGAACATTTCAATTTAAAGCCTCAGCACAACCAACCAGAGACAAACCCCCCCCTCCTGCTTTGGCACCAGAGCGTGAGACATTTCCCCCATCGCTCTCCCTCCCCAGCAAGCTGCTCTCCAGATGGATGCTCCTGGCTCTCCCTTGTCTATTCCTTCCGCCTGTCCCGGCCAGAGGGAAGGAGAGGGCTCAGAGCAGAGGATTCTTTCGGGCAGAGGGAACCGGACAGAGCGGGATGCTGTGACCCCGAACAGCTCCGCACCACTCGAGTCCTGAACTCTTTTGCCTCAGGGATCCCTCGTGCCCTCGCCTCCCTCCCTCAGCCCCACACGAGAGGAATCCCCTCAGCCCCCCACGCTCCCCTCACGGGAGGGTCCCCCAGCCCCACACGGGAGGGTCCCCGCGCCCTGCCCCGCTCCCCTCAGCCCGGCACTCACTACTTGTAGAGCTGCTGCAGGCAGAGGTCCAGGCACTCGCCCTCCACCTCCTCCTCCGTGATGTACTCCGAGAGCGGCCGGGGCAGCGGGGGCAGCGGCGGGGGCGGCGGCGGCGGGGCGGGCGG
>WEKX01007413.1:1111637-1138663 GCA_013390025.1 Pitta sordida
CCGCGGGAAGGGGGGGAACGGGGACGGGGGAGCGCCGGGAGCCGCCGCCGCTGTGATGAGTCATGCGAAGGCAGCCAGACGCGTAGGTTCCCTCGCAGGAGCCCGGAGGAAACCTGAGCGCGCGTCGTCGTCGCCTGTTACCTAATCCCTGCCTCCCTCCGGGGCTTCCCCTGCAGCTTCCGCCGGTGCCGCCGCGGCTCCCGGAGGGTGAGCGGGGCCGGGGGAGGGGGAGACCCGGGGCTCTCGCCGCTGTCCCGCCGAGGCTCGACCCGGGCCCAGGCGCAGCCTCCGAGGCAGGTTTGACATCGGAGGGGGTTTGCGTGAGGGGAACCGGCCGTTCGAAAGGAAGGGAGGAGGTGTGGGTTCGGCATTAGGAAGAAATCCCTCGCTGTGAGGGTGGGCAGGCCCTGGCACAGGGTGCCCAGAGCAGCTGTGGGTGCCCCTGGATCCCTGCGAGTGTCCAAGGCCAGGTTGGGACAGTGGAAGGTGTCCCTGCCCATGGAACTGGGTGGGTTTTAGGGTCCCTTCCAACCCACCCCGTTCCATGATTCTGTGATAAGCGATACATTACACGATATCTACATGTTCATATTCCCCCTCTGACAAAGGGGTAGCTGAAAATATTGGACCAAATAAAACTTAAAAGATGACCAGTCAGCGGGAGACAAACTGCAGCTGATGTTCTCCCGCCGTCTAATAAATGTCTTTCAGTTGCGAAAGGCATTTTGGCTTGTTTTATTCATTGCTCCTGAAAAGCTATTTTCAGAGCGATCAGGTCCATAAATACCAATAATGAGCCGGTATAATTGCCACACGTTTAAAATAGCTTGTACACATGGGAGGGAACGATAGCCTTAGTGTCAGATATACCTTGAAATATGGCCAAATCACAAGCCTCATACGCAAAGATATTCTCGAATTTTTATGGATTGTAACAAGGACCAGTATCTTGCTGAAACCTGTTGTTCTCTGCTTTGTAGTAATTACCTCTGCATGTCAGGTGCTCCTGTGAATCTGTCTTCTGTCTGCTGAATTATTTCAGAGACAAACTAATTTTAGAAGATATCCGGCGACTGCATGGACTTGATCATATTGCAATCTTGTGAATATGTAAAAGCCCCGAGAGTTAAAAATGTGATTGTCACAGTTAGTCTTAGTCTTTCACAGCCGCCAGTAAAAAAAAATCGCATCCCTTCTCCTGGAAGAATATCTCCAAGTGAGATTTTTCAGTATCCCATTTATATATTTTTTTCAGTTTAGCACTCATTTACTGAGGAGTGCCAGGTGAATCTGAGGGGTAAGAACCACTGCAGCTCTTTCTGAGCAGAGAGGTCCCAGTTGCAGCTGGTGATGTCATTGCTGGGGCTGGGGTTTGTTTTTTTATGGTTGTGTGTCCTGCATCATCAGTGAGTCACAAGCCCCGAGAGGATGCACATCAATGCAAGTGTCAAAAAGCAGATTTAACGTCATGATTTGTTGTTTTTCACTAGGAATTCAGAGGCAGCTGGAGTTTCTAATAAACTGTAATCCAGATAATCTCAGTGTAATATGATCTGAATTCTAAAAACTCCTGTTATAACAATGTCTTGGGGAGGTAACAGCTAATTCAACAAGATGCATCAGCAGCTTCGTGTTGTCTGGCAAACAGCAATTGAGGCCATCCAAGAAAAGATTCAGAAAGGTTTTAGGTAGCCTTTTTCTAAATTTTTTGTGAGTTATATATTTGTTTAGTTGTTTCAAACAGCACATAAGGGTATCTCCAAGTCATACCTACTCTGTTTCATGTGGAAATGTTAAAGTCACCAGATGTCCTCGATTCATCTTGGCAGTCCCCATGCGCTTTTCATCATTTGTCTCCTTGCAAAAAGACACTAATTAAAATGAAATAGAGTGGATCTTCACGCTCAGGATACTTTGTCAACTTTTGGCACCGCGGTCAAGTCAGGACTGTTTCGCTTTGATATTAAATAAAGAGTTTGTGGCTCTAAGCCACGCTGATGTTTGTTTCTGGGAGGGAAAGGTGAAAAACCATCACTGTTAACCTGGAAGGGGGAACTGGGTGTTGTGGCAAAGCCAGGCAGCAGGAACCTGCTGGCCCCACACTCTGTGGAGCCCCTGGGATGGGCAATTCCCACAGGAGGCAGCCCCCCTGCTCCTCCCCGCTGCCACAGAAGGAAGCCCCAAGCACAGTGTACTCTCCAGCAAAGCCCCGAGCTCTGAGAGGCCTCCTTGGTGCTGTCATGAAATGTTTTCAGCTTTCAGGAACTCTGGGAGCTAAATTTAGAATGCCTCAGTACACTGGGGATCGTTGGGTGGCAGCAGCTTGGATGGTTCCTCTGGGGTGGGACAAGGTGCATGAAATAAACTCACAGTTCGTAGCATTTGGGGTCTGAGGTCATTGCAACGTATTGTCAAACACAGGGTAAGGTTTGTCCCTGACTTCAGTGGGGAACACGGGTGTTTTTATCCTTTCCAGCTTCATCATGTTCCTTTTTTTTTGGTTTTTTTCTTAAGGTTTTACGGTGTTGTTTTGCAAGAAATCTGTTTTATCTTAGCCTTAAAATGATGTCTTCCTCTTTCTCATTTCCCGGTGAGAAATAAGCAGGATTTCAACAGGCCTTGGGGAGGTGACCTGAATTGTATGGATGGCAAGAAAGAAATGCTTTTGAATTTTTTTTGTAACCTTTGTAAGTGATTCCCATGGGCTGACAAATAGAAAACAGGTAGGGACACTCAGAATGCTTTGACAATACTTAATATTCCTGTGACATGTGTTCCAATACCATATGAAAGTGTTTGATGGGAAAACCCAGTGGTAAATGAATTGCCTCTCTAAAGTGATCACTTTAAAAAGTAGGGCTTTCGCAGTAAACCTGAATTAATTTTAGAAACTAAATTCTGTTTTAATAATCCTGGTTCCTTAAGAGTAAGGACAGCAGGAATTTGTAAGGAATACAGTGAGAAGCCTCTTGTTGACAAGCTGTATCAAGCTTCAGTTAATTCTCTTAGGCTGAGTCTGTTCAAGTGCAGTTTTAAAAAGCAGAGCAACTTCTGTCAGCACAGTTTTCCTGGCTCCTTTACCATGGGAATTACTGCATGGGGGTGTTCCTAACACCAAAGTCCTTCTCTCTTTTCCTTTGTCTTCCTTCTTTTTTTAAAGTTTTGGAGGTCAAAACAGCTTTCCTAGATTGATAGTCAAAGGTTATTCTGAAATATCCCCCTCCATTGCAAACCACAAGATTGCAGGCCTGAATCCCACTTCCAGCTGTCATGGAAATTTCCAGTCCTGTTCCAAAGGAAAATTCCATTTTCAGTCTTCCCTTCAGACCCCTTAGGAACGGGGATGCTTTGAACAGCAGTAATGAGGAACAGGATATTAGCCCATGCCTGTTTAGTGAGATTTGGGAGAAAAGTGGAAGAAAGAACTAATGAAAAGCTGACTTCAAAGTGACTGAAAGGTGTGGAGCTGTCAAAGCAGATACGTGCAACACACACACCCTCCCTGTGTTCTGTTAATTGCAATTTCCATCAGTGCACTGCTTAATTCCCACTGATACTCTCTTCTAGGGGTTTAACAGTGTGTGCATATTCTGCCCTTCTGAGGTGGAGGGTAAAGTTCATCCTAAAATGAGAGTAAAGTTTTAGGCAGGTGAGATTAAAAAAGAAAAATTGTTTCTTCCAAAGTCCTGCTTTAAATCACATGTTCATCATCTCACTGGAGATTGGATTCCTGATCCTGTGATACTCTTCTCTGTGAATTTTACAGTTACCTATTTATAAATGTCTCTTCAAAACAAACAAACAAACAAACATAAACAAAATTTACGAAGCCACTTCCGTGAGTCCCAGAAACTGACCACGGTTGTGTCCACACTCTGGGCATTGTTTTTATAATTGATGTGGTCTAAGAGAACAGATAAAATACAATGGTGGGACTTGCAGACTTTAAAGAATGGATGCAGCTGATTCAAACTCCGTTCCAGTCTCAAATTCTATGATTTAGCCACAGAAAATTGTGTTAACTATACAAACTAATGAATGAATAACTTTTAAAGAGATACATTTATGTGTTGCATTCCTTAACATTTACTGTCAAATCTGTGGTAAGATTTTATAGTGAAAAAAAAAAAAAAAGGTGTTACAATCTCATATTGACATGTTACACTTTATAGGCATCATGTTCCTGGTAAGGAACCATTTTATTTTAGCAACATGTATGATACAAAAAGAATTACTAACTAAGTGTACTTGCAACTGTGTTGCTAAAATTGCAGCTGTTCACACTAAATAAATTAGAGTATTAGAAGGGTACGTGTCAGAAATTTAAACCTCCAGAAGAGTGCAATGGGAAGATACCAAACTGAGCCAATATTCAAACAGCATCTTTGTGGGCTTTCAGAAAAGCGTCACAATCCAATTAGATCCATTTATTACTAAATATTTTATATTTTATACTTTCCTCCCTTCTCATTGTTTAAAACTGAAAAGTGATTTTTTTTTTTTTTTTAATATCCCAATGCTTCTTTGGCTCCACTTAAATCAATGGCAAGTAATTCTTGTAATAAAATGATGGTATTGACTATAATTCTTGAAGAAGAACTTAGAAAAACATATATTTTCTACGCATTCCTTTTGGCATATAACCTGCCATTTTTACTGCTCGTATAATAATTGTGTATTGGTTTTAATACCATTTATCATTTCTATAGATACAGTCACAACTGTGCAATCCTTTGGCGTACAACCTGCCATGTTTACTGCTCCTATAATGGTTGTATATTGTTTTTAATACCATTTATCATGTCTATAGGTACAGTCCCAACTGTGCAGAGCTCAGGCTCTCAAACAGATAGTGGATATTGTAGGAATATTTCTCGCCTGTGGGAAGCAAGACAGGAGCTGACAGTTTAACAGTGGGTGCATTTGTGGGTGAAATTCAGTCCTGGGAAGGGGGCCAGTTCCCGGTGATTTCATTCTCCAGGATAGAACATTAATGCAGGAATCTCGCTCCAGCCAAGGGAAGCCAACTCCCCTGACCCTAATCATCCCAAACGAGTCCCTGGCTGGGAGCCAGGAGACACCGAGTACAGAGCCTGGCAGAGGGGAAGCCCGGGAGCAGGTAGCAGCTGGCACTGGCTCCTGGAGCCGAGGGGATGGTGCGGAGGAGGGCTGGGCAGGCTGCCCTAGGACACTGCCAGCTCTGCATTCCCCTGCAGCCAGGAGCCCTGGGCTGCTTCAAGATCACAGCCTGACCTCCTGGGATTGTTTCTCTCCTGTGCTCTGCTGTAATTCTTGTGTTGCTGCGATGTGAGTGCTCTAGTTATTCCATTTCCCTCAAGGTGCTCCGTCTTGGGAGAAGAAAGCATCAACCCCCCGCTTCAAAACTAAACCATGTTTATTTCATACAGAATTAGCATGTGTTAAAACAGTACAATACATCTTAATAAGTCTCTAAGTAATTATGATCCTGAGCATGGTAAAGACAATCTCTTCTGAGGGGCTGGAGCACAATGACTCTTCCTTCCAACTTACATATCTTCTTTTGCTCAGGAAAAGGGTGGAGTTCAAAAGGCAGGCAGCAAGGATTTCACCTTTGTTGTTAATCCATGTAATGCCTCAGGATAAATCTGGTTCTAAATTTAGTCCCCTCCAAAATAACTAGGGGAACAGTAACTGAAATTCAACAGGGAAATAAGGGTTATATTTTAAATGTACTTTTCTCAGCTCTGTGTTCAACACTTTGGTCAGCGTCTCAATCTCCTTCCACATGACTCAACCACTTTGTGTTTGACTTCCATAGGAGACTGATGGTCTGATTTGAACCTTGGCTACATCTTCACCCCTCCAGTTAAGCCATTTCTTCTCCATGTTTTCCTAAGTTTATTCTAGTTAGAGGCTCGGTGGTTTCTCAGTGTTTCATAATGGAAAAGGTGCAGAACACATAAATTCAGGGATAAATAAATTGTTATTTTCCCTGTCTAAACTAAAGAGTTTCAAAGCAGGTCTGTGAGCTGGAAGAGAAGTATCCTGTGACCACAGTGTTTGCCTCTTGCCAAGACCTGTGGTAGGGTCTGTGTTCTCGTTGTGGTGACAAAGTAGGTTCCTACACCACAAGTAAATGTCATCCCTACAAAATGGAATCATTTCAAAACTCAGCACGACAGTTAAAGCTCTTGCCTTTCACAAAACTGGGACTTAAACAGCAAATCAAACAACCCATTTTCTCTTTGATTCAGTGCCATGAGGTTGGCTACTTAGAGTCGTACTTTTTGTGCAGCAATAAAATTCTCTCCTGCCCCTTGCTGTTGTGCACTGATGCTGTGACATGCAAGAGAATTCCAGGCACATATGGATAAGAAATCAACTGGCCATGGAAGATTTATTGGTGAGTCTATGGTCAAATTTTTTCTTTATAGGCAATTCTAAGCCTGGAACATCTTCCTTGTCTCCAGCAGATGAGAACGAAATCTGGCTCATTTAATCTAATTTTGTCTCCGCCAACAGATCCTTCTCTCAGTTCTGGTCTGCAGAGCTGATTTTTATAAGAGCTTCAATATGAAAAAAAAAAAAAGAAGGAAAGAAAAATTTAAAAATCTCAGCCCAGAGTGCCTCCAATATTTCCTTTGGTCATTTTGTAACTCCCACTGTTAACCAGTAACTGTGCAGCTTTTTTATTTGGATAATGACGCCTGGAATACTGGGAGATGTAACATTTACTCAGCCAAAACGATTTATCTTGTTATAACAGGATCAGCATCTCAGCTGGGGCTTCTGGATGCTCCTCTACTACAAACAAAATTAAAACCACAGTCAGCTGAAATTAATAGTATGTGGGAGCCACGCCGTTACTCTCCTCACACATGGAAGGACGTGTGGAGGATATTAAATCTCAACACAATACAAGGAGGGAAATGGATTTTTCCCTAAATATCCACCACGTTAGACAGCAGCTCTCGCTAGGAACCAGCAGTGCTTCTTAAAATATTGCTACAACATTCCTAATGGATGGTTTTCCTTGTGGCTACGTAGGCATGTGCAGGGTGCCAGCTCCCCCCTCCTCCAGCACGGCAAGACGTAGGAAGCTTTTATTCCCAAAGGGAGCGTTTGCCTGCTGACATCACAGGCAGTCGGATCCTTTTGTTTGCCTGTGTCTCCTGCATTGAAATGTTTGTCTGAGTCACCGATCCCGCTGCCTCCCTTCCCCTGTGTCATGCTGCTTCCTTCAGACCTTCTCCCTGACTCATAGTTTTCAAATTTTGACACAGCCCAGTTTGCTGCGTGGCAGCTGAACACTTCTCCTTTTAATATTTTATTATGTAATTTATACCTAAACACTGTCATGATCCAAAGACCACTGCCTCTTTTTTTTTTTCCCCCAGCTTTTTTTTTTTTTTTAATAGAAAGGTTTTATGACTCAGATTCAGCACTGAATTTTGTTCAAGTCAGTTTAGTGTACACTAAATTAAAAATTAAAGATAGTGACTCCCACAACTTGAATTCTCTATTTAGCTGCTGGCTGAGCTTCCTCAGCTTTAACGTTATCGAGTGCTCTGCCAGAAA
This sequence comes from Pitta sordida, assembly GCA_013390025.1. Taxonomy (NCBI): domain Eukaryota; kingdom Metazoa; phylum Chordata; class Aves; order Passeriformes; family Pittidae; genus Pitta; species Pitta sordida. The sequence goes on from WEKX01007413.1 coordinate 1,119,198, forward strand.
GGGTCATCTGTGTGCCTGTGTACAAACACTCCTCATAATTGAAGTAATTACTGTTTTGCACTGCAGCACCTTTCTCCTCCTCTAATAATCTTATTGATTTGTTTTCTGTTAATAAAAAGAGGACAAAACCCTGCTGTGCTTTCCGTGTACATTCATTCTTTTGGTTCGGAGCTGCTGATATATTGCTGGTGTCTAAGAAGTCTGGGTTTCCTCTTTATTAAAGCCCCGAACAAAAGAGATCCTGATTACAGCATCTCAGCCTGAAATAAAGAACATGGAAGTCAAGGCTGTGCAGCAGTTTGGTTCGAGCCTGAGTGATGGCAAAATAGTCTTACTTACCAAGATGGGAACAAAAAATTACCGTGCTGGATTAAATCTTTTGTCCTTCAGATCCAGCCTTTCATCTCTGTTGTCGCCACCACAAGATAAAGGAGAAGTTCAAATCAGAGCTTTGATTGTCCTTGATCAAGGACTTTGCAGCAGGTAAGGGCTAAAGCCCCACTCTGGTGAAACCTGCATTTCTTTTACAGATCCCCAGGGCAGCTCACCTGCCCCCTGCCCTGCTCTGAGCAACACAGTGCTGCACCAAACCTGGAAATCCAGGGACACACAAAGCCAGGTGAGTGATCCAGACCTGTGTCATTAAATGTGCTGCACTAGATGCTCCCATTTCACGGTGGTTTTACCCAGTCTAAAATAGGACATAGTTGCATCCTCCACCTCTCCCCACCCTCAACAACCCCCCCCCAAAAAAAACCCAACCAACCCACAACAAGCTGAAGCCACTTGTAATAGAAAACATAAATTTTTATTATAAAAGTAAAATTATGCCACACCCAAAAAGATTTTCTGCCCTAGAAATGTGCACATTGCAGGGCTCACGTTAAAAGAAGGTGCAGAGCAGGAACTGAAGTTGAGGTTCTCTCAGGCTGGCCCTGGCTGCACGTTCACTGTGCAGCTGCTCCCCTGTCCCACACGATTTTAACATTCAGCTTTGGAATCCTGGCTGCTGCTGCTTCTCCTCCTCCTCCCTCCGCGGCCGCTTCCGAGGGTTCATTCCAGTCCCTTCTGCGCTCTGAGTGACAGCTGGAGGCTGCACATCCCGGAAGCCATGAGACTGTGAGATGTAAGGAAAATCATGTGCTAGCACTAGTGTGGATATAAAGCATGAGTAACCAGTTCCCAGAAGAGCGGGATAAGGGATGGTGCTGCCATTTATTTCAGCTGAGTGGCCAAAGAACGTTTATAGACCAGGGTAACTCAGCACTGCAAAATTTCAACTGTTGTCTCCCCACTTTGTTTCTCAGATATTTTCATTTCACCAACCAGGCTATCATTTTCAGTTTGCTACTAACCACCCCTACGGCTGCAAAGAACTGCTTCTCTGTAAATTAACTTATATTGCCTATTTAAATAAATTAAAAGACAAATCCATCAGCTCCCACAGAAGGAAGATGACTGGATTAATTGCCTCAGACACTTTCAGAAACAAAACTGTGAATTTCTACAACCTAGGATATTTTTGTTCCGTGTACCTACTTAATGAACTGAAAACATCAATGAGACATTGTAAGGGAACAGCAGAGCTGAATCAGTCTCTAGACTGCAAAGACTGTTCCAGCATAGTAATTTATGGGACACAACGGGATGAAAACCTTGAACTGCCAAAAACTAAATGTAGAAGTGAAAACTAGATGCTGCTACTCAAGAGAGTGCTTCAAGTAATCTATCTGGCCTAGTACCACTTGTATTTTCTCCTACTGTAGCTCACAATTTAATGATTTTAATGATTTTAAAATATGAAAGATCTGGAAAATCATTTAGTTAAACACGTCATGGATGCAGATGGAGATACTGGTACTGTGAACCTGCAACTGTCTGTCTTCCCATCTCCAGAAAAATGCTGTGCAGGGAGCACTGCTGACAGCTCAGGGAGGGCTCTCAGGGCAGGCACAGAGAGGAAAAGGGGTTAATCAGAACACAGAACTGCTCTGGTGATCCAAAATGTTCAAGTGGGGACAAGAGCATTTCAGGAACGCTGACATTTTGGGTTGGTGCAGTGTGAAAAAAGCAGGCAGGATTACTATCAGACGCGTGACTCTCCCAAAATGCCAATGTATCCCACTCCAAGACCAATCCCAAACCCAAGCAAAATGCCTTGCTAACATCTCCCATCCCTGTATTTCTATTTCTGAACATCTCACCTCACCCAACCCCGGGTTTTTAAAGCAACAAACAGCAAGAGGTGCCACAAGGGCAGAATCCTGTGCAGTCCCTCTGCTATTATAAGCAACTCAAGTGTTATTCTAAAGAGCATAATGGGGAGTCTTCAAGTTTAATGTTTCACTGCTGCTTGCATCTAATCTCTGCCATTTCCCTGAGGCACAAAGGTGGATCTGTAGCCAAGAATCCACTTAATCCAGCACTGACTCCCAGCGACAGCATTCCAACGGTTAGAAAGGCCAGGGCATGATAAAGTAGGCTGCCTAGTAGGGATGTCTTGAACTTAATGAAAGGCACCTTCTGGGCATGGCACCTTGAAAATACACGAGTTTTTTGAGGCTTGTTAATGGATTTTAGATGGTGAGGAGGTGGCTCCTGGAACCAAGGACAAAGCTCAGTCTCCCGTCATTTGGAATTGCTCCTTAATGTCCTCTGGCATCCACACACTGCAGCAAGGCTGGCAAAGGTAGATGACTTTATCATTTGAGCAGTGCTCCTGTTGCTAACCTGGCAGACCCTCCACAGTTCAGGGAAACACTGACAATTCCTCCCAGGAATAGATATCCCAGGTCTCTTATCTTTCCACGCTGAAATAATCAGGTCACATTCCTGGGAAATTCAGGTGAATCAGCTGAGCTACTTGCTCCCTTGTGCATAAATCAATTTACCTTTCTATACTCTGCATTTAAGAATGAATCCTCATCAGCCTGTGAAAGAAAGGATTTCATGGCAGAGGTGTTCCACAGCGCCCAGAGTGGGGACTGGCTCCCCAGTGGGCTGGAAAGGACACGGATGAAAAAGAACCAGGGTTGGCTCATGGTTACCCACTTCTCCTTTGCCTTACAAGCCCTCAACAGCCAGTTTGCCAAAAGTACCTCATTGACACAATTCTAAAAGCTCCTGAAGATCGAGGCTTAAGGAATTTGGTTTTTTATTTTTTAATTATCTTTTTTTGTATGCTGGTTATACATAGATGTGCTAAATCTGACTTGGAAGCATTGGACGTGTATTTACATCTCCCAGTTTAGCTACAGAAATGGGAATGAGAAATGATAACAGCAGACTGTTACCATCAGCCCTGACTTTCATGAAAGAAACAGGGATAATACATTTTTCACTTAAAGAAATCATCTGCTGAAGCAGTTCATCAGGATTAAGGGGAAAAAAACACAGGGATAATCTAAAGTTTTAACTAATCTTTGATTAGGATTCGCTCTCAAGTGTATTTCAAGCCTGTGTGCAGTCACACAGGAGAGAACATAGCTGGTTTATGGTGCATATAAAACTGAAAGGAAAAGGCAATTACACTGTCTAAGATAAAATCCATCTGTTTGTCAGCTGGAGAAGAAGGACTCGCATCACATGATCCAAACAACCTTGGGATGTAGCCTCACTCACCCTTCCCAGTCTTTACAGAACTAAGAGTATATATAATTTGCAGTATTTCTTCTGTTCAGGTGAATACATTCAATTTCTGTTTGAAAGTTTGAAGATCTCATCTTATGGCAGCATTAAAATCTGCAGGAAATGCTATGGCAACGTGTTTCCATGAGGACACGTAGCGAATAGTTATGGCATGTACCTATGGATCTGACATTTGAAGATGTAAGGGTTGAGTGGAGGGGGTTTTCTAAACCCAAAACCAGCTCAGACAGCATGAATTCTCATTAATATGTACCTAAACATTCCACAAAAGGAGATAATCACAGGATTTAGCCAGGGATGAATAAGGAAGCTCCTTATTTGATAGTGACAGAAGAGAAAACCCTGTGTATCTTGGCTGGGTGTGGGGTCACAGGAGGATGGAGCCAGGAAAGAGAGAAATACAACTTGGCTTATATCAGGAGACACACATGAAGCAGAGGCAGGGGAACAGCTCTGGCACAAAGCACTGGTGAGACCTCTGGAATACCAGCTTCAGTTCTGGTCACCCTGGTCCTAAAATGGTAAATCCAACAGAAATAGAGGCACAGGAGAGGCACTCGGGAATAAACAACCTGCCTGACAAGGGGTCAAACAGCCTGGCTTGTTCAAGTCTCCCAAAATGGAGTCTCAGATTGTCCTTGGTAATTGCACTTAGGCCAAAAGTTAACACCAAGGGCAGATAAAACAAGCAGCACTAGCACCAGGACAGATGGGGACAGGCTGCCTCTAAGTTTAATCTGGAAATCAGAATGTTTTAACTCAGAGGACTAACTGCTGGGCAAAATACTCCTAAATCTGGAGACATTCCACTATTACTGGTTACCTTCAGAAAAGCAACACTAAGAAAGCAAAGATCATTCTCAGATTTGCCTCTGTGTCTGAAAACTCCTCAGAATGCATTCCCATCCCTGACTCTGCATCCCCAAACAAATACTAACTGTGATGTCATATGGGATGGTTGCCTCCTTCTGACTCGGGGACTTGTACAACGTTGCCAACCTGGTAAAACAAAAAATCAGGTAATTATGATTAGTGAATACAGTAATAAACCTTCCAAATAACCCAGTGAGCAGACCAGAGTTTTCCCCCAGTCATGGAGCAGTTACCAGTGGGATTCTTATGTGTGTGTTCTCATTTAGGTCATTGAAACTGTGGATGCCAAATTCCCATCCTTAAATGACCTGTCAGCTCACACACAATCTAGACCTACTAAAAAGAGTGAATGATTAATTAGCCTTGTTTCATCCCAGTCTTTGATGACATTTTTGGAACAATATTCATTATGAATTAATTCCAAATGTCACTTTTTCTTAAAACGCAAGCAAAAAAGGGTTTGGAGCACAACTCCTTCCTACTCCATTAATCATTTGTTCACCGACCTCTCAAAGCTGGGGGAGAGACCCTCAAAAATTCCAATACTTCTGGGGAGGCTCCTCCTAGAGATTTCACAATATAACCCAGAGGCTGGAGAAGATGTTCTATTTCTAAGCCTGCCCTTGCCACAGCATAACCTTGAGAAAACAGTTTCCCTTGTATTTCTGCTCTGGCACTTCCCTGATTTTGTGCATTTAGAACACCTGGAATCGTGTTGTACAGCACCAAGACCACTAAATGCTGCTTCATGTAGACAGAAAATTGCAAAGCGGCTCAAAAACAAAGGGTTTTTCAGCCAGTGCCCACCTCCCTGAAACTTATCCCTATAAGCCAACCCAGGGAGTGCTCTGCTCTCTGTACACCCTGCCAAAAACCCCGTTAATTATTTTTGGGGTGTTTTTTTTTTTCCTCCCTGAGGCTCCATTCTATTAGAGAGCCCGTAATTACAGCCTGAGGAACACTGCCACTTCATGTTAGCTACACAGGGAATTCCTCAGAACATTGGAGTGCTGGGTTACACTTGACAAAATTGCCCAAATCTGAAGCTGTGCTTTCACAAATGTTCAGCTGGAGCCTCTGACTCAACAGGATCTTTCCTCCCAGCAATGAGAACCCTTGGAGTTAAGCTCTGATATTTTCAGTGGTAGAGAGAAAGAAACAGACAGGTATCAGAGCTGGCCAAAGAATATATTAAAAAGTTTTTTAAAAAGGCAAATGGATTCTCAAACAGTCTTTGTGCCCCAACAACATAATATAAAACCAACAAAGCCACTGGAGATCATCAGGTACAGGCAGTTTAAGTAAAAATGCAACAGCATTGAGCTATTTCTGATTATTATAGAGACAGTTGGAACCAGAACTGCTGCTTCTGCAGGCCCTGCTCCAGATAAGCTGCAGATTTAGATCAGTAAATAAGCCACATTTTTCTGTCTTTGGCTGGTTTTCTGGAACGTGTATCTGCATCCATCCCAGCTCTATTGGCGAAGAAAAAAGTTCTTTTGATACATAAAATTAACTTTTGTTCACTCTGCAATCATTGTGTTGACGCAACTTCTGTCTCATAAAGGCCGTTCACTAATCAGGGATGTTAATTTAATTCCAAACCAAACAGCCTGATGTCATCATCCTGCATTGCCTTCAAACTTAGAATTTAAAAACAAAACTCCACAAGAAAGTGTCGCTGCATTTCTCTTTCAAATTGAACGAGCAAAACTATGCACAGCAACATTCCAGCAGCATTTTTGTTCGCTGTTTGCAGAAGATTAGGGAGTTGAAGCACAGCTCCTGAATGTCAAGCTGCTGCACAGTGATAGTGTGTATATACAAGACAAATTTAACTGACCAGGAAAGAGAAATGACCTTGCAATGTAGTGAAGAGGGAGGAAAAAAGAACCAGGAAACAGGGAAGATCTCACTGCAACAGACAGAACTTGGCACTGTTTGTAGAAGGCTCACCCTCCTTCCTTTGGACTCGCTGGGGCCTAAAACACCGAAGCAAAGAAATTCTACTCCCTGCTGGCAAAATGCAGAGAGTAAACAAAATAAAAATTCTACTTAGCCACTCGTTGTGTCAGAACAACCCCCATGGGGATGTTGTATTTGGGTGAGATGTGGCATCTGGTCAGAAAGGAAGTACCACCATGGAACACTGAGAGTTCAGCCTGAAGGAGAAAACTCCCGACGCTCAGTGGGCTGGGACATGGCAGACCAAGGCCAGAAGCCAGAGCCAAATCCCTGCTTCGCCACTGTGAAAGGATTCCCCGATGTCACACTTGTCATTATTAGGATATTTATTGTGATTTTCACTTACCTCTGATTGTTGTCCCAGTGAAAGATTAACCGGACGGTGGCAGCGTGTCCCCAGCTTTCTCCTGAGGGACACAGAATGACTTCAGTTATCTCCTCTAACAGCACCATCAGCAATAAACTGAGCTGAAATTAGACCAGTCTTCCAAAAAACCCACCCATGATTAAAACATATGTGCCTTTCTTGCAGTGATGAATCACATCTTTTTCATGCATACAAGGATTTCACAACAAATACACCAAGAGAAGGAATAACCTCTGTACTCACAGGGTGCTTGATAGAAATCTTGATGCAATCCTTCCATGTTTGTAGAAAGATGCTCAACAAAGGACAGGTACCAGGCAAAGCTTAAAAACAGGCAGCACGAAGGAAGGATTTGTCTAATTACTACTGAAGAAGTCTGGTGAGGATGTCTAAATCCTCCTTCAAAACTGCCATATTCTGTCTCTCAGGCATAATTATGAGCAAACATCACTCCCTTTGGGATGCCAGCTCTGGGAGAAAGTCAATGATTATTAAAGTATTAAGGGCCCCTGAAGTCTTCTGCTCCTGACAGCAAAATGCAAAAGAACACAACCCACAGCAAGGAGCAGGGGGGGCGTGTTGGGAGGAGAGAAGGAAATCTGGATTGTTATCCTGCTCCAGGGGAACAATCCTCCTTCAGCTCGCACCTGACCACAAGCTCAGCCAAGGCACAGACAGTTTTATTTGGGTGTTTTCCTCTGGAGACAGTCAGCAGTCCAAAGATGGATTTTAAACCAGTCACTTTGGTGAAGTGCTCCAAGTCTCTCCTGCTCCCACAGCCCCTGCGATCCCTCACTGGCCTCCACCACATCTCCAGCCCCACGTGCCCCCTGTCCTCTGATATTCATTAGAGCACAGAGAAGGTAAAAAATGATTCCACTGTAATGAAGACCCGGACCCTCTGGGCATCTTGCCAGACCCTGCTCCACTATATCTAAGATGAGATTAAAGATCTTGGCTTTCAGAAACGGTCCCGAGTCAGAGCTCAAAACACGTTTTACAACGGATGCAAATTCCACACCAGCACCTTTCCAACTGCATTGAAAAATGCTACTGTAAAATGAGATATTTCTCAGTTAAACTGGCTGTAGATTAAAATTTGACCTCCTTTCTAAATATATCCAGTAGAAATGTCTAGGAACACCCAGCTTAGCTATCAGTAGTGAGGAAGAAAGCTGTCCCCTTCACAAAGCTCTTCACTTAATACCTTGCAGCATCTGTGCTTTTTTCCTTTTTTTTTTCCCATAATTAAGACCTTCCCTTCTGCTCAGGAGCTGAATGAGAGTTTAGGGATTAATGCTCTTGTGAAATCTTAGATAAAGCTGTTTCTTAGGCTTACCAATCAATTGGGGGGGAAAAAAAAAACCTATTTAAGGGAGGCAATAGGATGGATTGATTTTACTTGAGGGTTTGGTGCTGACCTCTCCCTCAATACAACCAACCATGGAGGAGTAGGAGGCTCTTTAACCTTCATGAAAAAGCACCTCTTCAGAGTGAGGAGTAAAAATCACCTTGTAACCCACCAGCTCAATATTTGCACTGAGTCCACGGCATAAAATCACATTAAAATGCGAAGAGTTTTGTACCATCTGAAACGCTCCACTTGAGATGTTGCTGTTTAGGATGAGGAGAGTTTCTCTTTGCTTAAGAATTTTTCACCAACTGGTACAAAGGTAAATTTTTGCAAGAGTACACACTCGGTCTAACAAGACTACGTGGTCACACACACGCTCTGGTGAGAGTCACAACCAGTTCAGTGTGAGGTTATGTCAAGTTAAATGTTTGTGAAAGAAAATATGCGTGGTATCCTTGAATTATAGTGAAAAAATACATGATGCCTCTGAATTACAACCAACTCTGAGCGTCTTCACATTCTTTATTGTCCCTATGACTCGACAAACACAACAGCTCCCAAACAACGCTGGCTGGTGAAAAAAGACAGGCTCTATCAGCTTTAATTGAGTTTGTAGCCAGAAAGGCTGCCAGGAATAATCCATCACAGAGCAAGAGGCAAAACTGACAAAAAGGGTCAGATCCTGGGAGCTGGGCCTGCAAGCACAGCCCCAAATTCCACATTCCTCACATTCCTGGAGGAGATGGTCTGTGTTTGTTCGTTGTAGCTGTGCCAAAAGGTTCAGGGCCTGTGCTGGCACTGGGAACATCCTTGTCTTTGTGCTGCCCCCTTCTCCCTCCCTTCCACAACAAGGGATCATTACTGAGCTCATGGAAACTGCACCGAGAATCTGTGCCCTTTCAGAGAATCATAAAATAATACCAAGTTACAACCTGAAATAAGATTTAAACGCTGAACCTTCCCTTAATTTGTCTCTGCTTCCAAACTGTTTTCTTTTCCCCTGTGACTGCAGCAGAAGAGTCTCTACGAGGTGCTCTGCTCATTACAGGGCAAAATTGAGCAGCCTGGAAAAAAACCATTTCAGCTGGCTCTGGGGCAGGCTGAGGATCCCACACAGAACTTCCCTCCACATCACAACTGCAGAGGGTTCCAGCAATGCAGCAAATATGAAATGCCTTTGCAAATAATTAATGGAACACGTTCAAGGGTAATGGGAAAATAAACAATTTAAATTGTTGTGGAGAGGCAGCAAATGGTTCTCAGGGAGTTTAGGAAATTGCAGAGTAGTCTGAGGTGTGTAACCATTAAGCAAAGTTCTTCTATGACTTTAACCTCTTCATCACCACGTTCCTGCCCGAGGTTCACTGCTCCCAGGTACATTTTTTGGATGATAATCCACCAGCTAATTTCAGTCTATATTATTGATTTATCAGAGATTTGCTTATTATTTAAACAGCTCAGGCTTACTTGGCCCACTTTGGGCAGAAATGGGTTGGGAGACAATGACTCAAAGCTCGGGATGTGGTGGGGACACGCAGGAGGGACAGTGGCCTCCTCAGCTCTGACAGAGGCAATTCCACAGCCTGAGATCCTCCTTCCAAAGGGGAAGGTGCAATCCATTAGCTGCATGTCTAAACTTACTTCTGAGTTCCTAGTGCTTTCCCAGAAAGGGTGATTCCATCATCTTATGGAATACTGATAAATCTAATATCAAATTTAGTATTAAAAATTCGGTTTAAGAAGGAAAAAACCAATCCAACCTGTGAGTTTCTGCTACACTGCAGAGATCCAGCAATTTCATTTCCTTTGTAGGTGATGCCAAAGGAAAGGAAGTCACAAATCAATTTTTCAACTCACAAGCTGAACACTTACCTAAGGCAGGTACCAACGTGGACTGGCTTTGTCCAATCCTTGTTGTCATTTGGTTTGTCAGAACTACCTGAAAGAGGAAAGAGAAGCAAACCAAATAAGGAAATCTCCAGAAAAGCAGCATATTGGTGGGAGGGAAGAGAGGGATTTTTCAAAAAGCTTTTACTGATGAAATGGTTACTCAGGCAAAACTCTTGGCAACTGTGACAAAGCTTCTGTGTTAATGAGAATAAACTGCACAGGTGCCTCATCTTTCCCAGCTGAAATGAGAGAACCCTGCAAAATGTATTTTTGAATGGGAGATTTCTTTCATTCAGGACTTTGCAGAAGCCTAAGTTTCTCCCTTCTCAAGGGATGTAAACTCCACACAACTTGTTTATCCCACTGCATTTGTCCTAAATCCTGTTTGGATCTGCATTTTGATGCACGTGACTTGCACTAGCCCTCCACGAGGAGATAATTTCCAGCCACTGGTGTAAATGAACTTGGTGGTAGTGCTGCTCAAAACATGCACAAGCCCAGTGATCACCCAAATTTCTGTGCCTTGTAGTCTAAAAATGCACAAGTGGGTACAATAGAGAGCAGAATGAAAGTGAACAGACAGAGCGGGGGAGTGTTTTCGCAGCACGAATCACTCGTGGGAGGCTCACAGACAGTCTAGGTTAGATCCCTGGTAGAAGTGGGGGTGGGTGAGACAGGAAAGAGCCAGGAATATTAATCACAAAGTTCATTAAAAATGAAAAATAATAAAAAAATTGTACCTGTCTTAAACCCTAGGGGGTTTCACTGTGTGACGTTCCTGTAGGATTCTTCCTTGAGCAGCTCAGAAAGTGTGTGAGAGCAAAGAACTCCACTGAGCACACGGGGCACACCCCAAAACATTCACATTTCAGAGAAGTAACTCAGCACAAGTGGATGGTAACAGCCCCAAACAGGCTGGAGAAGGGCTGGGCATCCTCACACAGCTCATCAGTCCAGCTTTAGAAACGACAGGACCTGAGTCCCTTCCATATTAGAGCATCCAGGCTGCCTGACAAGCCAGCCCTGGCATGCAGGCTGCATTTAGCCAGCTCACAGGCTCCTGGAACTAACTCAGGCACTAACTGAAGTTACCCCCAAGCTGTGGCTGATCCCTCCTTTGGCAAGAGTTGATTTAGCAAGTCTTTGTACTAAACTGCTCCCTGGTTTAGAAGAAATAAGTTATATATATCTGTTCCCCTTGACCAAAGGAAAATAAAGTGTTCAATGACAGCTGCTGCTGCTCAAGGTCACCAGGTACCAAGTTGTGAGTGAGAACACTCAGGAAACTGGAGGCAGCAGCCGTGGAACATCCATCTCCCTGGTACCCACAGCAGCAGGAGGAAGCTCCATAACTCACATCAGGGAGACAGCAAGGGCACCCTTTGGGCAGCCAGCCCAGTCAGAACACCGACCTGGGCTCTTCCCCTTCCCACAGCTCCCGGTGGACGCACAAGGAGACACTTTATTTTTAGCAGTTTGGAACAAAAGCCAATTGCGCCAGAGAGTTGTGGGTGACAAGGTCACGAGCCACCTGGAAACTGTTAGAGAGGCACAAGCACCATTTTGAGGCTGTGGGAGTTCCAATTCCTGAGCAGCGCTTCTCTGAGCTGTGAGAGACTTCCAAAACAACTTCTGGAACAGCTGCAGCTTCCCAGTGCCATCTGCTGGCTCTGGGGCTGCTGCCTCCATCCTGGCACCACTGACGCACAAACAATGCCCGGGAAGGAGGCTCTGGGTTTCCATGGATGCCAGGAGAGCAAAGCAAACCAGCAGGTAAAGTGGGTTTCCTCCCTCAGAACAGTTCCCCTGCTAAAGCCATGGTTTATTTCTAAACGAAGAATGGAAAGGTTGTGTTGGAACTTCTGAATGCTCTGATGTGTTTTCATGCGTTAAGTCACCAAAGGAACATTCCTTGTCCAACCAAACCATTAGAGATGATGGGAAAGAGCATGACCAACTGACATGCTACCACTCAATTAAGATCCACAGGATATTGTTAATGCCATGGCATCACAGAATATTCCATGTTGGAAGGGGCCCACAGCGATCATCAAGCCCAACTCTCAAACAAATGGCCCCATAGGGGGATTAAATCCACAACCATGGCATTATTAGCACCCTGCTCTAACCAACTGAGCTAATCTCAGAGGAAATTTTACTTATTTTGGCAAGTCTAGGGATTTCCCACCTTTCCAGATGTTCTGCATCCACATACATACTTACTAACCCAACTGGCAAGAACAAACATAGAACACATTCTTGCAGTTGTATTTTGCTACTTAGAGGCAATCACAAATCTCATTCGCTTAATTCTTTCTAATGCATTTATTCCAAAGTAGCATCTTTGGGGATTTAGACCCTCCCCTGGCCTCACCGCTGATTTGTGGTCATTGGCTACGATGATGAGCTGTTGTGCCAGACCGTTCAAGAGCCTCGTTCGGAGGGACAGGTCCTCAAAGTCATGGCGAAAGGGAAAGGCAATCCCATCAATTACCACCAGTCGGACCTAAATGCAGAAGGAAAGGAAAAAACCCACCATTACCACCCTACAAACAAATGACAAAACCTGTTTTTCAATGTGCCAGGTGATGACCATCTTTTATTTCACACTTAGAAAAGCATGACCATGGGAACACTTATTTCTCTTCCTCTCTCTTTCAGTGACAATCAGCACCTCACAGGAGTGCAGGGGAACAGCCTCAAGCTCCAAACACCCCAGAACACCTGGTAAGTGCAGGGCTGCACCACACACAGGGACCAGCTCAGGCCAGAGCTGCCGCAGCTCAACAAAGTGCTGCACTGAGCTCTCCCATTAGTGACCCCAGCACAGAGCCGCCCTCCCAAATGTTCCCTCACAGCTCACTTACTGCTGCCTGACTTCTCTGCAGCTCCTGGTACGGAATACAAAATAACAAAGCTGGACTTAAAGCCTTGCAGAGGGGAAGAAAATCATCTCTGAACATCAGCATTGTACTTCTAACACTAATTTATTTCAACTTCTCCCCCCAAAATTCCTTCCAAACCTAAGTGAGAATCCACGCTGTCCGTAGTCGCTGTTGGGATAACTCAGCTGAAATCACTGATCTCAGGAACACAGAGTTTAATGGATGCCTGAAGATATTCCAGACACACTGCAGTGGGATCTATCTTGCCTGAAGATGTTTGCTTTGCTGAGTTATTTCTTTTGTAGCAATCATTAGCTGAAGTCAGAGCACGATGCAGCTGCTGGCTCATCACCCTCAAGACACTGTATAAACATTAGTCTGGGATTTTGATTTATTCTAACTTCATTTGTTGTGGCTGTTTTGATGGCCCACGTTTGCTGGGAACACAGAAGGGAGATGGATGGTCTTACAGTGCCTGCATGCTCAGCTGTCACTCAGATCCTCAGTATCTACAAGTTCTTGCATTAATGCACGAGATAACAAATTGGAAACAACACAAACCCTCTGATTTTCTGCATTGATTTAACTCATTACTGGGAAGTTTGGTGACTGGAACATACAAACCTGCACAAACATCACTCTCTGAAATGGCTCTGGGCCTCCAACTGAATAAAACCCAACCTTAATTTGCAAAATAATATTAAATAATTAGAATTTTTAAAAATGTTTTTCTGTTTTCTCATTTTTCCTCCTTCCTACGAATTCTTTTTCAGGAGCCTGTACATCTTCCTCATGCATAATTTTTTTATGAACCATCAGTTTAACAGTGTAAACATGACTCATGCTATAAAGGAATGTACACACGGTTATATAACGTGTCTATCAGATGAATACATCCAGGTAGGATGCAATTTAATCAATTTTCTCCCAATTGCACTTGGTATAAATAGCAAACAAGAAGACTTGAAGTATTAAAAGCAGGCTGTATAGAGAGAAGTTGGTAACACCACCTGCCTTTCTCTATGTCAGTTTGGCTCTACCAGACCTTAAAGAATTCAGTTTATTATGACAAGAACATTTTCTAACAGTGTTCCTCAGATTATGAACAAGATCTCAAAATAATTCATATCTCCAAATGACACATCTCTCTGTATCTCTGAATCTCTAAAACTATGTCTCTCTTAGCAAAACCCTAAAGCCTGGAGGTTCCCTGTGGTGCCAGACTCAGCTCCAGAGGGATCAGACTAATTTTAATGAGAGCTGGACTGCAAGGAGCAATCTGCCAAGTCACTTATAGCCTGTCCAAGGGAGCAGCAGAAGGTCTTGTGGTTCTCCTGCAACCTTCAGTACTCCAGGCTCCAGGCCAAGCTCAGATAATCAGCACAGATGGTCCCAGGGAGCTGCAGCCCAGTGGAACTGTGCTAATGAAGCCATGTACTTTCCACAAGAGCAAACACAACAGGGCACCCTCAGTACCTGGCAGAGAGAGGGAAGTACCAGACTACACCAAGCAAAAGTGAGACTCCCATCTGCGCTTTCGGGAACACAGCAGCTTCCAAAACTGAAAATCTTGGAATATGTGCAAAAGACAACCAAACTAAACAACACGGATTTGTGCTCTGATAGAGCAAGGCACCAAATCCTGATGGGGAGGGATCTGCTGTGCAGAATCTGGGAATCTGGAAGGGAGGTGGTGAAAATCTGCCTTACAATGGTACCTCTCTCATACAGGAGGTACCAGGAAACTTTCTGGCTGTAGTTCACACGAGAGTCAAGCTGCAGGCTCTGGCTGCTTGTAGCAACAGAAGATGTGCTGGAAAGAAGGAGAGGAGTCACTTTCTGGATGCCAAGATGGTGCAGGATGTTTCTGGTCCTCAGTGATCTAGGACCAAAACAAAGCCTTTTTCTGAGCCCATCCTCAGGGACATCACATGCACACCTGGCTCAGAGACTCCTCTGTGAAGCAGTTCTGTGATGATTCACAACTCAGTGCTCACGGAAATGTAACAACACGTGGCCACACACATCCAGGATCCTCTCCTCAAAGTGGAAATTCAGGATGAGATGGCAGTAGTGGGAGCAAAAGCAAATTACTCTGAAGAGTAACTGGGACGGGAATGAAAAAGCAAATGAGCAGAAGGCTTTACATTTGTACTCTGGCATCAGCCAATACATTACTGCCAAGCTGAGGAGGTACCAAGGTGTTTACTCATGTTACTCTTACTATAACAGACAAAAATCTTCAGTGTGAAGATGAGTGACACCTTCTGATGAGCCTGCACTAACCCTTACCTTGGAATGCTCCGAGAGGAATTCTGGGAGGAGGTAGACCTGGGCAAGGAGCTCTATGTAGTCACGACAACGGAAGCAATATATGTGAGAGAGGATATTTTCAAGAGAGAAAGTCTCCAAAGCTTTCAGATGATCTGAGAACAAACAAACAGATGAGTAAATGAGTCAGAAGTCTGTACGAGCATATTGTTACTTTCATCATTGCACCAAACTCTGCCCTCCACACATAGCAACAGCAAAGCCCCCAGAGACAGAAGAGGCAAGGTAAAGAGTGTGGAGACATACCTTCCATCTGCCTGGAAAGCCAGGAAGATGGTGAGCAGATGCTCTCCCAGCATTTGCACACAGACACACTGGAGCCTCCAAGGGAGGGCTCCAAAAATGAAACATTTATTTCTGAAACAAGAACTTCTCCAGCAGATCATTCTCAAGCCAGAACACCACCAGAGGCCATCAGAGACTATTAATCATCCTTTGTTTAATGTACAGGTGGTAGCTCATTTAATAGAGTGTCCTTTTGCCTCAGTTCAAACAGAAGTTTGGTGCATAAATTCTCCAAGAGTAACATGAAAGTTGTGTCAGTGCTCCCAACAGGCCGATGACTTGGAGAATAGAACTCTTCAATAAACACAGCCTGGCTCTACTGACCTTATGGAGGAGCTGAATTCCAGCCACAAGTTTAAAATGTGGGTTTTCAGCAGGAACACTGCCTCAAAAAATTCTGCTGTTCCACTTCTCTTTGCCCACCTGCTCCTGAATTGCAGCACAAAAGAAGTGCGAAGAAAGAAAGGAAGGAAAAGCAAACACCAAAAAACTCACATCCCTAAACCTCCACAAATCATGACGTAGAAAAATAATTATTCTTAAGGTAAACCAGGTCAGGTACTGATGGAGTTCAGGGTATGACACACACACAGGTGGAAACAAAATGCTAAAATCCCTAAGCCCCAAATGTAACACTGCAGCCGACGAGACACTTGTTTGCCTACCAAGCAGAAAGGACTTAGCAACGTACCTTCCTCTTGCTGAGCCTCAGCAATGAGCTGGCAGTGCTGCACACAGGCGGCTGCAATATCCACCACTCTGTCTACCATGAAACTCCCCTCGGTGTCAATGAAAACAGCTTCTCCAGCGACGCCCCCGAAGCACTCCGGGATCTGCACGTCTACTGCCAGCTGCATACTGGGAAACAGGAAAGACAGAGATATTTCCATCACAAACCTCTCCCTGAAGGGACATTTCTGCCGAGGAATACACGGCACAGGGACCAGCACAGCCATCAGTATGATTTACACTGGGTGTTAGGAAAAACTTTTTCACAGAGAGAGGGATTTCCCATTGGAATGGGCTGCCCAGGGAGGCGGTTGAGTCACCATCTCTGGGTGTGTTTAGAGATTGGAGGAGGTACTTAGTGCCATGATTTAGTTGATGAGATGGTGTTAGGTAACAGGTTGGACTTGATGATCTCAATGGTCTTTTCCAACCTTGTTAATTCTGTGTAGTTCTGTGATTGTATTCATAATGCTGTAGCAGAATCAGAAATTGCAGTCACGACAACACAAGAAAAATGAAGTAATTTCCCAGTTAAATTAAGCAAGAAAGTGATTCTTGGTTGCACAAAAGCCACCCAAGAGTAAAATACCACAGCTGTGTTTTCCCAACGCCGGGCGCTCCGCAGATCTCGGTGATTTTTGTCAGCTGCACACCTCCCCCCAGGATGTTGTCCAGTGCTGAGCAGAAGGTGATGATGAAGCCCTGGGACTGCTCTTCTTCCAGGAGCTCCAGGGCCGTGAACTTCCTGGTGGCACCTGATCCCTCAGCAGTCCTTGCTGCATCCCCCTGGCATTCCTGCCTCACCACCTGCAACGCTTCCAGCGCCTCTTCCTTGGAGATTCCGATCTCTAGAAACGTCAAAACCACAAAACAGCACCTTATTTTTATAGACAGTGATTGATTTAAAGTGTGATGAGACAATTCAGTGTGTCTGACAGAACCTGATCCCGGACTGATCCATATTCACCCTGTTGGTGTAACACACACACAGAGCCCTGGGACCAACAGTGTGATTTTCAAAAGGGCTTTGATCAGTGACACCCTGTGCTCGGGGTTCAGGTGGTAGTAATTAATAAATAAATACGTCAATTTGCAAATAATAATGAAATCAAACCATCTGCAGATAATAATTAAGTCAAAACTGCTGTTCACAGGTGGATGAGATCTGGCAGAGCAATTCTCCTATTCTGCACCAAATAAACTATTGTATTAATTTAACTTGTAGCAAACAATGTCCTGTAAAAGGAGGCAGGTTGCAGACCAGTAAGTACCAGTGACACCCACTGATCCTGCTCTGAATGTTCAGAGCTGAGCAACTGATGCTTCATTTCTAGATTTGACGCACAGACCAAAGAACAGGGATGAGACCCCTGCAAGTATCTCTATACACACGTTTGCCTCGACAGATCCAGCTACCCCACTTTGATTGTCAAAGCAAAACTATTGCCACGTATAATCATGGAGAATAAAACCACTGATAATCAAACTGCCAGACTGGTTTGGGTTGGCAGGGACCTTAAAGAGCTCCCAGTTCCACCCCCTGCCGTGGGCAGGGACACCTCCCACTGTCCCAGGTTGCTCCAACCTGGCCTTGGACACTTCCAGGGATGGGGAATCCATGGAATAACCTGGGCCAGGGCCTCCCCACCCTCGCAGGGACGAATCAGGACGCTCTCCTTTGCCAAGTCTCGACATTCCTCGAAAGAGGTAATTCCCTGACTTATTTTGTTCAAATCCCACCTTAAAAACAAGAGGGAAGGTGGGGGAAGAAGAGGCACGAGACCGCCAGAATCCTCTGGCTCTCCTGCATCCCATCCACACCCATCGCTCAGCGCAAGGGAACCCTGTGCACATCAGCCAACATTCACCGTGCCCGTTCCCCGGGCTCCCCGCAGCCCTCACCGGGGGTTCCCACAGCCGGGACGGGGGAGAGCGGGAGGGCCCCGGGTACCTTTGCTCAGGCCGCAGGGGCCGGTCTCCAGCAGCTCCTGCGCCGTCTGGAAGCCGGCGGCGGCGAGCCGGGCCCGCAGCGCGGGGGCCAGCGGCAGCGAGCCCACCTCCCGNCCGCTCGAGCGGCCGCTCCTGTGACCCCCCACCCCCGTTGTCGCCTCTGTCACCGCCACCTTCCCGCACCGACCCGTCCCGGAGGCGCCGTTAGGGCGGGTAGGAGGCTGTTTTCCCGTGCCCCTCTTGGGATCCCCCAGGAGGAAGCGGCCATAACTTTACAGCGTCTAACTCAGGTTCAGGGGTCAGCAATAAGTTGTTTAAGGTGTCGCGCTTCCCGGGTTTGTGAGGTTTGGTACGTTCTGCCAGTTCTGCCGAGGAAAGAAGATGGCTCATCCCGTCCCGCTGCCCTTTCCGTGCCCAGTGATGCTGGGGAGTGTGAAGGGGGACTCCCTGGAGGCTGAGCTGCACGGCTGTGTCAGGGACGGGAACGGTGCCAAAGTGAAGAAGCTTCTGAAAAAAGGTAAACGCTGAGTTTGGAACAGGCGCTGACAGAAAATATTTACTTGGGTGCTTTTATTTCCGCCAGAAAATAGCGTGTTGCTGGTGCAGGTCAGTGATCTGAGTGAGATACGCGTGCTTGCACAATGACATATAATCGTGCATTTCTGGTAAGTCGGAATAGTTGCTGAATTTAGAAAAGATATTAAAATAAATAAATTAGAAAAAATCTGTTCGTGGTAAGGCGCTCATAAAGAATGACTGACGCATCGTGAAGCTGAAATTCTGCGAGTCTCCTGTAGGGATATTCTAAATGCGACTTTAATTCCCATTCGGATTGCAGAACGCTTTAAGGTTTGGACAGTGGTGTTTTTAACTCCCGGACTGTTAACCACATGGGAACAGGGGATTGTGTCACTGCGACTCTTTGGGTTTTAGGATCCAGGAATCGGGAACTTTCGCTGCTCCAGGGCCGCGGTTTCTCGGGGCGGGGCGTGGAGGCGCCCGCGCTGTGATTGGTCAGCCGGGGCAGAACATGTAAATGAGGGGGCGTGTCCACAAATCCGCTCCACGCGGGGCCGTCCCGTGGGTCTCGCGCGTTCCCGCGGCGCTCGGGGCGCGCTCCCGCGGCGGCGCGGGCCGGGCCGGGGTGCGGGGGGGTTCGGGCGGGGAGTTCGCGGGGTGTCCGTGTCCT
>WEKX01007414.1:0-107255 GCA_013390025.1 Pitta sordida
CTGAGGGGGGGTACGAGTTGTTGAGGGGGTACTTGGGGGGCGCCTCGGTGTTCTTCACTCGGGTGAAGTTGATGCAACGGCCCTGGAACGACAGAGAGAAGTGGAAGAGCAGAGTTAGTGACCCAGGCAGCACATCCCTCCAGGCTCACCCCAAATCCCCCTCAGTGCTGCAGCTCAGCCCCTCAGGCCCCGCTCTGGGAGCAGCTCCTGTGCTCAGCAACTGCAGGTGACACCCCAACAGCCGCTTCTGCTCTGCACAGGGACAAAATCCTCTCACACGGTTCCCTGGCTCCGGGATCTTCACAGCAGAGCAGGGGAGGCTCCAGGTCATGCTGGAGCTTCCTGAGGTGTTATCACAGAATCATGGAATGGTTTGGGTGAGCAGGGACCTTAAAGACCATCTTGTTCCACACCTTGGCCTGGGCAAGGACACCTTCCACTGTCCCAGGTTACTCCAACCTGGCCTTGGACACTTCCAGGGGTGGGGCAGCCACAGCTTCTCTGGGCACCCTGTGCCAGGGCCTCCCCACCCTCTGAGTAAAGAATTTCATTTAAATATCTAATATAAACCTGCCCTCCTTCAGCTTAAGGCTGTTCCCCCTTTCCCTTGTCCCCCCTTCCTGTGTTTCAGAGCTGACACAGCCCAGGGTCTCTTCCCACATCCCAAACTTCCAACAGCACAAAATCTGGGCTTTGCCCCTTTGAAGCCTCCCTCTCCTTCAAACCCTTGTCTTTTGTGTCCCATTCTACCCACGGACCAGGCAAAAGGGGAGGTTTGTTCAACTAAAACAGTCTCTTGCTCAGAATTTTCCCTGAAATGCATCCATTCCTCATCTTGATACTTGAGTGCTTGTGAGAAGCCAATAAACTGCTTTTCTCACTCCTTGGTGCTAAGCTACAGTTTGTTGTACATTTTTAAACAAAACCTTTGCCCTCTGAGCTGTTCTTTTTTCCTTTTTTTTCTCCTAAGTTCCACCTGCAAAAGATCCCACTGTAAATACTCGAATGTCAGAATCAGCACTATTGTATTATGGATTCATTCCTTTAGATATGAAATCATCCCAAAAAGGCACCAGAGGATTTCTGAGTCCTTTCTTTATTTTTGGACTTGTGAGCATGGGCTTATTTTGTGTTTTCCTCTTTCCTCTCCCAAAGTAAATGTTTTTCCTGGTGAAAAAATGCCAAATGGAGCATTGAGCCCCTGCAGGCTGGAGTAGATTTGTTGGGGTAAAAACATCAATCATTTAAACGCTCTGCCCAGCTCTGTCTCTCCTCCCAGGCTCTGCAGGAAGGACCCAAAGAGGGGGTTGGGGTTTGACAGGGATGAGAGGAGCTGGCCTGGAAGGGGATGCACAGACAGCTCCTCTCCAAGAGCTCTGCCAGCCGCATCCTCGTGCTCTGAGGACATGGAGAAACATCTGCCCGAGCCCGTGGTGACCAGAGGGAGATTTCACAGAGCCTTGAACAGCCTCAATGACCTCGGGCTGCTCTGGGCACGGGGGCAGCTGAGCCCTCTCTGCTGGGCTGGGCCCTGGATTTCTGGCAGCAGGAAGAGCCTCTGGCTCCAGCTCAGGCTCTCCTCGAGGAACCAGGCTGGGAGCAGAGCCTGTATTCGTGGTCATGGATACAACCATGGCAATGCCCCTCCTCAAGGATCCAGGCTCTGTCTTGTCAGGCTTGTGGAGGGGAAAGAGAGGCCTCAGCTCCCAGCCTGAGCTCCCGTTCATGTCTGAGCCTGAGATGAGCTCAGTTGGTTACAGCAGGGCTAATACAGTGCCAAGGTTGTGGGTTTGAGCCCTACAGGGACCATTCATTCATGAGCCTTGTGGGTCCCTTCCAACTCACAATATTTTGTGATTCTGTGACCTGTGCAGTTCTCCATGTTCTCCATCCCTTGCACGGGACAAAATGCCCCCACAGAACGAGGGGCTGGAGTGAGCAGGAGCCCTGGGCTCCCTCTTCACATCCCACACCCCAGCCAGGGGCAGAGGAGAGTCTGCACTGAGCACCCCAGAGCACCCCCAGTCCCGTTTGCTCTCTGTGGGTGGCTGTCTCTACTTCAATATTGTTTTAATGCACTTTGCTGAGATTTTAGGTAAATCCTGGGGGACAGACCTGCTGAGTGAGGGAAAGTCTGAACCTGAGATTAACCAGTTCTACTCAGAAAAAAAACCCCTCACGAGAATGTTTTCCTTGTTCCAGTGCCACATCTCCTGCCATGCAACTTTAGCCGTTTCAGACTATTATTTGCACTGGTTTTGTTTTCTTTATTTATGATGAGAATAAAATAAACCCGAAGAGAAAGCAGCAGTCAGAAACCCCGGCCAGAGAACAAAAAGTTGCAGTTGTTTTTGTAGGGAGAGATGCTCTGTCTGGATGCTCTGGGAGTGAGGTTATGGAGCTGCTGATCCAAAAGGAACTGAGCACCGCCCTGAGAGCATTCGGGAGGATGCAGAGAGGCTCAGAAACCTCTGGGTCTGGGGATGGGA
The DNA here is from genome assembly GCA_013390025.1 of Pitta sordida. Lineage (NCBI taxonomy): Eukaryota > Metazoa > Chordata > Aves > Passeriformes > Pittidae > Pitta > Pitta sordida. Next base: position 2,490 of record WEKX01007414.1, read on the forward strand.
CAGAGCTGGAGGACAAAAACCAATCTGGACCCAAGGTCCAGAAAGGTAGAGGAGCACATCCTGTGCATCCTGGGCCCTGGTAAAGATTTGGCTTGTTATTGATGAGGAGGGGCTGGCACAGCTCAGCAGTGCCATTGTCACACAATGCCAGCTACTGCTGCCCTGTGTTGGCACCAGCCCCTGGAGTCAGCCAGGACCTGGTGAGCCTGTGCTCATGAGCTACTGCTGATATCCACGACTGTTGAGGACTCCTCCAGGAACAGGCTTTGCAAGGAGCTATTTTTTTCAAACATGATTAATTCACCGCTGTCCTTGACAGGTTGGACATCCTCAGTGAGTGTCCATGCTCTGACAAGGACCTGTTGGACATCCTCAGTGGGTGTCCATGCTCTGACAAGGACCCGTTGGACATCCTCAGTGGGTGTCCATGCTCTGACAAGGACCCGTTGGACATCCTCAGTGAATGTCCATGCTCTAACCGGGACCTGTTGGACATCCTCAGTGGGTGTCCATGCTCTGACAAGGACCTGTTGGACACGCTGGTGTGGGCCAGCAGCTGGACTGGAGTGTGAGCACAGGCTGCTCAGAGGCAGAGACACAACACAGAGCTGAGAGCCAGAGCTGACCCTCAGCACCACATCCCCCTGCCCCCCTGCCCTGTGCTTGACACTGCTGTGACTCCCGAGCTCAAACGTTCTCCCCCTGCCACAGGCTGGAGTGTCTCTTTCCCTCAGCTCACACCCTCTGTCCCCTGTCTCCTCCCATTTCCTTTGCTCCCGGCTCAGCCCTGCTGCCCTGAACTGACAGTGACCTGTCTGGCAGCACGTTCTCCTCCCGTGCAGTGGCACCTGCGGGGCACCCAGCCCGTGTGGAGGGCAGAGACACAGGGCAGGCTCCTTCCTCCCCTCATGGGAGCTGCCAGAGCAAGGGATCTCTTGTGCTTCATGGCTCGACGCTCCTCTCATCCCGGCACATAGGGGAGAATGCCAGAGAGAAGTTTTCAGTCCAGATGGACTGGGATGGACTCTGGCAGCTCCACTGCCTCAGAGGAGATGGGGAAGCCAAGAGCTCCTCGGGGAGGAGAACTGTCAGACTGAATGACAAGGAGATGTCCAGGAAACAAATCACTGAGCCCTCGCACATGAGGGGCAGAAAATGTTTTAGAGGTGCCCAGATCCAGGAGGGAGAGACCTTCTTTCACCAAAAAGCTGGGTGTTAAACACCTTGTCTCTAGGAATATGGTAATAAAAGTGCAGAGATTGTTCCAGCAGAGTGTGAGAGAAGAAAGTAACCCTGGAGCTTCAGAGAACTCAGCTCTCTCTGAAGCACATGGCCAGAGTTTTGTTTTTCCACCTGCATTTACCTGAAGGGGCCCCAGATCCACAGCTTTGTACATGAATTAGAGTAAGAAACTAAACCATCAGCATCCCTGCCCTGCTCCACACTCAGCACTGCTGGATCTGGAGAATGGTCTGGATGAAGAGCAAGTTGCTTGGCTCATCACCCACCCACCCAAGGTTTTCCAGGGCTGCCTGTTGCCAGCACAGTTCTGTTCACCCCACAGGTTACAGGAGATGATGTGGCAGGAGCAGCTCCTCTCAATAAATGGGCCCTTGGGGTCAGGATGCACAGCCAACAGGTAAGAGAAAGGCAGGGTGTCACTGCAGTCAGGGGCACAGGGACTGCAGGGACCTTCCCATGGCTGTGATTTTACGAGGGTCTCAATGGACACCCGGTAGCAGCCCCTCTGGGCTCGCCACCGTGGCTCATCACCTCGTTTAGGATGCCCAGATTTAGATGGGGTGGATGTGGAAGATGGTGGCAGAGCACCCAGCAGGCAAGAAATGAACCCGTTTCCACTAAATGCTACTTTGCATCCTTAAACACAAAGTCACCTTTCATCCCACAAAGAAAAACTCCGTAACCAGCTTATACAGAGCAGTGAGAATAAGGAGCCAATTCTGTGAGTCTTTCTAGCAGGGAAACAGTAGCTGGAGACAGAGGGTGTTTGAACGTAGGGAACAGGGGGGATATTAAAATGCTGCTGTGTCGAGTGCCTTGGCTAAGTTTTATTTCCTTTTGTGCAGCCACAAGCCTTCAGGGGAGAGAGCCCCAGCTGTGCCTCAGCAAAGACAATTGAAGCAACATGGAGACATTCTTAGATCTGAAATTCAGTGGAATCAGCAAAATCAGTGAGGGCAGTTCACTCTCACATTCTCTGTTGTTTTTCTAGAGAGCAGCACTCGAAGGCACAGGAATGGTGAATCCTGCTCCCAGTGGCCTCACTCCACCTCCAACAGCTGAGCTGGGGATGGAGGAAACTGGGGATGAGGACAACTCAGCCTTGGCTGTGGGGACACTCGGACATGGGGGCTGTGACCATGGACATTCATCCATGGGGGTTGTGACCAGGGACACTCAGCCATGGGGTCTCTGTGACCAGGGACACTCATCCATGGGGTCTCTGTGACCAGGGACACTCATCCATGGGGTCTCTGTGACCAGGGACACTCATCCATGGGGTCTCTGTGACCAGGGACACTCATCCATGGGAGCTGTGACCAGGGACACTCATCCATGGGAGCTGTGACCAGGGACACTCATCCATGGGGTCTCTGTGACCAGGGACACTCATCCAGGGGGTCTCTGTGACCAGGGACACTCATCCAGGGGGTCTCTGTGACCAGGGACACTCATCCATGGGGTCTCTGTGACCAGGGACACTCATCCATGGGGGCGACCAGGGACACTCATCCATGGGGTCTCTGTGACCAGGGACACTCATCCATGGGTTCTCTGTGACCAGGGACACTCATCCATGGGGGTTGTGACCATGGACATTCATCCATGGAGTCTCTGTGACCAGGGACACTCATCCATGGGGGCTGTGACCAGGGACACTCATCCATGGGGTCTCTGTGACCAGGGACACTCATCCATGGGGGCTGTGACCAGGGACACTCATCCATGGGGGCTCTGTGACCAGGGACACTCATCCATGGGGTCTCTGTGACCAGGGACACTCATCCATGGGGTCTCTGTGACCAGGGACACTCATCCATGGGGTCTCTGTGACCAGGGACACTCATCCATGGGGGCTGTGACCAGGGACACTCATCCATGGGGGCTGTGACCAGCTGTGGCACAGCAAAGAGGGAATTTAGGAAAGCAAAGTAGGTCCCAGGGCAGTGACAGGCCCTCCATGGGACTCAGGAGATCTTTCTTTAACAGAGGAAGATGGAGCACATATTTCTGATGCAAAGATGAAAAATGTTTCTGTTTCTCTTGGTTTCCTATCAAGCTGGAATGAATACCTGGAAAAATATCAACATTTTAAGACCATAAAACACTGAGACTGGCTTCTTTTGCCTGGTTTGAAGAGAGGCCTTGGAAAAGATATGGCTCTTAATGTCATTCTGTATGGGTCATTAGTAATTCAGACTTTCCATAAACAATACCCTGGTTTACCCTGTTGTTATGAGAGGAAGGAGAAAGAAGAAGAAATACAGAAATAAAGTGAAGAGAAAGAGAAGAAAGAGAGAGAGAGAGAGAGATGTGAAATCTAATAATCAACCTGTGATTTGATGCCTTGTTCTGACTCTTGTAGGAGATACTGGCCAAGTGAGTAACCAGCAACCACTAAATGTATTAAATAAATGTGGGAGTTACTCTGGCGCCTGCAAAGAGATGATTTACCAAACTGCAGCACTTACATGATGTGAGAACCTACAACACTTGGAGGCAAATCCCCTCCCAGGGATCCCAGTTTGAAACCAGTCCAGGCACGGGACTCCCCCAGACGTGTGAGGTGATGAGTGGGGAGAGGAGGAGGAACAGAGTCCCAGAGGGTCTGAGAGCAGCTCTGAGCCCACGGGGAGGGGCAGGAGGGACTGTCTGTCTGTCTGTCTGTCCACCCACGAGGCCCAACAGCACTGGCAGCTCCTTCTCCTCTCCTGTTGCTCCAGGGAAAAGCTGCCCATGGCCAACGTGGAGTGGATCCCCTCCCAGGAAAGTGGCCTTTGCACACAGGACCTCTCACCAGAAATGCTTCCTTTGCACCTGGACAAAGGTGATCCAGTGATGGGGAAACACCAGGGTGAGTTTAATCCTGAGTGTAATCCCCGTCTGCCTCCCCCCCCGCCCGAGCATTTTGTTATTTGGGATCAGCACTGCTTGGGCAGCTCAGGGGTCCCCAGGGGGGGTTTGCTGCTCCAAACCCCTGCCAGGATCACTCCCAAATTCTCGGGGAGTTTCTGAGACGTGGCAAGACTCTGTGAGCTTGAACTCTCCCTGCCTGCAAACCTGAGCTGGCAGCCTGCCGCCTTCTCAATCACACCAGGGAGTCTGGGGACACTTTTAGGAAACTCTGAACTCACCCCTGGGCTTTGTCAGGCAGCCCCTTGGTGAGCTCAGCCTGTGTGGAGTGTGCCTGGCACTGCCAGGAATCGCTGCCTCCCGCAAGTAACCAATGCCCCGGGTCCCTCTGGGGCTCTGAGTCACCAACCAACCACTGCCACTGTCTCATTTTGGGATAAAACATCACCACAACAAAACCAGCCCCATCTGGATCTCATTACCAGAGCCAGAGCCTCGAGCTCAGCCTTGCTCTCAAACATCGCCAACCCCAAGGTATTCCTGCCACCTTGGCCACTCAAGAAATAAAAAAATTGGAGACTTGAGATGTTTTCTACCAAATTAGGAGGAAGGCCTAATGATAAAGTCATCACTCCAATGGGGCTCTAATATATCTTATTGCAGAAGCTGTGGCTGTTGTGGGTGACCTGAAAAGACTTTGTGAAAAGCTCTGAGAGTGGGAACGTTTGGAGCAAGATCCAGAGTTTTCTCTTGTACCAAAAACCCAGAGTTTTCTCTTGGCTCTGGCCTTGCTAGATTTGACTTCCTAACTCCCAGGAACAGAGAGGTACAAAATGGTGTTTCCTGCTGAAGCCAGTGAGGAGATTTGGGGATTTACCCCAAACGAGGAAGATATATTTACCAAAACTAGTATTAAGTAACGTGACACACAGCCACTGAACTCCAGTTGTACCAGAAGCACCTTCCCACACTGCAAATAAGTGTCCTTCCAAAATTCAGCAGGAAAAAAAGCAGCAGAAAACCCACCTGACTTTCCTTGATATGGCTTTGTCTATTCAGAGGGTTTATATTTGTATTTAATGATCCTATTATGTTCAAGCTGTACCTCTTGAAGAACAGAGGGAACTAAACACGGATGACAAAGATTATTTAGAGCATCAGGTCAGTCACACTGGCTTGTGACTAGAGCTCCCCTGTGTCCCAAACCCTGAGCATCCCACGGCCAGAGCCCAGAGTGGTTCTGCCAGTCCAGCCCCCAGCTGAAACCTTCCTCATGAGTTTCCCCATCCCTCCTCGTCTGTGCCCGGCTCTGCAGAGCTGCCACAACCCCAGTAACGCCCCCTGTTCTGCCAGCTGGGGCTGGAGCTCTGTGCCCACCCTGTGCAGGACTGGGCCAGCTGAGGAACCTCCGGCAAAGGAAACGATCAGAACAAACTCCTCCAAAAAAAAGTGAAACAAGATAATGCAGCCAAAGTCGAGCGTGGGAATGAGCTGAATCGTCTCCATCCTTGGCTGTGCCATTGCTCAGGAGCGTGGCCCGGGGCTGAGGGGGCATGTGCATGTCAGCAACAGGCCTGATGGCTTTTGCAGGAGCTGCCTTTGGCTCATTTGTGCTGTGGGATGGGTGTCATTTCCAGGAAGATCTGGCCACTCTTCCCGTTGCCTCTCTGGAAAGAGGCAGAGAGTCTTGGAGAGAGGCTGAGAGACACAGCAGAGACACACCTCAGCCCAGGCTCTGATCTTGCTTGTGGGGGTTGAATAACAAAACCTACTGGGTATGAGGAAAAGGGAGAAAAATTCAAATGAAAAATGAAACACGTTCTTTTGGCAGCAGTAACTGGAACAACTCATCGAGGGCAGTGGTGAACACCCCTCTGGAGAGGCAGAGCGAGCCTTGCAGCCTCCAGAAATCAGTGATCTGAGGAGGATCCCTCTGGCTGCAACTCGTCTTTGGGCAAAGAAGACAGGGAATGACTCAGGACAGGGTCTTGCACGGTGTGTGTGTGTGAGAAGAACACAACTTGATGGCTGTTTTTACATCCCATGACTCATGACAGTGACCCTGAGCAGTGTGAATGAAACAGGAATTACGGTGCACTGAACTCTGTCCTACCAGTGTTTGGTGAGAAATGATTCCCAATCCCTCTTTGCTGGGTTTGCCTTGGCTTCTGACCCCAGTGTGAAAGGCACAACTTTGTGATTCTGCCTAGGATAAATTTTGCCCTGGGCTGCTCCCCTTTAGGAGCTGGGTCTGGAAGAGTGTGGGCAGCTCCAGGGCCCTCTTGGCTTTGTTCTCCCAGCCCTGAGCAGCCTGAGGAGTGGATCTCCAGGTTGTTGGCTTTGAGGCTGTTAGTTCCAGGAAAAAGAGCTAATGTTTAGGTTAACTTTTCCATGGCCATTAATGGAAAACCGCACTGCAATAGTGTGTGTGGAAAGGTTACAAGGTTGCTCTCAGGCTCTGCAGTCCAGCAAGAGAAATCTGTGAGCTGGGACTCACCAATGGGTTAAACAGCAGCTCCTCGTTAGTGCCTGTGTGGCTTTGAGTCTGCAGGGAAAAGAACCATCCAGAAAGCAGCAACATGGGGTAACCCAGGGGTGTGGGGTGACCTGGGGGTCTGCACAGCCGATTTGATTCTCAGGGCTGAAAAGGGCCCATGTCTGGTGTTTGAAATCCCATCTCCTGCTTTCTGTTCTTTGTCTCAGGAGGAGGTTTGTGTTCATGACACTGGAATCAGACAATTACCTGATACCTGAATTTCCTCATCTCTCAAATAGGCTCCTGAGTGAAAATAAGGCAGGACCCAGGGGGCTCTCCAGGAAGAGATTTCGTGCCTGTGCTTCGTGGTGTTGAACCAGCAATACCTGGCCATCCCCACCTCGCCCCTCACCGTGCCTATCAAACACATTTCCTGCCTTTCACTGAACTCCCTGGAGGTTTGTGCGGCAGAATTTGCTCCTCACTATCCAATTACCAACACATAATTCCAGCTTTGGGGATGTTTTCCTTGGATTTGTGCCTTCCAAGGCCACCTGCTGCATCCCCTCTGTAGTTTTTCATGCAGCTCTAATCATGCAGCCATGAGTTAAACCAGAATTCCCCTGGGCCAGCAATACTCCATGGGCTCCACAGTTCCTGCTGAGCCTGCCAAGGGCTGAGTTTGCTGCGAGTCCCTAATGGTGACTAATCTTTGGTGCTAAAGCTGAAACGGTCACTGGTGGGACATAGGTGACATGGGACCAGCTGCAGGTGCCTTCTGCTGGTCAGGACACACAGGAAAGGATGGGTTGTTACTGGGAGAGTCCTGCCCTCCCCTCTGGAATGGGCTGGGCCCTGCACATCCCTGGCCTCATGCATGGGGTGGCTCCCACAGGAGGTTTCAGGGGGACACCAGTGACAGCAGAGCTGGGAGGGAGAGAGAGCTGCAGCCCAGGGAGCACAGCAGCATTCCAGGGAACACAGCAGCACTCCAGGGAGCACAGCAGCACTCCAGGGAACACAGCAGCACTCCAGGATGCACAGCAGCACTCCAGGGAGCACAGCAGCACTCCAGGGAACACAGCAGCACTCCAGGGAACACAGCAGCATTCCAGGATGCACAGCAGCACTCCAGGGAGCAGCACAAGGCCAGCTGGAGCTGTGCTGCCCACATGGGCTGGCTCGCTGCCCCACCACACGCTGCTGTGTCTCTTTATGACTCTTCCAAAATGCCACCTCCAAGTTTGGAACTGGCACGTGTGTTACCCAGAGTGGATCAGGAGGGTGTGCAGGTACCAGGAGCTGCAGCCAGGGAACACCAGGGATGGCTGAGCTGAGCGGGGAGGGGAACATTCATCCCACACTGCCAACATGATGCTTCAGCCTGTCTGCAGGGACACCCTGACACTGTGAGCCCCTCCCAGGGGTCCCATCCCTGGTCCCTTTGCCTTCACACCTTTCACCCCAGCAGTCTCACACTGTTTGCTCCTTCCTCACTTGCTGCAGGACATTTGCCCAGGGTCCTGCAGGTATCTCTTGCTTTCACACCCACGATGTGAGGCTGACTAGGGAAAGCCAAGGATTGGACTCAGCTGTGGTTTAAGTCATCCCTGGGATTACAGGTAAAACCTCTGGGAGGCTTTGTGTGCCTGGCAAGTCCCTGAGGGCCCTGGTGGCTGACGTAAGACCCAGGGTTCCCCTCACAGCCTCTCAGTGCAGGCGGACCCAGACACAGCCCAAGTTTTTCAGCTGCTTATTTTCAGGAATTCATTGCAATCCCACAGGAAACAATGACCTGGCCTTTCCATAAGGATAAGGAGAGTGAGTCCAGCCCACTGCTGGAATCTGCAGGAGGGAAACACGACCCAAATGCAGCATCAACATCCAGTCAGCAAGAAACAGGCACAGGAGGGATGGGTTACACTTGGACATCCATCACATGGTGATTGTCTCTGCATCTCTCCAATTTATGAGAACCTAAACACCTACGGAACAAATCTGCAGTGTTTTCTGTGAGAATTTACATATCTGGACACTTTTCTGCATCTGATCTCCTGGGCCCTGCAATTCCACCCCCAAAGCACAGCGTTACCTCCAGGAAGGGTTTTACTCCAAGAGTTATTTCCTTTACCCACAGCTGCAGAACTACTCACTCCACGCAGAGGAAAGTCTGGGCTAAGGTGTTCCATTGGCTTGTTTTTACCCCTTTTCTTTCTCAGCTCATCACATCAAGGGCTGCCCTTTCCATGAGCCCCACACAGGAACATCCCCTGAGCAGAGCCCGCCCAGCCCTCCCTGCTCTGCAGATGACAAGTCAACATTACAGAGGCTGATTTCTTGCCTCAAATCCTGCTTTGTAGTAAAGCTCAGCTTGTAAAACCCCTTGTGACAGTTTCAGTGCTGTACTAAAAGCTGGATAAACCCTGTTTTATACAGATCCTCAGAGCAGCAAAGTGCTTGGGGCTGAGAAGGACAGGAGGGGAAGAGGAGTTAGAGTGGAAACAGAAGAACCTGCCTTTAAATCCTGAGGGGAGGGGGCACTGAGAAGGAGAAACCCCCATCACCATCCGTGTGCTTGCACCCAGACTTGTGTCCTCTGGCAAACAAGAGTGAATTCTGTCACCCTTGCCCAGCTGACCCCCCCGTGATGGTCTAATTCCCCATCCCACTGGTCCAGAGGAGAATTGTTTGTCCTCCCCGTCCTCCAGCCCAGTCTCCAGGGGCAGTGCCTGCTCTGGGCTCTAACTCACAGAAACACATCATTCAGTTTTGGCTGTAACTCAGCTCTGCTGCTCCATGGAACCCTAGAATGGTTTGGGTGGGAAGGGACCTTAAAGCCCACCCAGTCCCACGCCCTGCCACTAGAGCAGTTGCTCCAAGCCCTGTCCAACCTGGTCTTGGACACTTTCAGGGATCCAGGAGCAGCCATAGCTTCTCTGGGAATTCCATCCCAGCCCCTCACGACCTTCACAGGGAAGAATTTCATCCTAATTTCTTCTTTGGAAGCTGTGTGGAAACTGTACCGACAGAAATAAACCAAAGCAAAGCCGTTCCTTGTGGTTAAAGGAGGATTTGAACCACATTAACAGAATATTCCAGCTGGTCTCGTAGATCCTCTGTTCAGCATTCAGAGGAATTAGTGCCACCACTTCATCCCAGGGTTTCTCACTCTAATTCCCCACACTTGCTCTTGCCCCTTTCCTCAGACAAGGCCGAGGTTCTGCTTTGATTTGCCCCCTGGACACGATGGGATTGGTTTAAAATGATGCTTAAACGCAGCCCTACAATGCACAAGTGAGGCCCCAGGGTATGTGGCTGCACTGTCCCAGTTTATTAGCTTAGATTTCATTTCCTTCCATTCCAGCACTTGTGTGGGAAGTGAGAGACGTTGAGTTATTTTATTTCCCAGCTTGGTCTTTGCAAGTACACAGCATCCTCCACCAGCCAGGGACAGCCAGGGGAAGGGGGTTGGCTTGTCTGAGAGCCTGAATTTGTCAGAAATAAAGAAACATTCCCATGTCTCAGATGGTACAACAGGCAGTGCTGCTCTGCCCTGTGAAACACTCGGTTCCTGCAGCACAAAATGTTATTCAAAGGAATGAGAAGGGACAGAGGAGGAAGTTTTACTGTCACGTGGCAGTTTTTTTCTGTCCTCTGCATAATTTAGACACTGTGACGGTCACCCACTGAGCTGGGGATGCTCAAAGGGCTGTCCCCTGAATCACGGGCTGCTGGAACACGTCAAAGGCCAAAGGTGACCCAGGGACAGACCTGGCAAAGTGATTCATCCCAACCTGGACCTCCAGACCCTGCACTCTGCACCACATGAGCCCACAAGGTGCAGACCCATCCTGTCCCTGCCAGCACAGCTGGCCCTGGCTGCTGCTGAACCCTGATACTTGCTGCTGAGATCCAGCCTTCATTTTCACAAACGCTTGGGGAAAGAAAACTCAGGATCAGCTGCACTGAGAGGACAGGAAAAGCCTCTGAGAACTGAAAAGTCATTAAGTGGCTTGGTCAAGGTCACCCTGTGGGTCTGTGGCAGAGGCTGGAGAGACTCCAGGCCTTGACTCCCAAATTTAGCACCCAAAGTCCAGCTTTTCCCACTGCCCACAAACCTCCAGCTCTTTTGGACATCTTAGATCTGGAATTACAGAGCTCTCCATCTCCACAGGGCTTTTGTGCAGTGAAGGTTCTCACAATCTGGCTGTAAATGTGTCTGATTCCATCCTCTGACTGCTCTGTTTATATTAAGACCCATTTTTGTGTCAGCACACACACACACATTCTTCCTTTCCTAGTAAAAAGAACAATTGTGATTATTTGAACGGGCACATTTTCATGTATTTTGTGGCCTCACCCTCTCACCACAACTCACCACAATCTGTAGCAGGGCCCTATCACTGAGATCCAACACAGGATCAGTTTTATGTGATTCCAACCATCCCAGTTCTGGAAAAAAACTCCTCTCCCTGCACCTTCATTAACTTGGGTGGGATTAATCTTTACACATAATTACACATGGGCTTGTTATGCTTTTTTCTCCATATTTATACCCTTCTATGTCTATATTTATCTATACATACCCAAAATGAAAATGCAATTAATGCTGTAACAAATTAACATATAATTTGCTCCCTGATGGATGAGTTCCTGGCCGAGTCTGTGCTTGAAACACATTTTAATAATCCCATAAATTCCTGACAGAACAATGATTAACAAGGAAATGCAACTGACACTGTAAAGAGACACGAATTTGGGTCCTGTGAGCAATTTGCACAAATAAACATTCCTGTGCAACACTGTAAAAGTGATGAAGTTCTCTAAAAATGTATATGTTTTTACATCACCCCTATCTGATGAATATAAAAATAACCTCATTAATGCTGACAAGAATGCAAACCTAGTCTTTTGAAAATGTGAGAAGCCCACAGGAATCCCATGTGACTCTCACTTCCTTGCCTTATTGGAACCATCTGTGTCTGTTGGTAACCTCAGACCATCTTTCTGCAGGTCTGACTCCAAAAATCCAGGATTTCACCACCTTTTTGTGCTTCTCTAGGTGCACTTCAGAACCCTGAGCATCCCTGTGTTTTCCTGGAGCTCTGGGATCAAAGATGCCTGGTTAAAAGCCTGGTGCAGAGCAGAGCAGGACTTGTTCCTGCCAGGCCCTGGGTAATGCTGGGCTGTCCAGGACCCGGTGCTGGAGCTTTCCAGGAGCTGTGGCTCAGGCTGCTGCAGGGATCCCTTCCCTTCTGGCAGTTCTCTCCTTGGGGAGCTCTCAGCTCAGTTTCCAACCCCACTCCCAGCACTCACTGCTCAGTTATAACTGAACCTGTCGCAGGGAGGAAACAGCCCCAGTTCTTGGTGTCTCCCCCTTCAAGAAAGGGTTCAGGGCATGAACAGCCAAGAGACAAAGACAAGGGACTGGTCTGATGCCACACTGAGGAGGAAGAGGACTGGAATCCTCAGTTCCCCCTCCATCCACTGCAATGTGTATAAATTGCAAATGTTTAGTCACTGTCTGGTTACAGGCTGATGTGACCCTCAGGGCAGGGGACATCTTTCCTGACAGATCCCTGGAAGCTGTGTGGGCTGCAGCAGATAAACAGCACCAATTACTCAACACGGGGTTTGAGGTGGAATCTGTGTTTCATTCTGTGCAAGGGATCTTCTGAACAGCTCAGCTCATGTGCTGGCAGGGCCTCCAGTCACTGATTATAGCAAAGGATTGCTTATATATGAAATGATGTAACCCTGGGATTCAGGCCAGCTCCCTTCCAGGCTCCAGAGCAAACAGAGATGCCTTTTGGTTATTTTTCATCTGGCTTCATTTTTTTATCTTGATCACTGGGTGAACTGAGGAGCCCAATCTACAACACTAAGTCTGAAATCTGCTTCCCTTTGGAAGAGAAGGAAGGAGAAGGGAAGGAAGGAGGTACAAACTGTTATCAAAACACCTCCTCCTTGTAGCTTTGAGGAATATCATGCAGTCAAAATCTCCTGCAAACGTCAAGCTCCTCTTCCCCAGTCATAAATTTTGCCTGCAAGGGTTTGAATATTTATCCAGGCTGAGAATGCTCTGTGTGGTGAGTGTTTGAGGCTGCTGGTTCCTGGGGGATGCTTTGCTCATCCCTGGTTCTCTCATTCCCAGGGCATGGCCATGGCTTGCTCGGAGCTGGCAGTGGGGGCTGCTGCTTTGCTGTTGAGGGACTCGGAGGTGTTTGCTCAGCTGGTGCCATGAATTCCTCCTGGAGCAGCTGCACAGCCCGACTGAAACGGGGCTGGTTAGTCTGGGACTGCTCTGGGTGCCTGCCAGGGAGATAAACCAGAGCCCAGCACAGCCCCTGAGCCCCAGCACAGCCCCCTGAGCCCCAGCACTCCTGAGAGCAGCTGGCATGGGAGCGATGGGTGCCCTGGTCCCCTGCAGCACCCAGAGAGAGGATGGCATGGGGATGGCATTGGGCAGGCTGGAAAAAGCTGGAAAGCTGAACCTGCCCTGCCTTGTGCAGCAAGACCCCAAAGCCTGAAGCTCCTCGTGCTCTGGGTTTGCACCTCAGGGCTGGAGTTTCAAACACCTCCAGGCTGGAGGTGGCAGGAGCAGCTCCAGTGACCCCTTTGGTTCCAGACTGGGGAGAGCATTCCTTTAACTGCACTTCTCAGCAGAACAGGATGAAACCCAAATCTGCCAGTGGACGCCTCAGAGAGCGCACAGACTCACTGCTGAAGGTTTTGCAGCCTGGTGAGGAGAAGGTCTGTCCTTGCTGTGCCCCTGCTCCACAGGAGCTGTGTGGAATCTCATGGAGAAGCTGCAGGAATACGTGGGCTCAGCACTGTCCAAATGACTCACAGCTCTACCCCAGCACACCCTGCACTGGGAACACAGGGCTGGGAGAGCACCCAGGAGTCTGTGGGTGCATGTGCAGGGCTGCCTGGGTGTGACTGTCCTCCACAGAGCTGTCCCTCAGCACTCCTGCTCCAGGCCACATCTAAACCTGCTGGATAAAACCTCCTGTCCCTCAGCACCTCCTGCTCCAGAAACATCTAAACCTACTTGATAAAACCTCCTGTCCCTCAGCACCTCCTGCTCCAGGCACATCTAAACCTGCTGGATAAAACCTCCTGTCCCTCAGGCTGGATGAAGGAAATAACCCTCTATTATCAGACATCCCCTGCAGAGGGAGGCCTGTGTTTATGAACATTCCAGAGGCCTCCTCAGGATTCTGGTGACACAAGTGTTTGCTCAGGGAGACATTTCCCATCCAATCCTTTTCTTTTGTAACACAGACACAGGTTTCGTTTCAGAAAGGATTTTCTGAGGAATTGCTCTCTTCCCTTGGTATTTTTTTCCTCGCAAGGAGAGCAGACTGTTCTCACTTCCTCAGGGCTGTGCTCTGAGGGCACTGACAGCTGCAGTTGGCACTGGCAGATGTTTCCATCCTGCAGTTCCCATCAGCTCAGCACTGACCTTCCCCTGCATTTCCAATCACACCAGAACAGTGACGTGTTTTATGAGATAATATTTGATGTTTGCTGACCCACAAACCTCAAAGCACCCTGAATCCTGCAGCTTTTCTCTGCTAAGGTTGGACATGCATTTAAATTTCTCTTAGAAAAGTGGCACAGAGAACACAGGAGATCCAACAGGGCTGAGAGTGTCCTTGTTCTGCAAGGTGCAAATTTCGCAACTATTTTTGCAACCTTTTGCTTTTCTCTTTGACTGATTTGGCTCCCAAGGCACAGTTGGATTTTGTGGCAGTTCAGTTCACAGAAGTATTTTCTCACCCCCTCCCAGTCCCTTGCACAGAAGCCTCTAATACTGCAAATCCAACCTTCCTAATGCCCAGTAAAGTCACTTTCTACAGCCACAAAAGACAAAGGGAGGCAGGACAGGCTAAAACTAACACCCAGAGGATGGGAATGTCTATAAGATGGGGCATGACTCAGAAATCACACAGCTCAACCCTGTGCCTGAAAGCTGGATTCTTCTCCTTGGTCTGAATCCGAAGCAGAGGAAAAACCCCCACATTTTTGCAGAATAGGAAAGTGGAAAACCCGACCTGATTGTGCCATTTCAGCTGTGTAAACTAATGCAAGTCACTGCAGTGTTTTACAGCGAGCTCTCACACTGCTCCTGCCTGTGACATCACCTGGGGGTTATGTCACTACTGTAAAGGGATAAACACAAACTGCTCACTGAGGTCTGCAAGTGATTAACAACAAGGGGGTTGATGTTCTCCAACACACGGTTATTCAGAGCAGCCGAACACTCACAGAAGGCAAAGGAATGTTCTAAGGGTAATCTGCTCTCCCAGAAGGGCCCCAGGGTGCTTCACATCTACCCAGGGAGGAGCCCAGACACAAGAGTCAGCTGGAGGGAAACAGGTATTTTAGCAGCTCCAAGTCTGGGGGCGTTTTCAGCAGTTCCTCTTTCACACTAAATTATATTGTTCCCGGGTCAGAGATCCTTTATAGCACAACTCAGACATAAAGGGTTTAATTTGCTCCGAGGGTGGATCCTGTAACACACCTGGACTGGACACAGAGGAAGGGATGTGTCACTAAAAAAAGGGATGGAGCCTCCTGTGAGCTGCTCTACGAGAAATTAACTGTTACACTGCTCTGGATTCTCCTCAGAGTAAAGGGAAGTGGCATCTGTCATAAAGATAATTTTAGCCTGTTGAGTCAAAAGAATGATTCACAGAACAGGCTTTTTTCAGACCCTGATTTCGGAAGGACAATTTCCAGGCTCCAGCAATCTGTGTGTTACCACCTTATCTCCCAGAAATCAGAGCCAGTGAAGGTATTTCAGCAAATCTTCCCCTGCAGGGAATAAAATATTAAACCTTCGAATTCACAATGGGTCACTGGTCCTGTATTCAATAAAAATCCCTACAGGGAGCCAAATGTTACAGACTTATGATTCTCCACAGAAAAAAATGTTCCACGTGCACTGGAGTTTCTTGAAGCCTTCCCAATGCTGCAGCTACTTAGGATTTGAGACAAACATATTCCTGAAGGGGCTCCAAGCTCTGCTGTTGATTCATGTCAGAGGTGTGGAACTGACTGCACAAGACATTCACAGAACGGACATCTCCCACCACAAGTTGAATGTAACCAATGAAAATCACACAATCACAGAATATCCTGAGCTGGAAGGGACCCACAAGGACCATTGATCCAACCCCTGGCCCTGCACAGACGCTCCAACAATCCCCCCCTGTCCCTGAATTGTCCAAACCCTCCTGGAGCCCTGGCAGGTTTGGGGCTGTCACCAAACCCTGGGGAGCCTCTTCAGTGCCCAACCACCCTCTGGGGAAAGAACCTTGTCCTGAGATCCGATCTGAACCTCCGCTGACTCAGCTCCAGCTGTTTTCCGCAATTCCAACCAAAACATGCAGGAATATCCCTTACTGTTCATCAGAGTTACTTCTGTAACTGGNTCCAACCCCTGGCCCTGCACAGACGCTCCAACAATCCCCCCCTGTCCCTGAATTGTCCAAACCCTCCTGGAGCCCTGGCAGGTTTGGGGCTGTCACCAAACCCTGGGGAGCCTCTTCAGTGCCCAACCACCCTCTGGGGAAAGAACCTTGTCCTGAGATCCGATCTGAACCTCCGCTGACTCAGCTCCAGCTGTTTTCCGCAATTCCAACCAAAACATGCAGGAATATCCCTTACTGTTCATCAGAGTTACTTCTGTAACTGGTTGAGAGCAAGGCAGCGCTGGGCTCCTCCACGGGTGTTTCTGTCCCTGCCCCTGGACAGGTCACACTTCAAACCACAGGAGCTGCAGCTCACACAGAGCTAAACCAAGTGTGCCTGAGTGTCCCCAGGCTGTGCCCTCGGTGCCACAGGAACTGCAGCTTAAACAGAGCTAAACCAAGTGTGCCTGAGTGTCCCCAGGCTGTGCCCTCGGTCCCACAGGAGCTGCAGCTCACACAGAGCTAAACCAAGTGTGCCTGAGTGTCCCCAGGCTGTGCCCTCGGTGCCAGGGGTGAAGGTGGTCAGGCACTTGGGAGGGATTTCACTTTTCCCAGCTGGAAGGAGATGCTCTGAGCACAGTACCTTGTCTCCCGGCTGAGGGCGCATCACCGACACCCGGTCGTATCCTTTCCGCAGCAGGACCCAGAGAGCGTCCAGCTTCCCCTGGAATCAGAAAGGACAGGGTGTTTGTTGTGGTCTGTGCAAAGTGCAGAGCAGGGACAGCCCTGACCCACACAGGTTTCACTCAGTCATTTCCAGGGCCTGCAGAAGATGCTGCAGAGCAATGTTTTCTCTCCCAGGAACTTGCTGCAAATGCAAAAGAGGAGCTTTCAGATGTCTGACAGACAGCAGTGCCCGTGTTTCTAACCTTTCCGAAGGTAATAAGTGACTCAGACACGTCCTGGGCTGCGAGGGAGACGAACACCTCCTCAGCTGCTGATGCCAAACCAAAGCAGGAAATGTCCAGATGGATTCATGTGATAGCTTTCCAAGGTGTTCTGCCTCCTCCCCCAGGTGAGAGAGCTCGGCTCTAGCTCTGGGTGACCACTGAGACATGTTAGAAATAATTCTGATTGATACCTGCTGGGGGGAGCTGAGTGAGAACCCCCCTCTCCCCAGTGCTGTGTGACAGCCAGTCAGTCTCTCCTGCCAGCCAGCAAGAGAATCGGGTTACAGGGTCTCACACAGACCCCCCGGGCCCACCCCATGTGCCACTTCACATTTGCACCTTTTCCAGACAATCACCCCTGTCTTTCAAAGCCCTCCAGCTCCCTGAGCTCAGAATCAGCTGCCCTGCAGAGCCCCCCTCCCGGACCACAGTTCGAGGGAGCTGTTCCCTCCTGGGTGGCCTCACACCCAACAGCCCCTTCCCAAACCTGTGCACACACACAGACCCGCAGGAGCTCTGCTGAACCCCCAAGGTGTTGAAATGTCTCTCTGACCGTAAGTTTGGTTGGTTTGTGCTGTTCCTGCACTGCAGACCCAGCGCTCAGCCCTGACTGGAACTGGGCAGCCACGGCCAAGCCTGTGGTCACTCTCCAAACGGGGCCACCAGGAGCAGCACAGGGCTCTGCAAGGTAGAAATATCCACCAAATCGTCTGCTCTGAAGCAAACATCTGCTGCTGAAGAGGTTTGCTGAAGGGTTCCTGCTCTATCCCCGTTCCAACAGGCCAGGGGTTCACTTTCCCAGAGGATTCAGCTCCTGGGAGACCTGCAGGAGAGTCTGTAGAGTGCAGCACACGGGCTGGCTCCGTGGAAGGGCACTGACAATTACAAGCTCAAGATTAATTTATCAAGCTCAATTCTCATTAACTTATTTGACCCTAAGATTAATTTATGAAGCTCTATTCTCATTGACTTCATTTGACCCTCTGTCTGTTAAGTGCACAACACCCAGAGACTTGTAAACATTTCTGAAGAGGGTTAAGGACAAACAGGAATTATTCATGTTCTCTTAACTATTGTTCTGAATGCTCCATGTGCTGAGATATTAGAGCAGGAACCAGGAGCAAACTCCCTCCCAGGAGCACTCAGTACCTCACTGTCCCTGCAGAGACACAGACAAAATACCTGAGAATGTACAAGGCTGTCCTTTGCTACTAAACTATTTTCTGTGGGTGAGAGGATCAAATCCAAAGACCTTCTCCCTTGAATGCAGCCAGGAACTCCTGCCTGATCCCTCCCTGCTTCCTGGAAATAAAGACTACCAAACCCTGGTGAGAGCAGAACTGCCTCGTGTGACCATCGTGGGACAGAATTACATGGAACTGTGAGCTGGAAGGCGGTGGGGAATGATCAAGGCAGCTTGTTTTCCTGAGAGCCTGGGTCTGGTTAGTGAACTTTGGTGTCTGTGAAGGTGAGATCTGACAGCCAGGGTGTTCAGAAGGTCCCTTGTGGCCCTGGTGTCTAAAGACTCAAGGCACTCCATGCATTTGGTCCCTTTCATGGGGAGAATCTTTCTCTTCCCTTTTCAAGGAACCATCAGGGCCATAATCCTCTCTGAGACCTCTGTTCCTCAACATGGAGCCAATGGTTCAAGGCTTATTTGGGAGCTGGAGACATGGGTGGAGACAGACAGACACCCAGAATGGCTGCACAGACCTTGTTTCCATGGGATACTGGGAAAAGACTTGCCAAGGTGAGAGCCAGGAAAGTCTGTTATTCTCAGAGGAAGAAGCAAGAAACTTCTCTGTCAGATCCTTCTGCACTTGGACAGCAGAAACCCTTAGACCTGAGACAAGCCATCCCTTCCATCCCAATCCATCTTCTCCCCTGCAGCAGAGCTGCTGGAAGCCCTTGATCTCCTGTCCACCCTGACAACTTCAGAAATAACTACATTTTCCTTCCATTTTTCCTTTAGGAAACCAGAGGCAAAATGACAACTTTCCATGGAACAACAACAAAAAAAGAAGTCCTTTTAACTCTGCAGTCCCACTACCAAGATTTCTTGGGAAAAGCCAAGAGCTCCATCTTTGGGAGCCTGAACGGAGCCTCTGGGTCTGCCTGAGACATCTGGGTGGAAGGGAGGGAATGTGCATCATGGAAAGGATGATGTTGGTTGAAGAAATGAAATGGCAATGCATTCACTGGGAAATATAAACCCAGTGGAGGGGCTGTGTCTGGGAACTCCTCTGCAACTGAAGCACAAGGTCACTTGGAGGAAAGAAAAAGGAAGGTCTGGAGGCAAATAAGGCCTGGAGTTGTGCTGGACATGAAGCAGAAACAGTCGGGGCAGCTGACAAATGAAGGAGGGCACAGTTCCAGCCATTGCTAGAACAATGAATTCATTTAATTCAATTAATTCAGGACTTCACTGCCCCATGTCCAGTGACTCCCCCAGTGCTCCTGAGAGCTGGTGGTGCCAGGCAGAGGCAGCTTCGTAACTGTCTGTAAATGCAAGATGCACCTGGGCCATGTCAGCTGGGTAAACAGGGACAGGAGGGACAAAGGCTGGAGAACGTGCCAGGGACGTGCGGGTCAGTGAATGCTGGAGTGGCCTCCACCTGAGGAATCACCTGAGGAATCATCCGAGGCTCCTTTTTGAGAGCAACCTTGTTGTTTCAGCCTTAGGTTGTAGTGAGGTGGGGATCCGTCTCTTGTTCCAAATAACAAGGGAGAGGATGAGAGGAAATGGCCTCAAGCTGTGCCAGGGGACGTTCAGGTTGGATATTGGGAAAAATTTATTTACAAAAAGGGTTGTCCAGCCCTGGCACAGCTGCCCAGGGCAGTGGTGGGGTTCCCATTCCTGGAAGTGTTCAAAAAACACGTGGATGTGGCCCTTGAGGAGAGGGTTTAGGGGGGTTGGATTAGGGTTGGATTTGATGATCACAGAAGTCTTCTCCTCCAACCTGAGCAATCCTCTGATCCTCGGATTCACTTCCAGCTACGTTTGGTGCTGCCCCTCCCTGTGGGATGAGCTGAGGGTTTGGGGAGTTTCTGAGGAAGTTTTCTGATTTGTCCTTCTCCCTGGATTATCTGCACTGACTTTTCAAACAGCTGAAATGACATTTTAAAAGCAGGATAATCCGGTTGGCACCGTGCTGAGGAGCAGCAGCAGCAAATCAGGACAACAGTAACAACAACCACAATCTGTGAAGTGTCAGTAGCCACATTTGGGAGCAAATAAATCTCTGGAGCATTTCAAAAAGGATTCTGTCCACTCTCAGCTGTTTACCTACTGGGAGGATTAAAGAACAGAGGGAAGAAGAACTCCATCATATAAACTCCAGAGGGAGAACACTCCAAGTAAAGGCTGGTACTTGTGCAGCCCAGAGAAAAGGTGACTGGCCCTAAAATGTGAATTTCTTGGCTCTGTGTCAGATTCAAGCTACCTTGTCTCACTGTTCCTGAGGTTTAATTCCCTGCCCTTCTCATTTACCAATGATTTTTTCAAGCAGTTTGTTCCAAGCATATTTATCTACCTCCCAAAGAAGTGCTTCAACCAGCCCAGGAGGGGGTGGAAATTTAACATCTCCTTTAAGCAGAGGACCCAGAGCACTTGGAACAAGGGGATGAGGAAAAATTCAAGTAGAGTATCAGGAGACATTTCCTGTGGGTGAGGTCTGTGAAATATTCCCCCCCAGGAAGTGGTGGAAGCCTCTCTGTTACTCATTTTAAAACCCAGACCGGACAAAGCAGAGAAGGATGGGTTGAATCCAGCAGTGCTGCCCTGACTGAGGGTCCAGCCCTGCTGAGCTCACGGGTTGTCCCTCCCCACCTTCCAGGAGAGCTTCCCTGGACAAAGGCATGAAAATCCATCTTCAGGTTCTCCAGGACAAGAGCTTCTGCCAAGAGTGCTGAGGAATTCTGCCAGTTTGGCTGATTCCTCACAGAACAGGGAGAGCAATGGGAGGACCCTGCTCCACAGGAATGATCCCCTCTGCTTTTGATGAGATTTGAGGATTGGACTTGGGAAAATGCTGGTTACAATTATCCCATCTCCACACACTGTCTTTTTGGGTGCAGCTCAATAAGGGGTGTGGGGGCAATTAATTATTAGGTAAATTCTTGTCCAGGCTGAAATGCTAATGCTAAATATTATCCAGATGTGGAACATCCCAAAGTTTTGGGAGTATTTGGCTCTGGGGTTTTGGATTGGAACAGTCCTTATCCTGTATACAATTGGAATGGTAGATAAGAGGGATATTTCTCAAGGAATTAGGAATAAATATCACCCATGAGATACTCTTAATATATCACCCTGAGATACTCTTAATATTTGTAGGCCCCTTTATAACTGAATTCTTGTTATGAGGCAAAAGCTGTTCCAGAGTCAGAACAGAACCTGGACCCTGAATCTTTTTTTCCAAGCCTTTCTTGAACTTTGGAGAATTTCCAGCTGGGACACAGGTCTGCCACAAACCTGACTCCTCTGCTCAGGACTGATCATGGAGAATAAACCCTGAAAATTCACTGAAAGTCCAGAGGTGGGGAAGGGAAGAGACTCAGCAGCATCTTCAGTGGAAAAGGCCCCAGCTCTCCAGGCACGAGCTCAGGTAGCTGTGCCCACACAGGCTCCAGCTGCCTGGGAGATATTCAGGGCTCTTTGAAATCAGTATTTCTGTCAGCTCAGGAACAAACCCCAGCCACACTGTGTCCCTCAGCTGGATGAAGTCACTTCCATGAGCACACAGGAGGGAAGATCTTCCAGGTGGGCCTGGTGTGTTTTAGGAAGGCACTGATGCAAAATGCCAGTGAGCAGCTTTAGCAACAGAGGAGCAGCTCTGTGGGACTGTGTGTGCCCACAGCATCCACCCCCAGCTCCAAA
Organism: Pitta sordida; assembly: GCA_013390025.1. Lineage (NCBI taxonomy): Eukaryota > Metazoa > Chordata > Aves > Passeriformes > Pittidae > Pitta > Pitta sordida. Next base: position 24,312 of record WEKX01007414.1, read on the forward strand.
CATTGACCCCAACCTGTCCCGCTGTGGGATGAACAACCCCCATGGACACACATAGAAATCATTCACTGTGTGTGTTACACTGAGCTCCTTTGCAGGTAAATCACCTGTGGAGGGTTTATAGGACCCTAAATCACCATCTCAGCTCTGCAGACTCAAGTTCTTGTGCTGCAAGAGTTGCACCTGGATATGAATTGGGTGTTTTCAGTCTCTTCTGAGCCTGACAACTACAGTGCTGCTACAAAATACCCCAAACTGAAGCTACAAGAAGGGTAGCAGCATCTCCACAATGAGTCAAACCTGAGATTTTTTTCCTTTTCATTAGAGGAGTCATCCAGTTGTGAAGGTGTTCTCCTCTCCTGGTGACAGCTGAGTTATTCCTGGATGCAGGAGATCAGCTTTCTGCCATTGCAGTGCCCTCCTACCACGCCTGGATCATGCACTTAACATCTACTTGTGTGGTTTGATCCCCTTATCCACAGGCACATTCCCATGTGCAGCCAAGAGCTTTGCTCAGCTCAGCTCTCAGCTCCTCATTCCCATTCCATTCACTGCCAGTGAAGACAAGCTGGGAACAGCTGCCAGCTCTTGGGACAGATGGCAGGGAGGGAGAGTCCTCCCAAGCCTGGGGGTCACTGCTGTGCAGATTAGCTCTGATGTGACCTGGCATCAGTGTGAATTTGACCTTCCCCATCTGAGGCTGTAATTCAGCCCAGCCCTGAGTGTGCTGGCCCAGCAAGCCCAGCCCTGTGCCCATGTCTGCTGGCAGACATCCATCTGCTGGGCTGCCATCCTTGGTCTGCTGAGGACAACCCTCCCTGGGGACATTTGGCAGCATTTTCCCTCTTCTTTTCTCCCCTCTTTCTAGGGGAAGAATCCCACAAGGGACCTCTGGAGATCCCCCAGTCTAACTTCCAACCCACCTGGGACAGGTGACACAGGAACATGCCCAGGTGGGTTTGGAATTCTTCCAGAGAGAGACACTCCAGGCCCTCCCTGGGCAGCAGTTCCAGTGCTCTGCCACCCTTATGGAAAGAAGTTCTTCCTCATCTTGAGCTGAAACTTCTTGTGTTTTATTTGGTGGCCACTGCTCCTTGCCCTGTCACTGGGCACCACTGAACAGAGTCTGGCACCATCCTCTGACTCCTCTTGGAGATATTCATTTGCATTAATGAGATCTCTTCTAGGTCCTCTCTTCTCTGCTCCACACTAACCAGGCCCAGCTCCCAGAGTCTCTCTTCACCAGAGAGATGCTCCAGTCCTTTAATGGTCTTTGAAGAAGATGCTGTTTGTCCCCAGGATCACAGGGAATGGGCAGCGTGCACCACTGGGAAGGCAGTTTTAAATATTGGAAGCAAAACTGCTACAACAAAGAGACCAGGGTCCTGCTCTAGGAAAGCAAAGCAACCCCCAAACCTGCCCAGCCAGGTGGGAAATTCCCATTGTCCCACATTTCTAGAGCACCTCCCCAGACACAATTTCAGGGACTCCCCCAGACAGGGCTGCTCCAGCAGCACCCAGGAATCACAGGTTTGGGGACAGATCTGAGCCTGGGATGTGAACACACTCAGCACAGATCTGGAAATAACCCAACACTGAGCTGACCTACCTTGATGGGGGAGTACCACTTCCGAGGGGAGGAGGGTCTGCGCATGTTGCTGCCGAGGTTCCTGGGCTCGGGGAACTCGTACTCCTGCTCTGGCATCTTCACTCTGGCATTCTTGGCCTTCTCTAACTTGGCACCTTCTTCTGTGGAGCCCTTTTCTCCCCAGCGCACCTGGAAAGGTGGAACCAGAACGTGTCACTGCAGGACCTGGTGCAGAGTCACATCCCTGCCGGGACAGCCACAGCCTCGTCTGGATTGTCCCAGTGTCCAAAGCCAGGGTGAGGCTTTGAAGCTTCTTTCTAGACTACAGCCCAGACTCTGAACTTCTCCTTCATTGTGGTTTGTGAGAAATGTGAGAGTGGGGAAGGTTTTCAGAAAAACCAAACACATTTCCCTGTAATTTTGATGTCAGTGCTGACCCTGAGTCCCAGGCACAGACCAGGAAAAAGATGATCCCACACTTCAGGAATCTGTGTTTGGCTCCCAGATAGTCCTACATAAAAATGATCTGGGCTCAGATGCACCAAAAACATTTTAAGAGGTCTGTGCCTTCCTCCTTGCAGGGGGATATCCCAGCTCAGTCCCCAAGCCAGATCAGCTTTGTGCCCTGGGATTGAATTACCTCCATCCGTTTGATGCCTCCAACTCCTCGCCCACCATAATAAGAGGCATCTACTGTTGGCCACTTCTTCTTTGGAAGCCCATCATCATCTTCCTCCTACAAAACACAGGGAAGAGGTGGCACTGTCAGGAAGAATGACCAGGGATGGAAGGGAATAAACCGTCCCAGGCTGTGTTGAGCCTGTTGGAGCCAGGGCATGCAAGGTTTGGTCTGTCCCTCGTTGTTTTCCAGAGGATGTACACTCATGAAAAGAAAATGTTTCATGATATAAACACCACCACCACTTGAAAGGTACAGGGCCAGCTCCTGCAAGAAGAAGACTTCTGTCTTTTGTGTTGTTTTTTAAGGACATGTCTTTCATCATGTTTTTAATTCACGGAAGTGAACTGGTTCCAAGTTGCAAAATCACTGAAGGAGCCACCAAATGAAGAGTGAGCACAGCTCAGGACTGGGGCGTTCTGCAGGTCTGGGGGATGTGCAGGGACCCACCTCTGCCACCCCTTCACTCCTGGCTGGGAGTGGGGAGGGCCTGTGCTGCAGGAGCCCAGATAAATCATCATTTTGGAGTTCAGAGCTGACAGAACAGGGGGGGAAGAGCAAGAAAACAAGGAAATGTGCTCCTGAGTGATGGCAAACTAGGGGTGCCTTTGGAAACAAGCCCAGTGGGAATGCCCAGCGTGGGCATTTATTGAGGTGAACAAGCCAAGTGGAACGGGAAGGAAAAGTCTAAGGGAAAAAGCACAAAAATGGAATTATCTCCAATGATCTCGTGCCTCAGCTGCCCATGGAAGTGCAGGAAGTCAGGCCCAGTGTGAAAAATCATCCTTGTGGGTCCCTTCCAACTCAGATTAATCTGTGAATCTAAAAATGAGCCTGAAATTCTGTTTTCTGCCCTTACTCACTGCAGGCACCTCACACACCTCTGCCCATCACCAGCCCTCAAACTGAACGTGCTCAGCACCCTGGGCTTCATGGGGACATCCATCTGGGCAAGTCAACAGCTCCAGAAAATCTCCTTCAGGTTATTGAAAAGGAGGCTGCTAAAGTGTTAGTGGCTGTATTACACGTATTCTAAATTCTCTGCTGCACTAAATATATAAATATATATATAGGTCAGAGTGTATGTGGAGCCTTTCCCTTTAACTTCTACACTTCAGGCTGTGAACTGGCAAAGCAGAAAAGCAGAGTTCATCAAAAACGTGAAGTATTTCCTGTGAAAAACGTGGAGAGAAAAGAAAAATGGTCCCTCTCGCTTTTTTTCTCCCGCTTTCCCTAATTTTTCGCAGGGATTTGGCAAAAATCCCAAACTTAGGAGCTTTCCAAGGTGGGAAAAGCCAAAAACACTTTGAAATTGAAACTCCCCAGTAGGAAAACTGGAAAACTTTGGGGGGGGTGAAAAAAAAATCCAAGTCAAACTCCAATTTTCACGGTGGAATAGAAGCATTTCTGTTTCTCAAAATTCACATTAATTGGGCTGAAAAATTTGTCCAGATCCAAAGGAAGAGTGAAGCTCTTCCCTCTCTTTGTAGCTGACCTCCTTCTCTCACTCTGGGCAGAACTTGATATCTCTGCATGAAGTTTTCCATGAGGACTTTTTTTTTTTAAATATTGGAAGCAAAACCATCTAAATATTTTCCTTCAGCAATTCTCTTTCTCTCCCTTCAGTTTTGCACAGACTGGAACTTCTCACAACAGGAAATACCAAGGTTTAGGAAATCTTCCCCACAAGCCCTTAAAAGCCCTGAAAGTCCCTTCAGTGTGAGACGGGAGCCAGAAGAGCACAGAGAGACAACAGCGGACCCTTGAAAAACAAAGGAGTCACAAGTTTTCTGCAGAATGAGTCTGTTTACATGTTTTCAAGGGCACGGGAGGTTTTGCAATACAAGCAAAATAATAATTAAAAAAAAAGACATCAGTGATGTTCTCCACGCTTGGCTGATGTGTCACGACACACGTGGGGAAAGCAAAAGGAAACTTGGGGGTCAGGGGAGGGAAGAGCAGGGAAATGGGAAGGAAGAGGCTGATGGTCCCCATGTGCAGCATCCCAGCCTCAGGAGCTCTGGGCCAGGCCTGAATTCTCACAGGTTTTTCTACCTGTGGGTTTGGAGCCGAGGCAGAGCTGCACGTGGAGCTCCAGCTCCGCCCCGGCGTGAAAAACAGCCCCGGAAAATCCAAGTGCATTTAAGGATGCTGGAAATGGACTGCAGAGAGCTTGGCAACTCTCCATCCCCAAAATCTGCTTTAGATGGAGCTCGAGTTTCTTTCACGGAATGAGAAGGAGCGGGGACAGAGCTGCATTTCACAGTCAGGGATCCAGATTTGTAAGTGCTGGACTGCAGAAAACAAAGATGTGTGTTGTTTTCAGAGGGCAGGCCAGGCTATGGATACTCTGACCCTGACCTGAGGGAACCTCATCTCTGGGTAACACAAGGATAATTCAGCTCCACAAGGGACATCTGAACCACTCAGGGTAAGAACTCAAACTAAATTTGGCCAGATATAAAAAAAAAAAAAAAAAGTTTGGACAACCTACCCTTCTCCCCACCCTTATAATTATTTTCCCAGTTGCCTCTGCAATGGCTGGATTTTGTCAGAATTCAGCATTTTTAGAGAGCTCTGCCTGCACCAAGGGCTGAGACACGACAGGGCAATCATTGCTCTAAGGAAGAGATGTTATTTTACAGCTGAGGGAACACTGAGGTGAATACATTGTCCTCAGGGCTCCTTTCTGCCTCCTTCCTTCCCAATGCCAGAATGATTCCTGTATCCCATGGCCACCTCTCAACTGCAGAGGCTTTGTCACACTTGCAGGACATCTTGCTCTCTTTCCTCGTGCTCTGGAAGGTTTTGTTTGGTACATTTTACTCTGCCAGGCTTCCGCAGCTGCAGAAACTCATCACTTTCCTTCCTCTTGCACCTTTGCCCATCACTGGCCCAAACCTGCAAATCACTGTCAGAAAGTGCTCAGAGGTCCCAGAACATCTCAGAGGAAACGTTCTCCTGGTGCTCTGCCAGGGAGGAGCCTGGAGAAAGACCTCAGTTCTCATGAGGCACCAGCATTCCCACATACAGAATCCCAGAATCCCAGTATGGCTTGGGTTGGAAGGGACCTTAAAGCTCCTCCAGTCCCACCCCTGCCATGGGCAGTTTCCACTATCCCAGGCTGCTCCAAACCCTGTCCAGCCTGGCCTGGGACCCTTCTGGGGGTGGGGCAGCCACAGCTTCTCTGGGCACCCTGTGCCAGGGCCTCCCCACCCTCACAGGGAAGAATTCCTTCCCAATATCCCATCTCTTCTGCTCTCTGGCAGTTTAAAGCCACTCCAGGCCCTTGTCCCAAGACCCTCTGCAATTCTCCTGGAGCATCTTTAGGCACTGGGAAGGTGCTGTAAGTTCTCCCTGGAGTCTTCTCTTCTCCAGCCTGTACAGCACCAGCTTCACCTTCCTACAAACTCATCCCTGAGACACAAATGTTGAGCAAACCAGCCTTTGGTGGCCTCACTGACCACAGAATGCTCAGAGATCCTGCCTCAGATGATGTCCTGTGAGAGCACAGACAAAGAGGGAACCTCTGTTTGGATGAGGGACTCCATGCTTCCATGGACTCCACTTTATGGCTCAGACTCTGAGCTACAGGTCTATTAAACAAGGTCTGGTGAGGTGAAGGGAATCAACACTGGGGCTCCCGTTGCACTGTGATGGGATCAAACCCAACTTCCACAGTCTCTAAACTGTCCTGGGCCTGCCTGGATATTCCACATGAAATTTGGACAGAAAACTCCACATCTTCAAGGTGCAATACCTGCACCTCCTCAGTTGTCAATAAATTCCACTTTTTTATTTTTAATGCTTGTCTCTTGAAAGGTTCTTTTTCTCTTCCTCCCCGTATTTCCACAACTCTCTGTAAAAGGGGAAGGAAAAGCACTGGCACACTGCTGGGATCTGGCTTTGGTTCAGGAACAGCAGAATCAATTTCCTGCCTTGATATCTGCAAAAGATTCCTACCAGATCCTTTCCCTGGAGCTCGTTTTGCTGTCTGTCTAGGAGGGCTTTCCAGGAAGAGAGAGGAGAACAGTTTGGAAGAGAATAATGAACAGAAGTACCTGAGCAGCCTGTTCCAGTGGAAGTTGTCCCTGCCTCTGACAGGAAGGGGAGAAGGAAGGGCTTTAAAGTCCCTCCCAACCCAAACCATGGCAATAAATGAGGGTTCAGGCAGCTCCCCATGCAGACAAATCTCTTGTAGTCGTTCTCTGGCCTCATGAATGTTGTGGGAGAAATTAGTTCACAACAATCAAAGTGGTTTCATCCACTGGCTGAAGGGCAGGGAGTTAAATCCCTCCTTCCCACGGTGCCTCCCACCACAAGGATGAGCCCCTCAGCCTCTCCTGAGGTGCTGCTGAATGGCCCTTTGTCCCCAGGACTCTCTGGTGTGTGTTTGCTCTGCTGTATGTGGGTAAGAGGACAACAGGCATAAGAATTATCCAGTTCCAGCCTGGTTGGTGGCTTGGCTCTGGAGCCTGTGTGACAGAGCAGCAGAGAAAAAACAGGTCTGAGAGATGAGGAAAGGCCAAGCTGGGATCATCCAGCCATCCTGCCCAGCTCTGCCAGACTTCAGGGAGCTCTGTGCCCCTGATCCCTGCTGTGGGTGCCAGGACAGAGCCAGAGTGTGTTTTAGCCTCTGTGTACAGGGCAGGGCAGCAACAGGACACTGTGTGACTCCTGAGGGCTCCAGTTTATGAGAGCACCCAACCCTGGCCTGGGCCAGGCAATAGGGAATTGCTGGAGGCTGCAGAGATCTGCAGGTTGGGATTGTTTGATGTAGAGGTTGAGCTGCTACAGCAGAACCAGCTTGAGCCTCGTGGTGAACTTCTGGTCCGAGCTGGGTAAGAGTTGTTCCAATAAGCTCAGCCTGAAGGTGATGGGATACATGAATGAAAGCAGCTGTGTCTTCCTCCAGCAGGGCTAGAAAAAGCCTTCCTATTCACTGGAGGTAGAGGAATGTGGTTTTGATCCACCTTCAGTGACTAATCAGGGGCCAGAAAGGTGCTCCCTGGCTCCTCCAGGCATTCCCCTCTTCCGCTTGGCATTAACTCAATCCTTCCTGGCCCTAAGTGAAACCATCTGTCCTGCTCTGAGCTCCACCCCTCAGCATCCCCTGCTGCCTGAACAGCGCAGGGGTGAGCTGATGACATTTGCAATTTCTGAATGAATTAATTGGAAGTTTCTGGCCAGCAACGATTTCCTTCACCACCAGCGAACGTGTCTCCAATATGTCTCCAAAGGCCTTTAAAAGGGAGTTCAATAAAACCTTTGGCTGGGCTGACAGCAGCTTTCCCCTCGTTGTCACAGGCTAATGCATTCTCCTTGCCTCCTGTGGGCCTCAGCTCCCAAATCTGCTGATGCAAGAATTCCTCTGGTCTAATTTTTTGGCCAAGACTTTTGGGAGAAGAAATAAAAACCTCGAACCATGAGCCCTGCTGCTGAAGGGACCAACCCTCTGTCGTGCTGCTTTTCTGCAAGGGAGAGGCAGATCTGCAACCCCTCAGGAAAACTGTGTTGTAGAACACCAACTCCATCTTCTACTTGTTTGGAGCAAAGCAGAAAACCTGGAGTGTCCAACTTCCTTTGGAAGCATCACGTTACTGCCCATCCCATGCTGTGGAGCAGAGTAAATGGGACCAACCAAATGCCTCTTGTCAGAGCTTCTGCTGGTTTTCCACGAGTGGCAAGATTTTCTTTTGGGGAAAAACACACAGTACAAGTCCCAGCTTCAAGCCTGACTGATTTCTGAGCACTGTTCTGATACGAAACAGCTTCTAAAATAGGATAAAACTACGTTTTATTAATTTAAAACATTGTTTGGGTGCTAAATGTGTGTGCTGGCTCTGGGATAACTGAGCACTGAGCTCAGGGGATGTGCTCTGGTGGGAAGTACAGATGATACCATTGGCACATTCATGGATGGATGTTCCATCCCTGGAAGTCTCTGTTTCCAGGCTGGACGGGTCTTGGAGAGCCTGGGATAGTGGAAGGTGTCCCTGCCCAGGGCAGGTTGGAATGAGATGATCTTTAGGATCCATTCCAACCCAACTCAATCCATGGTTGTCATAACCACAACCTGCCATCCCAAGGTGCCCAAACAGTGAGAATAACACCCCAAAAAAATGTCCAAATCCCCTCTTGGATTAAGGAGGCAGCTGATAAAATACAGGAACTAGTTAATGCCATTTTTCTGGCACTGGGCAGTGCCCTCTCTGAGCACAACCAAAGCCTGGACAAGTCGAATTTAAAGCTTTCCATGGCAATGGGTTTATTTTTCAGCTATGGATCTGCTTTTGCAGCATTACTGGTTTGACAAAAGGCTTCCCTATAGGTGACGCACGACTTCCCTCTCAGCACAAGGATGTAATTTCCTCCTGCAGCCCTTGGCCAGGGAGGCAACATTCCAGAATGATGTATTTTAATTAATTTCAGCAATTGAATCCCTTGGCTTGGAGGCATGTGTGATGCAGAACAAAACATGTGCAATTGGAGGTTAGTATTTCCCGTTTCATTCAGAGGACAGAAGCTGATGAAGCTGGTGGATTTTCATACAGCCCCAACAAATATCTGCTCAGCAAAACAGCCCCCATGCCTGCAGATGGAGGCACAGGGAGACTGGAGCCAAGTGCAAAACCCCCTTGGGTGAAGGAATTGCCTGATTTTGAATTTTGCGTCAGGCCCGTTTTGAAGGGGACAAGTGCCACCAAGGTGGAGGTTCCAGTGCTGCTCTGAGTGATTCCTCTGTGCCCAGTGCAGGGACAATTCCAGCTCCACACCTTGCACAGGACTGAGTTTCAGGGTGCCTGTGTGCCTTGGCTCAGAGAGCACCCCCTGGGCCACACTTCAAGGAGAGCAGAGAGGACCATTTCGGCAGCTGAATCAGTCCATGGATTGGTCTGCAGATGCAGAGAGCAAGGCAAACCAACCAAATCACTCTGAGCACAGATCTAAGTCTGGTTTTACTTTCATAGTCAACAGGAACTGATCCAAACCCCAGTGAAGGCAATGGAAAAGTTCCCATCAATGCCCCCTGCACAGAGCCCAGGGACTGCAGGGGAATTCCATGTGGAAAACAGTGGGAGCAGAGCACAGACTCATCGCGTGCTGGAAGCAGGAGGACAGGCAAGGAGACAGATGGAAAACTGGGCATGTTTCTGGGCACAGTGTACTGATTAAGTAATGATGACATAGCTTGAACTATTTGTGACTGGATTCATCTAAAAATCCTAAGCATAATTGAGATGGAATTTTTAATGTTGATGTACCATGTGTTGATCACTCTCCATTAAAATTTCCGTGGCTGGTGCAGCTCTTCTGATGTCAAAGATGATTTTCGCGGGGTTTTACATCTGCTCAGAGTGTGCCCCACTGCCCTCAGATATTGCAGGGACCATGAGCTCCCTGTGCTCACAGGGATCAGCTGCCAAGAGTGGTTATATATCCTAAACCACCAAAATCATTACTGTGCCATTCCAGGAAGGCACTTAAGCACATGTTTAGGTTCCACTAACTTCAAAGTTAAACATAGGCTTAAGGGTTGTCTCTCTGAATCACAGCAGTGCTGGTTCTGTCTGTCCCAACGTGCCTGGGGAGGTCCTGCACACCCAGACCTACAGTCACCTTTCGTGAGGACACTGAACAAACCTTGTCCTAAACATTGATCAGGTGTCAGAGTTACTCACCTCGCTGTCTTCTGCGGGCGGTGGGGGAGGCTCTTTGATGATCTAGAAGGATTAAAGAGAAACACAATCATAAATTCCTGCTTTGCTCTTCAGCACAATTCAGATGTCACCAAAAATCCAAAGGACAAACCAACAGGATATGCTGCTGGGAACGTGTCTCGAGTGTGTGATCACAGGGGGGCTGTGGGGGCTACTGGAGTCACTGGCACTGGGGGTCAGAGGGGGGCAGGAAACATCCCAAAGCTCTGCCATGGAGACATTCCTAATTACAGCTCCAGACTCACATTGCTCATTCAGTGACCCCTGCCCTCTGTGAGGCACCAGCAAATTCAAAGTCATACCCTTGGTTCTCCACCTTCCTAATCCCAGGAGTTGCCACAGTCAGTGGTGGCTCTAAGCAACACACAACAATTGATGTTTCACCAGAACAACCGCTGTAAAATCAGCATCTCCTTCTCCTGACCTCTGCACACGTGTACAAATCCTGCTTCGAATAATTTACAGTCTGAACAAAGGCTGCAAAGTGAATCCAAGGTGAAGTAAAATGCCCTGGAGACAAAGCAGCGATAAATCCCCAGCCTGTCTCCCAGATTATTCTTTCTTCTCTTCTCAGACCATTCTTTCTTCTTCCTTCCAGAAGGCTCTGCCACCTCATGCTCCACACATTCATGCTTTTCACATTACCAGGTTAATACAGTTCACTTTCATAAGCTTTAAAAAAAACCCCTAAAAATGTATATATTTGAGGCTCTTCGAGGGTTTCTACTGAAGCAGGCAGGGTGAGGCTGTGGACTGGTCCAGGATATTCTCCATAGAAACCATTGGAGTTTATGTGGGTGTGAGGCTATTATTTCATGCACAAAGTTTGCATCCAGGCCCTGGCTGTTACCAGAGCCCTCCATCCAAGAGCAACACAGGCCCTTCCAACGGGAACGCAGTTGCACCCAGGCACGTCAGAGCCTTGTCCCTCACCCGAGCCCCCAGGGCACAGCCCTGCCCAGCCCAAATCCAGCCAGGCACAGCCGTGCCAGGGCCCCAGGGATGGAGCTTCTCCAGCAGTTTGATGTCTGGATGAGGCACATCCTCCTTTACACACCAGAGGGAGATGCCAACAGGGTGCTGAGCTCTGGAGGCACCACCGAGTGTCCATAGCTCCAGGGCTGGGTTTTGGGGGCAGAAGCTGCCCAGGGACGGGGTAAACACGTGTGGGCTTAAAAATCACCCTCAGGAAAAATACAGTCCCTCACAACAACAGCCTGGCCAGTCAAATGCAGGAAGAGAGAATGACAATCACATTAAAGGCCCTGAAGATATAAATATTTACAGCAATTCCTCTCGCTCATGTTTTTCCTGCTCTGATGAGCTCACTGGTTTTATTTTCCTCTGCAAAGCCCAAGTCATGCAATGTGGCCATTAATGAGGAGCATGTGCCTCTGGCAGGGGAGGAGATGGGGCTGGAGCAGTTTGTGGCTCAGCCCAGAGCAGTGCTGGGTGTTGAGCTCAGCCACTGCCTCCTCCTGGGCCACAGGGCTTTTGGTTTTGGTGGCCTACAGCTGCCTTGGGAACCTCTGCTAAAGAGCCTTGAAGGTTTAGGAATCAGCATTGAACCTCTGCAGGCACAGAAATGTCGTGTGAGGAGTGAGGTGGGAGCCAGGGTGGGGTGGGATCCCCCGTTCTGGCACAGCAGGACTGTGGGTCACATGTGGCCACGTCAGGGAGGTGGAGGGGGGTGGCCCTGAGGAGCTGAGGCTGAGCAGCAGAGCTGGGGAGCATCTGGACAGCATCCACCTCTCCGCCCACCCTGAAATTCCTGTCCTTGGGCAGGATGGAAATCATGGAAATGATGAAAATAATGAAAAGTTATGAAAAATAATGAAACATGATGAAAAGTGGATGCAGTATCCGGGTGGCCCAGAAGGCCAATGGCATCCTGGCCTGTACCAGGAATCGTGCAGGAGCAGGGAAGTGGTTCTTCCCCTGTGCTGGGCACTGGTGAGGCCACACTTCGAGTGCTGTGTCCAGTTCTGGGGTGTCTCAATTCAGGGAGGACATGGAGGGGCTGGAGCGTGTCCAGGGAAGGGAACAGAGCTGGGAAGGGGCTGAGGGAGCTGGGGGGGCTCAGCCTGGAGAAAAGGGGCTCAGGGGGCGCCTGGAATTCTCTCCAGTTCCCTGAAAGGAGGTGGGGGGAGGGCAGGTGTTGGGCTCTGCTCCCAGGGAACAAGGGACAAGATGAGAGGGAACGGCCTCAGGCTGTGCCAGGGGAGGGTCAGGCTGAACATCAGGAGGAATTTCTTCACAGAAAGGGTTGTCAGGCATTGAAAGGGGGTGCCCAGGGAGGTGGTGGAGCCACTGTCCCTGAAAGTGCTTAAGGGAAGAGTGGACATGGCACTCAGAGCTCTGGCCTAGTTGGGAGGCTGGTGTTCAGGCACAGGCTGGACTCGATGATCCCAGTCAGGCTTTTCCAGCCTAAATGATCCTGTGGTTCTGTGAAAAAGGGATGAAAAGCGGATGAGAAGTTGTCTGCATCACAGTACTACTCTGTGGAAAAGAAATCCTGTGTATCAGTATGGTTCACTCCGAGTGCTGCTCCTCGGTGTGAGACGGAGGCAGCACAAACTCTGACGTGTCTCTTGACACACTAAATACTGACACAGAGTGTACAGAGCACCAAACCCACAGAGCACTTTGCCAGTCACGTTTTCAGATTTGTTTTGGTCACTGTGAGGGTTGACATTTGCCAAGGGACTCCTTTGAACAAAACCTCTTAAGTTCAAACCCACTGGACACTGAGAAACTTCAGATATCAGATCCAAAGTATACCTGCTGGAAGTGGCCTCATTCCCTCCTGGAGCATTCCCTGCTCTGGTGGAACATCCCGGGTTCCAGTGGAGTTTCTCTCATTTGCATTGGCACAAAACATCAGGACAATCCATCCAAGGGATTTGGTCCAGCTCAGCATCCAAACACAACTTCTCAGCCAGTATCACTGAACTCTGGAGATTAAGGCTTGGGAATGAGAGGATGGCTGTTTTCCATACATTTGCATCCCTTCTCATAACATATGCAAACACGTACACGCAAAGCGACTTCTGTAAACAGACCAAGTGTTTTCTATCACAGGCCAAGAGAGGAAAAAATAAGAGATTCCTTCCATTTTCAAGTGGTTTGCACTTCTAAGAGTAATTGGACATCCTGTAAGTTGGCAGCATGGCTTGGTTAGTTTGGACACGTCTAGAGATGGGGAGAGTTCATTCTTCTGTGCCTTTGAGCCTCTGTGACCTTTCAGAGTCCAAGCCTTACAAAAAATTAAATTCTGTCTCCCTGCCCAGGTCACAGAAGGGTTTGGTCTAAACCCAACACAAATCTTTTATTCTCCCTTTTGGGTTCTTACAGTTACAGCTGTGCAGGGGACCCTTGTCCTGGGATATTGAAACCCTTGTCCTGGGACACCGAGACCCTTACCCTGGGACATTGAAACCCTTCTCCTGGGACACTGAGACCCTTATCCTGGGACACTGAGACCCTTGTCCTGGGGTGCTGAGACCCTTACCCTGGGGTACTGACACAATTATCCGGGGGGACTGAAGGCACTGAAGCAAACGGGATGTTGTTCCATCCCACACAAGTGGGCAAAGCAAGAGCCAAGGGGGAATAACAAGGTCCCAGAGCCAAAGGGCAGCACCCAACACCTGCTCCTCTGGCACAGACAGAAACAACAACCCAAGGGCAAGAGAGAAAGGGCCACTCCAGGGACACTGTGAGGACATGACCCACATGTCCACCCCGCTTTGCCCTGGCCTCCCCAGCTGTCACACAGGGCCCTGCTGAAGGCCATCAGCTGGGACAGGGCCTGGCCAAGCCCAGCGCTCCAGCCAGTTTGGCTTGGAGTGTTTGCTCACGTGTGCTGTCAGAGTTTTCATAACCCCAAACCAGCCCTGTGATGGCTCTGCAACTGCATCTCCTGTCCCTGTGTTCAGAAGAAGGACAATATGTTTGTTCAGCCCCATGTTTCTTCGAGGTGAGGAACACCTGAGGCTTCCACATCATCCCCGAGCTACAAAAGCCTTGCAGCTCCTCCTTTCTTTCCAAATGTTAACGACCTGTGGGATGGAGAGGTGACCACTGGCTTTTCCTGGCGGAGGAAGGAGCTTTGAGAGCAGTTGTCAGCATTTCTACACACTTAGCTGTGAAAATTCAGGACAGTGAAGTAATTCCTTGCCTTTCATCCCAGCCCCAAACATTCCTGTGAGTGACATTTGTCTCTGAGCCACCCCATGTCACAGATCCATGGAGAAGCAGCCCTTAATGCCATTAACCACCTCCTGCAAGGTTAAAAACCTTGGAAAGGACCAATTTCCAGTTGCCCTGAGATTTCTGTAGCCATTCAGGCATAAGAAAGCACACATTGAATCCAAATTTTGCATATTCCAGGAATGTGTCTGGGATGTTTTCTGCCTTGGGAGTCCAGAAATCTCCAGCAGCTCAGAGTGTCCAGCAAGCACAGGCAGTAACTGTCCCTGGAGTTTCAGATGATAAATAGGGGCAATATGTTTCTTGTCAGTGAAGTGTATCTGCTTTAGGATGGGACAGATCATCATTTAAAATGAAGCAAACAGTCCAAAATAAGGAATAAAGGACTTCATCTCTAATTAGGTCTAAAATTTAGGAAGGGAACATGCAGTTAACTGAGCAGATTATTTTGTCCTTATTTACCTCCACTCTTCTGGAAACCACAGAATGTGTGGTTTTGCTGTCCTAATAAACAGGGATTTTTAATGGCATTAACTCTGACCCATCTGACTCATCTTTATTTTTTTCCCCCTTACATATTTATAGTTTTGACCTCTCAGTCCTGTGACAGTTTCATAGTTGAGGTATGAGTTGGGTAAAGGAATATTTCCTTCTTATTTTTGTCATATCTTCTCTGTCTTCTGAGTACCCACTAAATCCTTGGAGATTTGCTCTGCACCTCCAAGCTAAGACAAGGAGGAGCCTGCCCCAATTTCTTCATCTAAAATATAATGCAATCTTCTTTCAACTAAGAGGCAAAAGGAGTCCAATGGGAGGCTAACTCATCCTGTTAAATTCACCTCTCTTATCAGATCCAGGAATCCCTATTTTAACTCATTAAAACGGGAAGAAAAGGTGGATTTACACCTAAGATTTGGAGGTGAAGTTCAATACAGATCATAGCACATGTCAAAATCCTGCACTTATGAAAGATGTGACACCCTGGAGGGGAAAAGCCTCCAGTTAATTAATCCTGGTACAGTTTGCACCCGAGTGGGGCTGACCTGGAGTTGTCCAGGGAATTCAGGGAAAAATGCAAAGTCTGCAAAGGTTGTACCTTTTCCTGGGCTGTTCCACTCAGATAAACCACTGGGGTTTGCTCCAAGTGTCTAACCCACTTTCTCTGGAGGACTATATAAATGAAATTCCCGTTCTGGGCTAAAGAAACCCATCCTGGCCACTTCCAGCCAGGCACAGGAGCCTTTGCTCTCACTCAGATTCTTAGTGAATTCTCTGGTTTCATCAGACTGTGTCCTATTTCTCCTTAGCTGGGCTGTGCCAGCTTTCTTTGGAAGAGGGGAGAGGTGGCCAGGGAAAGAAACCAAAGGAAGAAGTGGTTTTTATTGGGTGAATTACTTCCCAGGCAGGAGCAGGGCAAAGCACAGCAGTGAAGAACCTGCTGTGGTCTGGAACAGGGGGTGCTGAACTTGGGCAGGATTAACACAACGGGCCTTTGGATCTGGCCTCAAGGAAACACATTAACAAGTAAATTGGTTTGGGAATCTGAAGTCCAGGCCCAGCACCTGAAGGCTGATGGCCTTTCTCACCTCAGAGGGGCATTTTCAAAATGGGAACTCCATCAATATGTTCCAGTTTGGATACCCCACAACTGAGGGACACTGGGGAATTTGGCTTTAACTTTCTGGGAATGACACAGGTCAGCAGCACACCAGGGCAGCCCAGCTCAGTGCCTGGCACCAACAATGTTCCTCCAGCCCACATCTCCACCCGAGCTGCTGGAGAGCTGGTGGCTTTAGCTTTGCTCTGCTGTTTTGGGGATCCACTCCAGCCTGTTCCAACTCAACCACTTACTGAGTGTTACATCCATATCCAAGCCTCTCCATCTGATGAGTGGGAGGCTGAGAGCAGCACTGAACTGCCCTGGGTACTCTGGGTGATGAATGAGACCATCCTCATCCTCCTGCTGCCCTTCGTGCCCAGCATTGCAGAGTTCTTTGCCTTAAACCTCCACCAGCAGTGCTGCCTCCAAGGGTTGGGGTTTGGCTGTGCTGTAAATGCTGACATTCATTCCTGGTGGAGTGTGTGGATTCAGAGCTTGTAATGTTACCTACCACAGTTATCCACAATAAATCCAATAAATCCAGACACACCAGGTGTAACACGTGGGACACTCCCTGCTCAGGTGAGTTCTCACCTCAACAGCCCAGAGCCCACCCAAAGGCAGGGCTCACAGCAAGCTCTGCCTGCACTCTTCTGCTTTCTCTCTTCTCCTCATTTGGCCTCAATAATGCTCCAGATGATTCATGATCCTGTGCTCCCTTCCCCCCAAACCAGCACGAGAGCAGAGCTCGGTCTCCTGTGCACACGGGAGCAGGCGGGAATCAGAGCACACGGATCCTTGGGAGGGATCTCCATCCAGCCAACATGGACCGTGTCATTTTAAGGCTCTTCAGGGTTGTTATAGAGCCTATGCATTTCCTCCCCTCCTCTTCCTCCAGTTTAGCCATGATTTTCATGTGGTTTCAATCTATATTTTCTGCATTTTCTCCATCCAGCTTTTTGTTTCCAAACCTTCTGGTCAGCTGCAGTGCAGACTGAGAGCCAAGCAGATTGCTGGGTTCTTCCATGCTTCCTTCCAGAAAACAGCTTGAAAGTTAAAACTGGTGTTGGATGCCTAAACACCAACACCCCGTTTATCTGCAACACCCCTGCATTTAAAATGGCTGCAGTGGCAAAATCACAGAATCACAGAATCAGAACGATTGAGATGGGGCAGATTTTCCACGTGGGCAACTCAGAGAGCCCAGCCTTGTGCCCTCCACCTCAGGCCACACCTCAGGCTGCATGAAGAAGACTTAAAGAAGGTGCAAAGCATGGCCCAGACACAGCTCCCTCATCCTGCCAGGTTCAGTGTCCATGTGGGACACGTGCTCAGGGCTTCACAGGGAACCCATCCCAGCTCAGAGAACCATCCCAGAATAAGGAACCCATCCCAGAACTGGGAACCCATCCCAGAACAGGGAACCATCCCAGCACAGGAGACTCATCCCAGCACAGGGAACCCATCCCAGCACAGGGAACCGTCCCAGAACAGGGAACCTGTCCCAGCTCAGNTAGGGAACCATCCCAGCACAAATTCATCCCAGCACATAGAACCCATCCCAGAACAGGGAACCCATCCCAGTTCAGGGAAGGCATCCCAGTTCAGAGAACCCTCCCAGAATAAGGAACCCATCCCAAAGAGGGAATCATTCCAGCACAGGGAACCCATCCCAGCTCAGGGAAGGCATCCCAGTTCAGAGAACCCTCCCAGAATAAGGAACCCATCCCAAAGAGGGAATCATTCCAGCACAGGGAACCCATCCCAGCTCAGGGAAGGCATCCCAGTTCAGAGAACCCTCCCAGAATAAGGAACCCATCCCAGCACAGGAGACTCATCCCAGCCCAGGGAACCATCCCAGCTCAGAGAACCATCCCAGAATAAGGAACCCATCCCAAAGAGGGAATCATTCCAGCACAGGGAACCCATCCCAGCAAAGGGAACCCATCCCAGAACAGGGAACCCATCCCAGCTCAGGGAAGGCATCCCAGTTCAGAGAACCCTCCCAGAATAAGGAACCCATCCCAGCACAGGGAACCATCCCAGCTCAGAGAACCATCCCAGAATAAGGAACCCATCCCAAAGAGGGAATCATTCCAGCACAGGGAACCCATCCCAGCAAAGGGAACCCATCTCAGAACTGGGAACCCATCCCAGCACAGGAGACTCATCCCAGAACAGGGAACCCTAATTGTTCTGAAAGTCCCAGGGATCTTAAAGCCCACCATCCCAGCACAGGACAGCGAAACCATCCCAGCACAGACAAGCCTTCCAGCTATTGTATCAATTGTGCCCTCACTATACATCCAAACACTTTAACCAGCTCAATTTCCAAGCCAATCAAACCACGTGCCTGCAAAATCCTCCTCATTTTGGATGCTCAGTATCTCTTTGGCTCACATCTACATTCAAATCTACATGGTTTATATTAACATTAAACCCGAGCCTTATGTTGGCCTCCGACCCAGAACAATCCCACCCTGGGGCACCAGCAGCCTCTTGCACACACAGTTACTGCTGGGGGGGGCTGGACTTCTCCAGGCTGTGAGTGCAGGAAAGAGGAATAGGAAGACAACCACTAACTCAAAGAGGCCAGAATTTGGCATCTGCTGTTCCACAGATCTGCTCAGCTCAGGAAAACTGGGGTGACCCCATCAGAGACGTCTGTGTGCCTGTCATCATTTTGTAATGATGTGGGGATGGTGGGGACATCAGTACAGCACAATTATCTTTGTTTTCTGTTGTTGAATAAACCCTCTAAAACCTTTGGAAAAGTTAGTGCCTGCTCTCCCATGCTTCTGTAACATCCTCCACAGGTACCCAGGGAAATTTTGCCTGTGCTGGTGTCAGGCACAGCAAAGAGTTATTATTGTTCTGGTGCACTAAGCAACAATTGCCTCTACTGTAAACTGAGTGGTGAATTCCAGACTTCATCCCAGAATACTTCTGAGACCAATAAACTTGGATACATTTGGAACCAGCATTCCTTTATGTGTGTGTGCCAAGGAGATACCGGGTTCCAGATAAACCTCCTGAGTCAGTCTATTGACTTCAGTCCATTTACTCCAGGGATAAAGCTGGCTGGGTGTCTTTCCTGAAGAACTGCTGGATAATAATGACTCCTATTTAATTAAAAAGCGTGCCAAGAGGAATTTCAGGGTTTAGAAATGCGCTTGTCACTCAGGAACAAATTTATACTTGGTAAGAGAAGAGCTTGTTGTGTTTGGTTGTTTGTTTTTGTTCTTTTTCCCCTGGACACATCCAGAGTTATCTCTGAACGTCCCTGGGCTGGAATCCACATCGATGTCTCCGTGTCTGTGGTTTGGTTATTCGAGGTTAGTGCTGATGCCTCTGGTCTCTTGTGCAAGCCAGTTCCTCTGCCCTTAATTCACTCCTGACAGCCCTGCATTCCTTCCTGTGCCACTTCCAAACCAGGCCAGAGCTCCGCTCAGCTCCCTTTCTCCAGCCTGGGCTCTCCTGCGCGGGTTTATCTTTCATTTCAGAGTTTTTGGGTGAGCAATCCACGGTGAGGGACCTCACTCTGACCTGCTGCCAAACTGGGCTGCCCTCCTGGAGAGGTGGAAGGGATTTCATCCAGGCTCTTGAAGGAAAACCCTTCCAACAGCCACAGGGATGTGTTTGCCTGACACTTGGCAAACATCAGTGAGACAGTCCCCACTTGCAGACTTTGCTAAGAGGGAATGTGGGAGGCAAAGGAGGAGGGTGAGGAAAAGCTTTTATCTGCAACAAAGGTTTTAAGTACAGCACTTAAATCTGGAAAATATTAAGCTGATGAAGTTTCCTGTGGACAGAGACTCCCTCTCTCTGCTGACCCACCTTGTTTATCAGGACTGTGTTTTCCACACTTCACAACCCTCACACCATTCCACCCAGCAGATCCCCAGTGCCCTCCCAGTGCTCAGCTCCACATCCCCTGCTCTGCCTGCCTGCTGCTTTTAGTTCTGCCTTTTTCTCATCAGCTGCACCTTTCTCCTATGAACAGAACCTTAAACCAGCAGCATCCCTGAGAGCTTTTCCTCCCTGTCCCCTCCACTCTGCTCCAGATCCCAGTGCAAACATCTGTACCGGGAACACCTCCCTGCACTTCCCTGAGGATGTGCCAACAAAGGAACTGGCCCATCTCCCCTGGGAATGTGCCACCAAATTTAGGTAAATAACTGAGCAACCTACCACACTGTTAATCCTTTGGCCAGTTTTAGAACTAATTTTTTTTTTTAATTGTTCTGAAAGTCCAAATAAATATTTTTTCCATTCTGGTTTTCGTCTTGGGACTGAGGTGCCAAACTACTGTGAAAAGAAGTGTTTTATCCCCAGCATTCCCAGCCAGGAACAGAAATAGACAAGTAAGATTTTTCCTGTGAGATTTCCATCCTTGTTCTGGGTAAAGACATCTCAACACAGACTCATCCTTCACTCTGTCTGCCCCTGCCATGTGAGGCTCCAAAGTTCTCAGCACCAGATCGTAGGTTGGTGCAACAAGGTGCAAATTTAGAACCCTGGGTATGTGATTTAAAACCAGGAGCAATGATGGTGACCCAGAAACTGGAGCCAGTTTGGGCAACCTTAAAACAGCATCTGAAACGTTACATGTGGCCAGTCACCAAAACAGGGCCCCAATATCCTGACATGTGTACATCCCTAATCCTTGGTCTGTATTCGCAGCACAAACAAGACCCAGAAAAGGAGCAGAGCTGCCTTGTATTGTGTGTTCCACAATAATCAGCCCTTGGCAAAGGCAGTGCCAGGGGATGACCAGCAGGGATGGAGAGGGTTGTGACAGGTCCCTGCAGGTGACAGGTCCTGGCAGATGATGAGCAGTCACATCTCCAGTCCTGTGATTTCCTTCTTGCCACCCTTGACCTCTCCCTTCTCCCCTTTTTTCCTCTCCTGATTTCTCGCTGCCTTTTGAAAGTATTGACTGTGTGATTGTGCTTTTGAGCTTTAGTGAAAGAGCCTGGAGGGAAGATAGTGCAGCACAGCCATACTGCCACCAGAACTGTCACTTGGATATTTCAAAGTGCTTTTCAGACATGGTTAGCCGGGAAACAAAGTTCATCTTGCAAATCTTTCCACATTAGAAACGCCTTTTCTTTGCACCTGGGGCAGGACAGGGACTGCAGCCTGGGTTGATCATGTCTCCCCTTCCAGCATGGACGTGCTGACCCTGGGGTTAGGAAATCCAGAGCAGCCCTTCCTCCCTAAACAATCATGGCAAGGAATACATCTCTGCAAACCATTTCCACTCTGTGACCAATAAACAAGACTGAGAGGCTCTTGACAGGGTCTGGGTGTTGGCAGCACTGCTGCTCCATGGCTCTGATCCAAAGCCTGGGCAGATGGAACAGAAGCCCTGAGCAGTGCCAGCGGTGGAAGAAACCCCAGTCCTGTGGAAAACTTTGCCTCCTTCCCCTTCATTTCTTACCTTCAGGCAACTCTGAATTGCTGTTTCGTGCTAATGATTTCTGTCACTTACCACAGTGCAGCAGAGAGGCCAGAACCACCAGAGCAGAGCCAAGGCCAGCAGCAGGAAGAGGATCAACAAGGCGATGGCCAGGATGGTCCCATCTGACTGGAAGAGGAAGAGAGTGGTGTGAGCACCAGGAACACAGACCTGCCTCTCCAAGGCACCCCTGTGCATCCCCCTGGCCATTCTCCACTTATTGCCATAGCAATGATGATAATTATCCATGTCTTACTCCATTTATTTTTCAGGCAAAGTGCAGTTTTCCTCTCTCCTCACACATCAAATGTGGCGCCTCCTCCCCCCCTCACTTCATCGGAAAGAGGCTGAGACTTCTCATTCCCTTCAATTTTCTGAGCCTCACAGTAACATAAACCACGTATTTTATTTAATTCAGATTAAGATTAATGCAACATTCCTCAGAGTGTTCTGAAGACAGAAAACAAGAGATTTAAAAAGAGCTCACAGGACAATCATGGAATGGTTTGGGTTGGAAGGGATCTTAAAGCCCATCCAGTCCCACGGCCTGCCATGGGCAAGGACACCTTCCATTATCCCAGGTTGCTCCAAGCCCTGTCCAACCTGTCCCTGAACACATCCATCCATCCATCCATCCATCCATCCATCCATCCATCCATCCATCCATCCATCCACTCTGGGCCATGCTCACTGCAGTTTAAACATTCTCCTTCTTTGCAACTCTCTTCCCCTCATGCAGTTTAACTCAAAACTCATGTTGGCACTAAAGTCAACTCTGAATGGAAAACCTGCGGCAAGGTCTCCCTGACTTGGGTCATCCTGCTCCTCTCAGCAAGGCTGACTCAGAGAAGTTCTGGCACAAGCATTCCAAGGAGATTTGAACACTCACACCACCCCAACAACACACAGGGTTTTTCCTCACTAAAAACCATTAACTCCAGAGGATCCTCCTCACTCAAACCCAGGTTTAAAATACATTTGCAATCCTCACTTATCCATCAGCACTGCAGACTGCTGCAGCCAGTATCCATCAGCTTATATCCACCCATCCATCCCTCCATCCATCCATCCACCCATCCATCCATCCATCCATCCATCCATCCCTCCATCCATCCATCCATCCATCCATCCATCCATCCATCCATCCATCCATCCATCCTCAGACATCCATCAGCACTGCAAACTGCTGCACATCCAGCCCAGCTGAGCAGTCAAACCCCAACATGCATCACTTCTTGGTGCTTAGATTCAACCCAGAGCAGACGTCCTTGTCCTCCTGAGGCCTGCCAGCCTCCCTGGCCCAGTCCCCCCCAGTATCATCCCAGTCCCAGACCTGCAGGCAGGCCTGACTTCAGCCTCTTTGAGGCGTTTCTGATGCGAGATTCCCACCCCTCCCATCAAGTGTCAGGATCCCAGTGCCAGACTGGGGATCCCAGGAGCAGACTGGGAGATCTGCTTAGGCTTAACTCTAACCCAGGGGCCAATGACCTCCCATCATTCCAGGACGGGAGAGTCATGGAAAAACAATCATCTTGAGAGCTCTCTCCAAACTCTCTGCTGGTGCAGAAAGAATTTCTGGAGAACTTGGATCAAGACAACCTGATCTTTGACACTTGGAAGCGAGAGAGAGGTAGTCCACACAGGAGAAGAATTCACCCAAGGCATGTCTGGAAATGGAACTTGGAGCCCAATGCAAAAGAAAAGCTCATTTGAGGAGATAGAGCTGGAGATTTGGGGCTGTTCCTGTAGACAAACAGCATGAAGGGACATCCATCATCTGCAAAATGAAACCTGCTGCTGTTCAGTGCTTTAGAAAATGTGATCTCGGCCCTACTGCCATGACATTAGAGAAGAAATAGAGCTTTTAATGTCTAAATCATTGCCCCACATGCAGGTCCATATTGAGACATGTATCATTTAATCTAAAATCAATTTTCAAAAATACAAAACAAAATAAAGTGGCCTTTTAATTGTTGGGTTTTTTTATTCTTTTAGTTTCTTTTTAAAATCAGAATTTATTTTTACTTTTCTTGCCCCTTCCCCCAGACAACTTGTAAAGACCAACTTTGGTTTATCTTTATTTTGCCAGAATTTAGCTGTGCAGTATCTCTGGGTTCATGGAAGCTGCCACTCAGCCGAGTGATGAATGAGAAGGCAACGGCTCAAAGAGTTTGCAAAAGTCCCTCTGACATTTTGAAATCTCTCTCCCCGTCTTGTGTAGCTGGTGAAAAAGGGCTGAAGCATTTCAAATGTCTGTTTTCATTCCTTTTTCTTCTTCTTTTTTTTTTTTTTCTTTTTTTAAATAAAAATTTGGAAGGACAGTGCAAACGCTCATGGAAACACTGAAGCATGGAACAGTGCAACGAGCTGTGTGTGACACTCACAGACAACCCAGACCGAGAAAACCACTTTCATTTTAAAAAGAGGATTTTTGCAGTAAACTAGAGAATTTTCCTTTAAAAAAAAAACTGTAGAGAGACAAACCCTCTGTGATCAGCTGCTGTTACGGGGATTCATTCTGACTTTTTACCCTGGTTCTGGTATCCACAGAGAGATCAACCACCTTCAACCCCACCACACCTGAAGGGCTGACAAAAGCCACTCAGCAAATTCGTGCCAAATTAAATCTAAAACTTTGGCACTTCCCTTCCTGACAACGGAAGACCTGGAGTTGTTCTTTTGAAGCACTTTATTATTTTATCAAGAAAGTCATTTATATCATATGCCCTTTCAAGGTGCTCCACATGTGACATGTAAAAACTCTACTCTGTAGTCTCTGAAACAAATACTAATTGGTGGGGAAAGTTGTGCCTTGAAGGATCCTTTGCCAGAGTCCAAGAAAATGCTGCAAATATTGCAAATATTGTGGAAGCACAAGGGAAAACAACCTCTGGAAGATATTATACAATGGAGAGATACCAAGAAATGTGAAGGTGGACGTGTCAGGGGCATTTCCTCATAGGTAGAGATGAGTGCACAGAGAATTATAGAATCCCAGAATGGTTTGGGTTGGAAGGGACCTAAAAGAGCACCTCATTCCACCCCTGCCATGGGCAGGGACACCTCCCTCTGTCCCAAGCTGCTCCAAGCCCTGTCCTTGGACAATCCCAGGGATGGAGCAGACACAGTTTTCTGGGCAACCTGTGTCAAGGTCTCTCCAACCTCCCAGCCAAAAACTCTTTCCTCTTATCCCACCTAACCCTGCCCTCCTTCAGCTTCAGGCCAGTCCCCCTTGGCCTGTCACTACCTGCCCTGTCAAAAGTCCCTCTCCAGATCCCACCAGGGACTGTCCCGAGGGCGGATTTTGGGTTCCCTGGGCACCTCCCCCGTGCTCTGCAATGGCAGCACCAGCTGAGCCTTCCCTCCCAGGGCAGTTGGGCTGTGGGTTCCTGAGGTGGCACCTGGAGCTCCTGCTCTGCCCCAGCCGCCTCTCGTCCCCCCGGACTTGTAACGAAACAACAAAACCTTCGAGGTGAAACTTGAGCACTTATTTTGGTTCTCGTTTGTCCTTAACAAGTTAAATCCACCCCAGGAGATGAATTGCAACCGGAATAGGAGCCAATGAAATGCTGTGGGATTAGCTTTTGTCAGGACATTTATGGCTTGGGCTGAGTTTACTTCTCAGGGAGGCAGGAGAGGGAACGGCATGCCTTGCCTTGTGCATGGCCATGAGATTTGTAGAAACTGAGCAGCAAATTAACAAAAACAACCTCAGGAGCACCTTCCCTGAGCTAATAACAGCCCTGTACCCCCCAGGCTGAGCAGGAGAGGCTCCTCCAGGCCATCACGGGCAGCTCTCCACGAGTGTGACAAGGTTCAGAACACGCCAGCGTGACCTGAACCCACACAACAACGTGTTTGGGATAAGTTTCCTTCTGAAACTCGGTTTAAATTGAAATCACATTTTCAACAGGAAAACATTTCAATAAAACACAACAATCTCTTTCAGAGTGCTCTGTTTCAACTCCCGTGTTAAAGGGGTTTCACTGGCAGAGGTGCACACGTGTGTCACAGTTTCTGGTTAACAGGATCCCAGGCCACAAACTATTTTATGTTTTCAAATTCAAGCTTTACAAAACTTCCATTCTGTGATCCTGCCCCCACTTCCAGTTTATTGTTCTCCTCTGTGACTCCCTCCTTTCCAGCCCAGAGGAGTGTGGTGTTTGTAATGTCCCAACCACACTCAGGGCATTAGAAACCAATCCACGTTAGAGTGAAATAATCTTTGCACATTGAACTCTTTGTGTGACCTGTGTTGGCAAAAACATTCACTGGCCCTTCTACCTGCAGCATAAAGCATTTAGGAGCAATTTCTTTAAGAAACAAACCCCAAATCTCATGCCCTGGAGCTCCCACCCAGCGATGCCTCAGTTAATAACACACAGGTCAAGAGCCCAGGAAAATGCTCCTTAAATGGACTCTGCAGCTTCATAAAGCCTCCATTGATACCCCAGCCAGGCCTTGAAGTGCCTGCAGCCCCAGGAGCACTGAGCACCAGCAGACCCTCAATTGTGCAGCCCAGAACAAAGTCACAATTGAAAAAAAAAAAACCCACGTTAGCACTGAATTACATTTCTTTTGAAGTAAAAACCCAAAGCAAACACAAAAACAAGCCTTCAGTGAAGAGCTGTTAAGTT
Organism: Pitta sordida; assembly: GCA_013390025.1. NCBI lineage: Eukaryota > Metazoa > Chordata > Aves > Passeriformes > Pittidae > Pitta > Pitta sordida. The sequence goes on from WEKX01007414.1 coordinate 50,207, forward strand.
TTGCTACAAGGCTGCAGTTCTTGCTTAGTTTTCTAACTTTCTCCACGTTTAAAGGTCGAATCCATCCACTATTTTTAACTCCTTCGGTCTTTCAAGCTGCCACAGGAAGGAATCCGGGATGCCCGGCTGCAGTGAGGCTGTGCCAGTTCCCACCTCCTTTGTCAGCTGCAAAACCTCTCCAGGTTGAAAGAACAGGTTCTCCTTCCAACTGATTTTGATGGTTCTTATACCCTCGGAACTGGAATTGCAAGACCAGAAGGGCTATTTCTTTCCAGAATGTTCAGGTCTGTTCCTCACCTCACACCTCACCCAACATCTCGAGCCAGTTATTGCCACCATGACAACAGCTTTATTGTTAGATAACTGCTTCACTATTAGGGAACTGCTTCATTACAAGACACCCAGCTCTCTGATCTGCCTGGGCAGGACTGTCCCTTGCCCCATGTTGCTGCCAGGTACATTAAACCACTGCACTCATTGACTTCCACACAAATCACTTCAAGAATCCCCTTTTCCACAGCCAAGGACTGTCCAGCGCTTCTCCTCCGGCTTCCAAACTCTGAACTGCCACCCAGGGCAGTGGAATGCTGCCTGGCATTGTGCTCCACCACCTGAGGAGCTTCCCATCCAAGAGAGGGTAAGGTAAGGAGGGGCTGTACCCCCCTGCCCTGGAGATCAGCCCAGTTTACAAGGGTAAGACCAGTTTAGACACTACATGTGCTTCCCAAATACAGTCACTGCCCCAAACTGCCCTGACCCAACGTGTCCCTGTTCAGCTGAAAGATGCTCCTTTAACAAGCAGAATTCCCCCAGCTCTGCTCCTGAAGGGATAGGGTGTGACCTGGGAAGACATCCACCATGAACTGGATACACGTGGCAATTAAAAACGAGTTTCAGTCAGTTCCAGGCCAAGGCAAGTCCAGTATCTTGCCACAGAAATGCTCCTCCTTTGTCTCTCCTTCTGGCAAAGCAGCATCATGTGTTTCTCACCAGGTGATCCAGGGAGTGCAGGATCATCCCCTGGTGACATTCCTTGTTCTCCCAGCTGAGCTGCCCAGGAAGAGCTGGATGACACTGTCACTGCAGCCCTGCAGTTTTACCTCCCTCGCAGTTGTGAGTCTGAGAGTCGCTAGTGCAAGAGGTCATTAGTGGGTTTCCCTCCTCTGGGAGGATTTAAGAAAATGAACAAAGACTTATTTCAATTTCCCTCCTGGCTTCTCTCTGAGATGCCCTTTCTACACTGCAGAACTTGGCCACAGCCCTTCAGGCAGTGGAGGAGGGCTGAATTCCTGCCCCTAAACACAGCCTTGGCAATTATTCCCTCTCTCTTACATTCCCTTTCCTGACACCATTTGCTGTGCATCCTGCCCTGGGCACACCTGCCTGCAAATTCATAACGCAGCAGTTAATACTTCCCCTCTTCCAGTTCTTGCAACTCCTAACCCAGGAACAGGAGTAAATCCCTTTCCAAGAGCTTTTCAAACCCACCAGCCATTTCTTGTTAATTCTTCCAGCAGTGAGAACCCCTCCCAGCACACACTGCCCCAGGCACTGGTGGGAGCAGGGGAGAGCAGTGCAGTGTTCACACCATCCCCTCACACCTGAAACCTGGGCTGTGGGGAGATTAAGGGCTGAGGAAGGAGGACTGATATATATCTTAATTATATCTTTAGCCTTTGTCCAAGTGGAAGCTGAGGAGGTTTGGTTGTCACTGCATTTGTGGTCCTATGCCTTAAAGTACTGGTGTTATAAAAGGGGGGTTTATGTTTAGCAAGGTAAACTTGGTGCCTCTGACTATCAAAGGTCCACTGGCATCAAGAGTAGAATGAAACTAGTGTTTAAACTCTCATCATCAATTATCTGGAGCAAGTCAGATCCAGGACTTTGACTGCAGGACAAAGGCCAAGTAAGTAGGAGTATCCCCAGGAGGAAGGTGGTGTTGCCCCTAGAATGAACCTCTGTCTAAACTGAGTCAAGCAAGAGAGATGGATAGTGACAAGTTCCGCTAACTAAACATTATTTATGACCAAAATAGCTCTTTGAGACTCCGAACTGAAGGAGCCAGTAGCTAAACAAGTGCCCAGGATACATCCATGAGCCTCCTAAAGAATGCTCCCAAGGGTGAGTGTCCTCCCCAAAGCTCAGTCCAAGCTGTCCCAACTGATCCAAGGCCTGCAGAGAGGGTTTCAATCCACACTGGATTCTCTGGAGAAGAGGTTACCTCATCCAAAGGACACAGGGGAGCAAGCCCAGCTTCCCTCTGAGCCAGTGCAGTGCCACAGCCTTTAGGACATTTCTTCACCCAACACGTGCCAGGCCTGTGCAGGCTCTGGGGCTGTCACTGCACCTCCTGCCAGCAGCTGAGGTCACCTGGGTGTCCCTGCAGGGCTCTGCTCTCCTTTAGCTAACAATGCAGCCTCCGTGGGGAAGCAGGGGTTCCTTCCCCTCCAGGGAGCTTCCAAATGAAAGAAAAACATTATTTTGAAGGCACAGATATTGAAAAACCGATTTCAGAGGAATAAAGCAGTAACTGTTTGGGATGGTTTTGGCTGGGGTAGAGTTAATTTCCTCCAGGGGAGCTGGCAGGGGGCTGTGTTTGGGATTTGTGCTGAAAACCATCGATAACAAGGGATATTTCACCTTTGCTGAGAGGAGCTTGCACAGTCAAGGCCGTCCCTGTTCCTCACAGCATCCCACCAGTGAGTGCACAACAAACTGGGAGGGGACACAGCCAGGACAGCTGAGCCAAGGGATATTCCAAACCCTCTGGAATTGTGCTCAGGCTGGGGGAAGGGAGAATGGAAGACGTTCAGAGTGATGGCATTGTCTCCCCAAGCAAGCACTTCATGTGATGGAGCCCTGCTCTCCTGGAGGAGGCTGAACACCTGCCTGCCCTTGGGAAGTGGGGAATGAATTCTTTGCTCTGCTTTGCTCGCGTGTGTGGCTTTTGCTTTCCCTATTAAACTTATTCAAATTATTCAACCCATGAATTTTCTTGCTTTTACTCTTGTGACTCGCTCCCCACCCCTCAGAAGGGGAGTGAGTGAGAGGCTGCCTGGGGGGGGTTGCCAGCTGGGGTGAGACCACGGCACTGCCCAAGACAAGCAAAGCCAAGAGACAAATCCATCAATCCCTCGCAGCCTGTGGGGCTCTGTCATCCCGGAGATGTTGGCATCTCATCCCCAGCTATGCACACAAACAGCTCACTGTCTCCAGGCCTTAAGAGCCCTCATTCCAGCCATTCCCCTGCTCTGTTGGAGTAGCTGCCAGTGGTCACACAGCCCAGGCCAACCCCCCCCCCCAAATTACAGCCCTGTCTTAGTTTAAGTGGGTAAAACGTAAGTTAGTGGGGAGCAGGATTAAAGTTCTGTCTGCAGCCCCTGATTTACCGTGTTCCCCAATTACTTCTGAAATATCCCAGGCCCTGTTAGCCCTCGCTCTGGGGGTACAGGGAGCAAAACCTCTGACAGAAAAACAGCCTTGGCCTTGCACAGAGGGCCCAACCCTCACACACAGCACCGGTCTGCCCTAAGCCAGAGGGTTGCATCTGCATTCCATAATTCCATAACTGAATAAGGCAAATGCTTTGCTCGACCACAGCAGCTCCCGTGTCTGGCCCTTTTTTGACAGACAAATGGAAATCAGTGTATTCTTCCAGCTTTCTGTCACAGGGCTCCTTCCAGCCCAGCCTGGCTCTCCAGGATGCTGCAGCACCCTCAGAGGACACAGGTTTCTACTCCTCTCAAAGGATATGTCTCCTCTTGCCCTGCAACATTTGGGGATCTGTGAGGGGCTGCAGCCCCTAAACCCCTGGGGACGTGATGAACTGGAGCAGGTTTCTTCACCACCTCAAAGCAGTGAGTGCAATTCCCTGGTCTCTCTATTTTCCTCTCCTAACAGGCAGAACAGATACAACCTCTGATACTTCACCATCCTGACAGCACCTGGCATTGCCCAGCCAGGTTTCCCATTAGATTTTAGAGCCACCAAAACTTGCAGCAAGGTGAGAATCACACAAGAAAAACTCTTGCTCCTGAGGCACTCCCACAGGGCTTGGAGATGGAATTGCACTCACAGGACAGAAAGGTCTCCTCTACTAACCTGCCTCTGTGTTTTTACTCTCTTTCCTTCTGAAAACTGAGCAGTGCCCTGCAATTCCAGTCAATGCCTTCGACCATCTCCACCTCTGACCAAAGGCCTCCCCTGCAGGAGATGAGGGAGTCCCACTTTGTCCTGATGCTGCACTTGGAGCTCCATTTGTCGGCCGAGCAAATTCCAGACTGAGACTCATCACCAGGGATTTACAAGGGCCTCCCACGTCCCATTGCCTCTAAAAACTCCTGTTGAAAAACGCCGAGGAAGAAAAACAAAATAAAATCCCCAAGGCCTCCTACAGACTGTTCCATCCCTCAGGCTTGAAAATAACTGGGACAACTGAGAGGAATTTTGATTCTTTTTTAAGTGGAGATTGTGCTGCACCTGAACCAGCCGAGACCACTTTGATGATGCTGCAAGTCTTCCCAAAATCTACTTTTAAATTAAAATTCTAAAAGGGTCTCACAAAAAGGCACAGGCTATTTTAGCTTTGTTTATGACTCCTTTAAACAAAACAAACCCCCCAAACCCCAACCAGTGTTCAGAGAGCTCCAATTCGGTGTTGGCAGGTGTGACCGGTGTAACTCAATGTGCAAAGTGAGAGGTGTGCAAGTGTCTCTCATTAAGAAGGAGTTTTAGTCAGTCATTCCATATGAACCTTCATTCCTGATTTTCCCACATTTCCCCCTCCTTGATTTTACAGATTTTACACCTCAGGAGGGAAAACTGCAATTAATCCCCTCAGTTTGGCACCGTGGGTGTGTCTGTGCTCTCTCCATCCTGATTCTTCAAGTATCTGCATTCACAGTTTAGGAGACAAAGTCCAGAGGATTTTCTGACTGTTCACTGTTGGTTTTCCCTGCCAGGAATGCAGCTGTCTGCTTCAGCTGTGCTCTAAATTGAATTTTCTTCTCTGGATTACCTCCAGAGAGACCTTGGAAAGGGGTAATTGATAGAACATGACAGGCATTGTTTATGGAGAAAACGGCATTTTTGCAGATTATTTACATGTAGCACAGGATGGTTTTGTTGTGGAGCTGCATAAGAAAATAAATGGTAAAACTTTTCAGGCTCCTTGTTTTGTTCCTTCTGCCACTAAACAGCCATTTCTGGGGAGCAATAATGAGGTTGGGGTTCAGGAATTTGCTCCAAGGTGAGTGTGGGGCCGTGTGTTATGTCTTTTTGGAGAGGACACTCCAGGTGTGTTTCCATACCCAGCCATGTCTGAAATACAGCAGAGGGAAAACCCAAAGTACACAGGGAAGAAAAATCTTAGTTTTTTCCCTGCCTGTTACTATCCATTCTCTCCCCACCTCTCTGACTCTTGCAGTTCAGCTGCAGATCTTCAAACAGACCCAACTTCCAGGTCTGAAGTCAATTAAACAAGTCATTTGGTGCACATTTTGTAGAGGGGTATTTCCAGGGCTGGAGCCCTTGTAACCCTAATTAAAGAGAGGATTTCAGTCTCAGCAAACAGTTTCATCTTTAAAAAGAATTTGAAGATATAATAGATACCACTACCAGGACAAGATGTGTGTTAACCCAGGAGACACTTCCTTAGTTAAGGAAGCCTGTGATATAATTTTCAAAGCAGCCGCTGAATGTCACTGAGCCCAGGATGGGATGTAGGATCTGAGTTTGAATTCTGGCTGCTTAGAATAACCAAACCCAACTTCCCAGTCTGGAGGCACCAGAGGGCCTGTGCAGGACAGTTCCATGGAGCACAGGCATTTCCAAAGTTTCCTTACAGCTACTGAACCATAAAAGAGAAACAGATACTTCATCTCCTATAACCTACAAATAATGATTTTATGCCCAGAGGAAAGAATTCTTTCCCAGGTCTTGCCTCACATGAGTAAAACTTAGGAAAACATTCCTCTAATTTGCTGACAACATGCAAATACCTTTTTTTCCAACGAGCAACGAACTAGAACTAAAAATTAACTAATGAAATAAATTCCCTTCTTTTAAGGCACAAGGAAATCTTTGTCAGTTTTGGAATACAACCCCTCCTGTAAGCTCCGAAAACTGTCTCTCCATACAATCTTGTTCTTGTTGAACGAGGATCAAGTTCAAGTGACACAAGAGACTTTTCTCAGCTGTTGGCTCAGCCTTTGTGGACACAGAACACTTCTGGTGACCCCATGTTGCACAGTGGGCCTTTACTGGACGGGGACAAAAGCAGGCTGGGACAGATTTTTAAGTACAGCATTTCTGCCAAAACTACTCTGGCTTCCCAAAAACCAGTTTAAGTCAGTTCACACAAGAAGTAAAGCAGTGCCTGCACAATGATGGGTCTTCCCACAGATGGGTAAAGCTGAATGCACTGAAGCATAAAGGATTGCTCTGAGCTCCAAGTGAATTCCTCCTCTACCTCCTTCAGCACGACTCATTCCATGCCCTACTCCCAACAGCCAGGACTCAGGAGAAGCAGCATCTTCAGTGAGTTATAAATGGTTTCATCATCCTCATTCCAGCAGAGCCTGAGAGCAGCATTTCCCCGATGGCAATGAGGGACACAGCCACAGTCAGGCTGAGTCAGGGGGGAATCCACCACGTTTTTGGCCCCCACACTGGTTTCCAGGCAAAGGGTCTGACCCCAGCTCCACACTCCTCCCACAATGAGCTGTACAGGGATAAAAGGGTGCCTCATAAAGGCACCAGAGCTGCCCCTTGTTCCCTGGCTGCGGACAAGCAGGCACAGACCCCTCCAGGGCACTGCCAGTCCCACAGCAGATGTGGAGTCTGGGCTGTTCACCCAAGGCTCAAGAGCTTTGGGACGTTATGGCTCAGAAAGATACACAAAATGTCACATTACCATATGCTCAAACTCATCTTAAAGGGGAGGGACAGGTCCTTCACAGCCCTACTGCTGATGGAACAAACACCTTTTGCTAAGTCCCACCATCCCATGGAATCATCTGAGGCACAAAATCCAAACTCACGCAGTGTGTGCTGGAGATGATGACGGAGCTGGAGATGAAGCTCAGCCCGTCGTTCATACTGACTTGAAGAGCTGCTTCCCTGGAAGGAAACCACCAGAAACGAGTCAGATCAGCCACTTCCCAACCCTCCGCTCCACACCACCTCTGGAACCTGGGCTGCTGCTGCTCAGGAGAGCCTTTTGTCCAGGTTAATTCACACTGGGGGTGCTCCAATCAACAACTAATGCCAATTAACCCAACGAGCATAAGGGACCGTGTCAGAATCAGACGGATTAAAGAACCCAGACTCATCTTCCCACAGGCAAAGCAAATATTGGAGCAGGAAAAACATACATGCCAACTTCCTGCAGCACAGGCGCTGGGCACAGCAGGTAGGTGTCTTCCACCACAAAAGGCTTCTCATCTGGAAAAGAGAAATGTTGGGATTTATTACCAGATCAGCAATCCAGGCCTTCAAGAAGAACCTTAAAGAATGGTTTTCCTCACTCTTGCTGCCTAAATAACATCCAACACTGTGGGGGATGAAGAGCTGTGTCACAAATCTGAGCCACACCACAACTGAAGGTGTGAAGGTTTTTGAAAGCTCAGAGGGCCCAGATGGAGCTGCAGGAGGTTATATATCACTGGAAATAGCCTAGTTAAGAAAATTGTATATTATGGAAAAATTTGCACTTTTAGGCAGATGTGCCTGACCCACAATTAAACCTTGCAGCCAGAATTATACTGAGGGATTAAAAGTGAAAGAAATTATCAACAGGCAATTTCCTGGGAAACAGCAACATTAACTAATATTCTTGTGTAGGCTGAAATCAGAACTTCATACTATCACTGGTGACCAGATGGAAGGTGATGCCATGTTGATCAGACAGTTGGGGGTCCCAAGGAACTTCTCAGCCCATTTGCCATCTCACCAGAGATGGGGCAGATTGGCAGAATCCAGGCAGACAGGCTGGGTGGTGTTTGGGGGCAGTGGTTGTTTTTTGGACACCCTCAGGAAGGGGTGAATCTGCTGAATCAGCATTTCCAGGAGCTCATCCCTGCGTCAGGAATCTTTCCATCAGCTCGAGAGCCTTCACAGGGATGCTTACAGACCTGAAATGTTCCCAAATCTTAGCAGCTTCCTAACCTTTTCCAGTTTAACTTTTCATTGTGTTTGAAATCCTATCTGCTCCTGACAGATTCCTTCCCCTTGGCCTCTCAAAACTGCAGGTTTCAAACCTTACCTGCAATCTTATCTCTCTCTACTGAGGCTGGAAGAGGCCATGTCGGAACAGGAGCACAATTCACGAGCAGCTTGCTGAGCTATTTGACATAAAGTCACAAATCTGGGATCTCAGACCATCTAAAGTCTCTTCACAATTGCAACATGCACGGAATTAACTCTCAGGGTGCACACAACAGTGAGTACGGGGGAGCAAGGTCAGTGTTCAGCGCCCCAGGAACGCAAAGGAGTGAGGATAAAAGTTTCACCAAGTCATTTAGCAATGGAACGAAGAGCTGAGCTGTTCTGGCCGACTGGTCTTGTGCTTTTGAGGAAACTCGTGTAAGTAACGACTGTGTTTCAGGTGCCAGTGGAAAGAGGAAAAGCCATGAGGAGACACAAGCCAAAGAGAACATGGAAACCTTCTCCAAAGTACTTTCTGCATCAGCTGTGAGCCTCGTTCCTCCTTGCCTTGCCTGCTGAGTTGAGTTTGTCCACATGGATGGTGTCTAATGGGCACCAGCAGCAGAGCACTGTTGGCCCTGGCCCTGATGTCAGAGGGGGATTCTCAGAGGGTTCCCTCAGGGTCACACAGCACATTTTATGCAGTGCATGAGGCACAAAGAGGTACTGACCGCAGCACTTTGTCCCCCATGCAGAAGCAGGACTCACCGAGCCAAGAATTCCTTCCCAGACATTCCTAGAAGAGGCTTCCACTGAATACAACAATTTAGAAAGCACCAGCATTGCTCGGGTAATTCCTGTCACACATTAGAATCCCTAATTCATGCTGATGTATTTCTTGGCTTTGGCAGCAATATAAAAGGAGATTTCCTCAGGCAGGTTAGGAGCTGTTTATTTTTTACACTCCATTAAAAGAGTACAAAGAAATGGGAATGAAAAGTTGTAACCTTCCCTTGAAGTTCTCCAGCTTCCAGCAATTCCCATGCCTACATATACACACTGGAATTTCTGGATTACCCACAGTGGTTGTTTTGTCAAGGACTGTTTGACCCAGGCCAACAGCTGAACGTGAAACATTTTAGGCAGAGACATGGTTTCCACAGCCTGGCTTTGGTTCTGCCCCATGGCTCATGTGCTGAGAGCAGGCTCTGAGCTCCTGGGATCCCTCTGGATCCCTGCTTCCAGCTCTTGGACTGGAAAGGGCCACATTAGTTTTCCCACACCCTCAGTGCAAGAACATTCCCGTTTCCACCGCGTTAAACATCAGGAGCAGATGAGTTTTGCACAGGGCATTGTTTGGTAGCCCCACACCCCAGAGGATGATTTCCCATCAAAGGGGAGGCAGGCAGAGCACGGGCATTTAAAGGGTGCAGTGATTCCGTGCACACCCCTCACTCCCCATCGCCCCCAGCCCAGCTCTGGGTTCATGGGGGCCTTGCAGCACATACAGGTCCTTGGTTTTGCAATGGAGTTACCAAGCCAAGCCAGCAGCATTTCCCTCTCCAAGCAGATGTGCAGTGGTGGCACATCTGTCCCCACAGTGCTGTTATCACCCTGATTTATGAAGATATCATTAACTCCCATAAATTTATGACGCTGTGGCAGTACACACATGCCAAGAAAATGAAGAGCAATGTCTTGTTTTCTCCGTTGCTAACTCTGGCAGCTGAGGCCAAGACATCCCTGTGCCAGCACTCACTAAAACAAAAGCTGCTTCATCCTGCAAGGCCTTTTACTTAGACCTCATGAAGTTTTTGTTTCTCTTTCTCTCCCTTCCCACCCCCAACATGCATCAGTTCGTGCCTCTCTAGAAAGTTTATCAGCCTCGGAGTCCCATGAGGGAGCTCAGGGCTGGCCAGGATGGCTACAGGGAGAGAGATCAGTTTGTTTGGAGAATGTTTGTGTTTCACCACAAAAATGAGTGACTATTTTCCTTTGCTCTAAACAAAAGAAGCTCCATTTGGTTTGCATAACTCTGGCCATCTGACTCCTTCCTGGAAAACTCACATAGGGGAACCAAACAAAACAACACTTCTCATCTGCTCTTGCCTCGGCTCTGCAGGACGCGTTTGGGAGGAGGACACTTCTCGTGGCTGCTACGGAACAGAGTTGCTGCATCCCAGTGCAGTAAGAGATGGGCCTGAGTGCTCCCAAACTCCAGATCTCCTGCCAAAATCTGGATGTTGTGGTTTGGCCTGCTCTCAGCTGACAGTGCTGGTGGCAGGGCTGGGGAAGGGAGGGCGGAGCGCTCGACTCAGTGTCGCTGAGTTTCCTGCCTGGGACGTAATTTCGGTCCTGGGCTCAGGGCTGGCCAGGGAATGGTGCAGGAACCACTCTGCCTCCTCTGACAATTTTATGGAAGGGATGCCCAGGCCCTGACTGCCTCTGAAACACCAACCAAGGGCAGATCTGGAGAAGAGGGGACTGAGGGGAGACCTCATTGCCATGACAATTTCCTGGGGTGGGAGAGAGGAGGGAGAGTGGAATGGGCTGGAGTTGTACCAGGGGAGTTTTAGGTTGGATATCAGGGAAAGGTTCTTTTCCCAGAGGGCAGTGGGCACAGCCCCAAGGCTGCCAGAGCTCCAGGAGGGTTGGGATGACTCAGGGGCAGGGGATGAGTTTTGTGATGAGCCTGTGCAGGGCTGAAGGTTGGACTCTGTGATCCCTGTGGGTCCCCTGCAACTCAACATTCTGTGATTCACAGTATCACCGTATAGATAAGGCTGGAAAGGACCTTGAAGATCACCTAGTCCAACCTATAATCCAACTAACATCTGGATCATATCACTCAACACCTCATCCAGCCTGCCCTTAAACACCTCCAGGATTCCATGATATTCTGTGTTCCTCAGGAAACCCAACAAACCCTCACTTTTGAGAAGGGCAGTAATGGCACCATTTGGTCCCTGTCTGTGCCCCTCTAATCCCTCCTTCAGGCAAAACAAGGTTCTCACTGTATGAAACCCCCACAGAGACCTCAAACCAGCCAGGCCTGAGGCCTGAGCCATTCAGAGCAATGGGCACAAATGGAGTAGGACCAACCTCTCACAAAAACACATCCATTTTCTGTGGATGTGCTTTTAACAAGGTATCTGACACTGCTCAGATTCCTGTAACTCTCTGCCCAGCACTCCTACACCTAAACAACTGTCTGTAACCTGTAAAATCTATTTTTCCCAGCCATAGGAGATAGTTTCTTATGCTATTAGCAGGGTACAACCTTTTAGCAAGCCAGGACTTGGAATACTTCCCAACCCTAATAATAAAAACCTTGATATATATGTGATGTTTTAAGTCAAAAGAGAAACCTCAATGAAAAGAACCCAGAGGAGGTGCCCAAACAGAGAGTAGCATTTTTTTTTAGCCCTATAAGCAGGCCAAAATTAACAGCCTTCTCTTTGGTCAATGGTTTATCCAAGAACCAACTGGTCCACTGCAATCTGACTGCAGGGATCCCTTCCAAAGAGGTTTAGGAAAGCCCAACATTTCCAAAGTGCCACTGCAATATTGCAAGTGCTGATTGCTGGACTCACAATATCAGCAATATTTTAGTCCAGAAAATGTTGAAAAAGCTCTTTGCCAAACCTCCCATATATTACAGACTAACAATTTCCTTCTGCTATCCCTCTGTTTATGATTTGCATTCAGCTGAAGTACATCTCAGAAGAGGCTTTGCTCTAGTCCCCTGTTTCTGCAGGTCTGTTAGACCAGTACACCCAGCTGGGGTGGGAGACTGGGCTGCTCTCACCCAGGGCTCCCTCATGAGCACCTGTGCTAAGAGAGCTGTTCTCTGTATCCCACCCCCCTTGAAACGGGCAGCCTCGAATCATCCTCAGCATTTCCACTGCCATTTGTCACCTCAACTGAGCCAAAATACCTCCCTAAATCTCTGCCCCACTTACAGCCTCTGTTCCTCCTGGCTGACTCCTCCTCTCATGCCACTCTTTGGGACAACTCTGTAAGTAAAGTTTGTATTTCAAACCCACTTTGTGGGGAGCTGGGAATGCAGGAAGACACTGGAACACTCTCTGAGCAGGAAAAACTGCTTAGGAGAGAGGCCCATAAATAACAAATGTTTTGTTAATGCTGTAATGAAAACCACATTGAGATGAGGCTGTAATTGCTCTGCTTTGTGTAGGGACACATGAGCTGTGAATGCCAAAGCCATTGAGAGCAGAGTCAGGGGATGGGGAACAGGCAGATAAGCACAGAACAGTGATATCACATTCATAAGAGTCTCTGGATGGAGAGAAGGGATTTGGAAGGAGTTGCTTTTCCTCTGATGGGTTCATGTGCTGAGCAAACAACTGTTAAATGAGCAATCAGGGCTCTGAGGATACAAACAGATCCTGGCAGAGCTACAGACACAACCTGGCAGAGCACCCCACCATGAATTTGCTCCTGCTCCCAACTGGCAGCTCGGGAGCAGCACGTGCTGTGCTTCCACAGGTCTCTCCCAGCAGGAATTCTGGGCCATCCTGCAGCAGTTCCACCCCAGCCCCAGAGCTGCCCCCATAATCTCATTTACTGGGGTCACAGTGAGAGCCCACCTGGTCCCCCCAGCAGCTCCCAGGGTCACTGGGTGAGCCTGGCAAAGCCCTCTCACTCCACAGACATCCTCCTCCTCCTCTCTCAGCCCAGCTTTCCCCACTGCCCTGGGTTTGTTCCCCCCTCACACCCAGCCTGGGTAGCTGCAGAGAATTCTGGAGGTAAAGGCACAGGAACCCCGTGTTCAAAGTTCTGACACTGCAATTTGTTGGAGGCTGGGAGAGCACTGGAGGGAAGTGGGACCATTTCTTCTGGTTCTGCCTTCTTTGTCAAGCAGTGGCTTGGACCACCCCTCAAAATAGGATGCCAAACTCACCTTGGTGCATGTCCTGAGCTAGGAAAGATTAGGGCATGGATTGTGTCTCTCATGGAGGTCACACTTCCCAAAACACCCAGTGCAGTTTGTACACAGTGATGGGCATTCTCTGATACCACAGTGGAAAGAGAAAAGCTGCTATTAGAAAATAAAAGGAAAAGATTCAGTGGAGGTTAAAAGTGACATGGTCGAGCAGAGGAATCAGGGACTAGAGAGCAGAACTGCAAAGCAAAACATTCCTGTGCTAAGAGTGGTTCAGGCTGCAAGAAAGTAAAGAAGATATCACAAGAAAAGAACTGTGCTACCAGGAAAAAAAAGAGATGGGGGAGATGCAGCAATCAGATAGGCTTTAAAAACAGATGACAATTTTTAGAAGACATGAGTTGGGCAGTTTGGGGATACAGTTCCCCACACATCTCACTCTGACTGCTGGCACAGTCCTGCTCCCAATGTCTGACAAAAGAAAAACCAGGCCAGTTTGTGCAAAGGATGGGGCTTGGCCAAGCATCCAGAGCATCCACCAGAATGCAGCAGACCAAGCCCCAGCTCTGCTGTGGTGCCTGCTGGTTTTTCACCGACCTTTCATCTCTCTATTCAGCTTTAAATTCCCTGGGACAGAGCTCACCTCCCTGCCCAGAGCTGTCTCTGCTGGATCCTGTGCACAATCTGGGCAGACACAGACATTTTAACACCACAGAGCAGTCATAAGTCACTGCCCTGGATAATCACTTTTAACTCTGTGCAGGCTGAAACCAATTCTCCCAGGTCCTGTGCTGGCAGGCACACTCTGCCTGCTGAACATGCATCTGATTACAGTTCTGCTCAGCCAAATATTCCTCATGGTTTCTACAGATGTTCCTTTTTTTTTATCCCATAACTATGAACATTATGAGTCGCTGCTCTCTTCACCTGCCACTTTTCTCTGCCAACAATCCCAATAAAACCCCATTAGCTCATGCCTTTAACCTCAGCACATCCTAGCTGTGCTCACTGCATCTCAGCCGGGATAATTTAAGGTTTCAGGAACTGTTGGCTTAGTGTTATCTTTAAAAATACCTCCCTCCCTCCCTGATACAATCAGAGGCTTCAAGCAAACAAAGACAGCAGAGCTGTCCAAGCTCCACGAGGTTTCCATCAAGTCCCCAGTCAGTTCACTCTCCTGGTGGGCTGTTTGCAGGTTGGGGCTGCAGGCTCTGGGACATCTCTCATGGAGCAACTTAAACCCAGTTCCCCTGTGGGTCCAGAACATGGGTTTGGGAACACTCATGAGCAACTACTGAACTCCCTCAGTCGAGGGGTTGGTTGAACTCAGAACTTTTGGGGTTGTGGCCACGTCCCTGCTCCAAACAATCTGGGGCTGTGCAGGACACACAGACAAGTCTTGGTGCAGTGCCAAGGAAAATGAGCTCACTTCTCACCTCTGCATTAATTCAGGACACCATAAATGCATCAGGGCACAGGGCAGGAAATATATTTTGCTTTTATCCTCATTTTCCACAGTTGTTTTGTGGGCACAAGAAGACAGCTTTCAAATAAAAATTACCCAGGGGTTGCATTAAGATAAGCTGATCTTTCCTGAAAGCCATAATGGAATTAGGATGGCAGATACCATAAAAAATGACCTGGCCAGAGAAGCAGTGAGCACACAGAGGGAGGAAGGAGCCTTCCTCCTCACCCCCTCATCACCAGGTCACAGTGTTTGGGGGCGAGGTCACCTTCACCCAGAGTTCCTCCCATTGGCAGCACTGGGTGTTTTCATGTCTCCACAGGCAGGACACTGATCCGTGGAAAGCTGATGGATGACATTCCTAACTCTGGGAAGGCTTCAGGATGTTTAAAAGAATGAATTCCTTGCTCCAGAGCCCTCCCGCCTCTGCTGTGCTTCACCCTCACCATATCTGACTTACACAGGCAGCCAAGTTTTCTGCTTGGTGACCCAGGAGTTGGCAAGTCCAGCCTGTTGAGAGGAGCCCCATGTAACAGCACAAAAGCCTTTCAGACCCAGTTACAAACACTCGCTGTCCTACACCTGCCCCAAATGCTCCCTGCCATTCCAAACAGCTCAAACAGCCTTGGCTCCACAGACCAAATCACCCAGATACTCAAAGCACGAGCAAGTCCAACATTGAGCCATTAGACTTCCTCTAGTAAGAAACTAATTAAGAAAATAAATGAATTATTTTAAACTGAAAAGGGCCAGGACTGGCTCCAAAATGATCAGCTTCTGAGCAGATTCCATGCTGGGAAAGCTGAATTCTGCTGTGGCTGGTTTCCCCTGTGGGTCCAGAACAGAGCAGTGGGTTCCTTAGTTCTGCCAGCTCAGTGCCCACAGTGCACTGACTTCCCTTCCTTCAGTTCTTCTGCTGGGGGAGCTGCAGAGGGAACATCTTCCCATGCTTCCACAGCAGCCCAGCAGTGCTCCAGTACAACTTCCAATAGATAGCTGTGCTGTCGAGTGCTGAGCACCCCAAAACCCAGGGAAAGAGGGAAACATCCCTGACCTCACTGCAAGACACAAACTGATACTCTTGACAGACAAGTTTCTTCTCTATTTCATCCCCTTCCAGCCTCTCTGCTCACTGCGTTGCTGTCAGAGCAGCAGCACACAAATTGCCACGGCCTCAAAGAATAATCCCCTCTGCATTAAAAACTCTGCATCCCGTACTTAACTCAACATATCTGAAGATCCTTGAAAGTCCATGCCTGCCAGTGTCTGCAGTGACTTTTATGTCAGAGCAGGGAAGAAATGAAGGCACTCACTGAGGGTGAGGGTGTCGTTGATCCTGAAGCTGCAGAGCACTCGGTCGACATTGCGGGCGTGTCGGAATCCATTCCCTCTCACCACCACCTGGAAGGACTCTGCAGGCAAACAGGGGATTATTGGTGCAGAGCAAGGGGAGGAAGGGTCATTTAGGCAAGGCACGTCTCACTTGCTAAAATTTGCAGTTCAACAATTGAGTGTAAAACCAGGTAAAAATGTAACTTCCACTCTCTCCCTACCCCATTTCTACTTGAGTTTTCAGAAACAGGAAACAATTCTCTACAGAGACATCTTAACTGACCTGCAGTGAAAAAACTCAGCTTTGGAGACACTGAACTTTCCTCTCCCTGGGTGGCCATTTTAATTGGCAGAAAGTTTTGGGTGAAGAAAGGCAGAAGTATCTTTCCATGGAAAGGAAAAAAAAAATCTTCAAGTGACAGATAATTTGGAGAAGTTTCAGCGTTACTTTCCCAGGTCACTGCAAAACTGTGTCAGTGGCCCTGAGTTTGGTCACATCCTGCCCTACTCCTGCACAAGAACTCCTGACTGGATTCATTTCCATGCAGTGACAAGGGATTTTATCAATGGGTTGGATTTTTAGCCTCTGGACAAAGATCTCAGAGTCTGAGGGGCATTTTCCCCAAGTTTTCCCTCTGCTGTTTTACTGAGGCTGTGGTGGCAGCAGGAGGCACCAGGGACAGTCACCAACACCTGAGCACTGAGCTGAGCAGTGCTGTTTGGAACAAGCAGGGCTGAGCAAGGTGATCACATCCCCACCCGCCTCTGAGACCACTCTCTACCATCCCTTGATAATCCAATTACTGCTGAGAAAGGTTTCTGGACTCCCCACAGCCCCCAGCGTGAGGAGCACCGTGCAAGGAAAGCCCAGCTCTCAGGGTCTCACATTTGGGCTCTGGGCCACAGTCTCAGAGCAGTCCTGGCAGCAGACACAGGAACTCCAGCTCTGCTGCTCCCCACGGCGAGGAAACAGCCCCCACAATTCCTGTGACTGTCTGGGAGAGGCACTCAGCTCATCCCTGCTCCAGTTTGGCCGGGGAATGTGATTTGAACATGAAATGTTTCATGGCCCAAGACAAGGCAGGAGTAACCTCAGACAAGGCAGGATTAACCTCAGTGCATCAGGGACACCACCCTGGGTTTAGAGTCCCCAGGAGCACCAAGGAACTGAGTTTTTTGCAGGGTCAGACTTTTCCCCTTTGCATTTTACAGTCCCCATCTTCTTCCGTCTCCCTCGAGGGCCCGCTCACTGTACTTGTCAAAAAAAAAGCAGCTCTGCTCTGGAATCTGGGCTCTCCTCCAGGTCCCACTCGTTTACAGCCAAGTTGCAAATCATCCCAGCACATCCAGCCAGGGAAGCTGCTCACAGGCCCATTGTGTGTTGTCTGAGAGCATTTGGGAAGAGTGGGGTGGGGGGATAAAAACTCTGTTCTGCAGCGTGAGGGCTGGTGAGTCCTTAAGAGAAATCACAGAAGTCTCAACTGCTGGGGGATGAGAGTTCAAGTCCAGTGAAAGAAAAGCATTTCAGTGATGTCAGCTGGGCCGTGGGGACCCTGGCCCTGCTTGAGGCCGAAATGACCTGCACAGCTCCCCCTGCAAAGCCAAACCATCCAGAATCATCCAGAAACTGCCATTCCAGAATGATGAAACTCATTCCTGCAGCGTCTGACCAGTCAGCAGCGCAAGAGTGGCCTCAGGTAACACAGAGCCCACATTTCACAGAATCACGGAATCACAGAATCAGTAAGGTTGGAAAAGACCACAGAGGTCATCAAGTCCAACCTATCACCTATTACCTAACCTAGCCAAACCTGTTACCTAACCTGTTGCCATCCTGCTAGCAACACACCATCCTACCTCTTTCCTCTTTATAAACAAAAACCCAAAAAAACACGAAGGAAAAAAAGGCCGCCCTTCTTCAAGGGTGTTCTCAGAAACAAGAAAACATGAGGTGTCAGAGCTACACCTGCAAACGTTTATTTTAAAGGCACTAATGCCCGTATTTTTCATAGTTAATGGCACTTTCATTAGTCTCAGAGTTCTGAGTGATGAAACTGCCTGCAGCCCAAGAACAATGGACTGTTTGCCCAAATTTGGAGACCAGGCCTGAATATCTAAAGGACTATTGGTATTTTTCAAGGATAACATTGCTCCTCTGGTGAAGTACTGGCCTAATTCTGATGTGAATAGTTTATAACCCCCCTCTCCACATTTCCTCTCAGCTGTACCTGCCTTCTCATTAAGGCACAAGGAGGGAGAAGATCAACTGATAAAGCACTGAAGATGGTTATAGATGATGTTTATAAGTCATCTTCTGGCTTGTGACATTATATAAGCATCACTGTTTATCACTTGAGTAAGTATGTAAATCGTATATATTTAAAATAACCTCTAAGTCTGTGAAGTGAAGAATGTTTCCCAAACATTTATGGAACATCACTGAACTACCCCAGGGACTGTCACAACATTCATTCACCACGCTGAGGTAGACAGGGGCCTCCCTCGGAGCCTGTTATGGCAGAGAAACTATTTAATTGAACAGCCCAAATGATGCTTAAGCACCATAATTCACAGTAATTATGCCATCCTGGCTTCAAACCCCCAAACTATTTTAGTAGCACATATGGGACATAAACCTGATGCCAGGTACTTGTTGGGCATTTAGCCTGGTGTGCATCTGCCAGGAAAATATGTGTAACTTCCTATGGATGCTGAGGTGTTCAGGCAGCTCCTCCAGGAGTGGGAGATGCAGGAGGGATCATCAAAGCAGCTGCTTTGGAAGTGAGGGGAGACCAGCTCTGGAGAGGCCACCCCTCGAGGGCTGTGTCCAGGTCTGGCCCTCGGTTTAGGGAGGATGTTGAGGGGCTGGAGGGTGTCCAGAGAAGGGCAACAAGGCTGGTGAAGGGACTGGAGCACAATTCCTGTGAGGAGCAGCTGAGGGAGCTCAGCTTGGAGCAGAGGAGTCTCAGGGGGGACCTTATCACTCTCCACAACTCCCTGACAGGACGGGGGAGACAGGGGGGAGCTGGTCTCTTCTCCCAGAGGCAGAATGAGAGGACACAGTCTCAAGCTAACCCAGGGGAAGTTTAGATTGGATGTTAGAAAAAAATCCTCCTCAGAAAGAGTGATTGGCCATGGGAACGGGCTGCCCAGGGAGGTGGTGAAGTCGTTGTCCCTGGAGGTGTTTCAAAAGAGACTGGATGTGGCACTAAGTGCCAGGGTTTAGATGATGTGATGGTGTTGGGTAATAGGCTGAACTTGGTGATCTCAAAGGTATTTTCCAACCTTGTTCATTCTGTGATTCTGTGAAGTCATAAGTGGGTTATTGACTGGGACTACTGAGGTAGGAGAAAGGAAGATGCAGAACTTGTCAGGGGCTCCTTCTCTACAAACCTCAGCTCTGCTCCCAGCCTCAATTCAATCTCTACACATTAAACAAACAGTTGGGGAGCACTTCATAAAATGTCCAGAATTCCCAGAAACCGATTGAAGAGGCCAAAATGATTCTCCAGCTTGATTTGGAAAGGCTGGGTCCTGCTGCAGGCAGAGTCACCTGCCAGGGCTTTAGAGCCACAGTGTGAACAGCACAGTCAGGGCAGAGCAGGGACATGAAGAGGGGACAGGACAATTCAACTGAAGGTTAAGCTCTAGTCCTCAGTCCCTGTATCAACCCTAAATGCCTGAGAAATGTTCAAGGCCTTCACATCCGACTCTGCTCATCTGATTTTCCTGACAGTTTCTGAAGCACGTCCTTCAACAAATGAAATGATGAATTTGAGAAGCTCTAAAACTAATCAAAGGCTCCTTTCCTGGTTTGGTTTGTAATTTTGTAGCGTGTCTGCTCCAAGTGTGGCACAGGCCAAGTCAGAACAGACTGGTTAGACAGGAGAGCATTTAGGCAAAACTGTCTAAGAAAATCCCATTTGACATCATTTGGCCGAAGTGGGAGATGTGTGAACTTCCCTAAGGTGAAAAAGAAATTCACACAGAAAAAAAAAAGTATTTAGCTCCAGGTAATCTGTGCCTTTTTCACTTTCCACCATTTAGAGATGGGTTGAAAGTTGTATTTTAGGCAACATGAAGGGCTGTACTTACCCCCTGCACAAATACTGGAGGGCTCTGCTGCCAGGATTTCTATACAGGACTTCTTCAAAATCTAAAAGACAGACAAAATGCCATGAAATGTCTGAGCCTTGTTTCTGCAGAAACCCAGATCTGGAGGTGTGGGCGAGTGCAATTGTTCTCATGTAAATTCTTAACCCAGCACTGCACTTTGCATCCTGCACAGTCTCAGCTTTTCACTCTGAACCACCAAACCTGGTGCCATTGCTGGGTTGGAAGGTCTCCACCATCCCAGTGCAATCCTGCCTTAGTGCCCAGTACAAGGTATTCAGGATCTGCACCCACCACGGTGCCCTCTGTGTGGCACCACCTTTGCAGCCAAACCTCCCTCTCCAAAGTTACTCTGGAGCCCAAAACTCCGAATCAAACCTCTCAAGTCTGAGCTAAGCTGTTCATTGTCCCATCAGAGCATCCCAGCAATACCTGCAGAGCCATTTCTCAGGACTCAGCACAGGGGTGACGACTTCTGACACTTTTGACTTGGTTTGTGAGGGCACACCTGAGGGTGCCCTCAGAGATGCTCTGTGACTTCAGATCAGTCACAGACAACAGTCCTTCGCTTAATCCAGACTCCAATTGAGCAGCACGTTTTTGGAAGGGTTGCCAGTGCCTTTAACCACTGGATGAGCTGCCAGTGATTTACACAACCCCTTTGGCTCAGCCTCGGCCCAGCACTTGATGGCACGAGGAACAGGCTGGAGCGGGACACTGTCCGTCCCCACACGGCGCTAAAACTGATCAAGCTGCTCTTTGCACCCTTTTTCCTTCTCTGAAGGCCAACCCCAACCCTTCAGTGCCCAGCAAACCTGTGCCAGTGCCCGTGAGCCCTGAGAGGGCAGGAGCCAGAGCTGAGGGGGCACAGCCCCTGCACGAGGCAACACTGACCAGAATTCAGGTCAGCTCCAAAAGGCAAGTAAATGTCAGCCAAGCATCATGACTCAAATCCAACACGAAAACTATTTTCCCAACTTTAAATTGAAACATCTGTAAGGAGAGAACAGCAACCAATACAATAAATTCTGTAAGAAAACGATAACTTTTTTTTTCCCCTCCTCTCCACAATCGTGGCTCTCTGCCTTAAATACTTAATTGCAAAAGGCCCACACAGAGCCAGGATTTATTTTTGAAAAGTTTTCAAGAGAAGTTTGAGTTACTCAGAGGGTAATACCAAGGGACTGCAGGAGGCAGGACCATCTGAACTGTTGGCAGGTGAGAAGAGAGAAGATTTGCAGGAACAAGGATATACAGCAACTGTCAAGTGGGAGAAAAGAGAAAATCAGCAGTGGAGAACAGAACTGAGAGGCACTAGAAGAATTCGAAAGACAGAATACGGAAAAACATGAAGAATGTAAAATACGATCAATACTTTTCTTTTTTTTTAATCAAGTAAAACCTCATATGAATAAGTTTGAGATTCAGGACTTCTACTGAGCTATTTGCAAACATTCCTGCTGTCAGCCAGCTTGGATGGGGGGTGGAATAGCAGGTGTCTCAATCAGATGATGCACATCTCCCAGTCCAGTCCAATCCATTGACATGACTCCAAAAAAACTGGCCTTAATGGCTTTTAACAGTGCCAACCACAATATTTACTTTGATTTAGATGAAGTTTCCAATGCTCCAAGCACCCACCCTAACTTAAAGTGAAAATCAGGCAGCAAGAACTATTGCAAAAACATTCCTTTATGTCTAATTTAAAAAAGCATTCAGAAAATACTTTCAGCATCTTCATTGTAGAAGATTTCATCAGGTCTTTTGAGGAGTGCACAGCCCTGGGGGGCTGGAGCTGCCCCTCATCCCCTGTGGTCCCTGTCAGCACAGAACTGCTTTGGGCACCATTTGGGAAGGATTTACTTGCCTGCCAGGTGAGGCATGAAGGTTCAGGGGAGGCCCAGAGGGTCACCTGGGTCCTTTTGGAAACCAAGGGAACAAGGGGAGTGAGATTCTGCAGCTGCTGGCAGCTTTCCCTCCGTGTTCTGCTCCACCAGCACAGACAGATGACTTCACCACAGCAGCTGCATGTTGCTTAGACCATTTTTTTCCCCACCAAATTTGGGGATTCTAATTAGCAAACAGGATGCTGAAGCGTAATAGAAGGTTACTGCCTAATTAGCATTAGTGGGAATGACCTTCAATCTGAGGCCAGGTCCTCATTAGCAAGCTCTGTTCAATTACTGAATACCAAAGTCTGCTGCCAATTATGGAACAGCCACTTATTTATGGAGTGTTTCCTGTTCAATAATACCTACATGAGCTAAGTAAAATAAATACCTTTAAGCCCTCTTTAAAGATGCATTTGGGGGAAGAAAGAAGTAGAAAGCACGATCATATACCACTGAAACTAAAGAAAAAGCTGTGTGACTGAGGGGGTCACATCCTCAACGTGAGGTGGGGAAGCCAAGAGGCTCCAGCTGTCAACTTTCTGTTTGGGCTGTGAAGAAAGTCTGGCTGGGACAGAAGACAGATTCAGAATATCTTGCAAAGTAATTAACTCCCTCTCATCTCTCTCCTCCCTTCAGGGGGTCTCAGCCCTCTCCCTGCAGCAAGGAATCTGCAGTTTATCCCTTTGCCAGGGAAGTTTGAACAGCTCAGGATGGGCACATGTACCCATCACCACATTCCTGGTACTTTGTTGGATGCTCACACTGAGTTGTCCACCAAAGTTCCCACACTGCACTTTGTCCCAGGAAACATTTGTATGACACCAGCGTGCACAGACAGGGTGTTTCCAAGCTCACATTTGCTGGGGAGAAGGAGAACATGGAACTGCCACACCGGTTCTGAACTGCCACGTCAACTCTGAACTGCCACATCAACTCTGAGAGCTGAGGCAAGACTTGAAAAATACTGAGGGTAGGTGGACACCACTGCAGGAGGATCCTCAAGGAGCACACAGGAAATTAAACTTGAAAGGATGAGTCTTTTGTACAATTTATACGGATAGGAGACAGTCCCACAGACGGGTTCGCATCCATCACAACTGGTCCATGAGAACTCCTGCAGCTCCCTCAGGTTCCTGGGTAAGGGACACACAATCACATCTCTGAGGTAAATTCCCAGCTGGTGCCACAGTTTAGCACATGCCAAGGATTAGGGAATTCTGTTCTGAGTGACTGCTCCTCAGTCAGCTTCTGTTACAGGCTCAGAGCAAAGCAGTGACAGGATCCCACCCTGACTTTCACGTTGCTTCATGTTCATTGCCTCCAGCAAAGACACACTGAGCAGGAGATGACGTTGAGTGTCAGGTTTTCCTTCTCAGACTTGCTCCCTTTGCTTTAAATAGACAAGTTATGATCTGCAGGATTTTTTCACAGCAAAATTGAATAAATTCCTTCTGCTCCTTCCATGAGTTCCCAGTCTGCAGCAACTGGTCAATCTCTACCAGACTCTTCCCTCCCAACAAACTCAAAATCCACATTAAACAGGGAGGCTGAAGTTTGAACAGTGGCTTTTATATGATGAGGAATACAAAGCAATTGGTTTGCTTAACAAAGAAAGAACTCATGGGAGAGAAAGGACCAAACCCCACAGTGCAATGAACACCTTTGTCTCCCCTTTAAGGAGGATCAAGCTTTAAGCATGACCTCAGTGTGGGGCTGGATTTTCACCTCAGCTCAGCGCAGTCTCCAGGGTGCAGCCCCAGCCTGGAGGTGCAGATCTCTCTGCAGCTGCTCCCTCCACACTCCCTGGCTCCTGCAGAACAGGAAGGGCAGGTGCAGGGAAACATCTGCAGCCCCACCACCCTGGACGCCTTTGATCAGCAGATCCACAGGCCCAGCTGAGGCCAGCTCCGAGCTCCGCCACTCCCAGCTCCCACCCTCTGCCTCATTCCAGAGGGACTTAGAATTCACCGGATCAAAGAATATTCTGAGTGGGAAGGGACCCCACGAGGATCACCAAGTCCGACTCTTGCAGGGGTTGAACCTACAGCCTTGCAGATTTTAGCACCAGGCTCTGACCAGCTGAGCTGGTCTCCACCACCTCTGCACATCCCGAGGGTTGCAAAAGACCTGTTCCTTGGGACAAGAGTCAGGACAGTTCACACCAAACCCCTGCAGACCAAAACTTCACGTCTCTAGGGTTATTCAGGCACTAATCCATCCAGGCTCATAATTTGATCTTCCCTCCCACTGTGATAACCATCAGGCCTCAATCCTCTCTGAGCATCCTCCCTGTGCCAACTCTTACACAGGAATTGAAAGAACCTTCCAAATCCCGGGTCCCTTTCACCATTCCTGCGTTTCCTGTGACCACAATGCTTTGCTAGCTGCAACCACAGAGGTGCTTTTGGAAAGGACAAGAAAAGAAGGAATGAGAGACTTTATTTTCCAGCTAGAGCAGGAATCTACAGATTGTTTGTTGTCTTACAGGGTGATTAATGTCCTCTGTGTGATTCCTTTTACACAAAAAACCACTTCCCTTCTCCCAAACCTGCTGCAAAGGCTCCACTCAAATCCAGGTGATCAAGTCATGGATTCATTACTGCAAAATTGCACTTCCTGGTGACCTTCCTTCCCAGGGATGGGAAATCTTGCACCAGTCAGCCCAGCTGAAGCAGGACTGGGTTCCTGGCAGCTCAGTGTAACTGGAAAGGGAGTCAGAACTGCTGCTGGAATTCATTAAAACCAGCTGCAGAGGGAATGCAGGGCTGGGGAGCAAACTGGCTCTTTTTGTTTTGCTGCTTTCTGAAGTGACATGCAACACCTGATTGTCCAAGAGAGCTGAGGCAGTGGATCCACGCTTAGACAGTGCCAGGAAAACCAGTAAGAGAGGGATTGTATTCCATCTCCATGCCAGAGCACCAGGGAAAACTGAGCCTGTGCTGAGGGGAAGGTTTTGCTTGGTATTACGCTGTCAAAATAAAGTGTAACCACTGCAAACAGAGAAATGTGAGACCCCCCTGGTGAACCCCCCCCTCCCCAGCTCCACGTCCTTCCTTTCATCTGGGTTTTATCAGCTAAACAGCCTGTACCAAAATCAAGAACACACGTGTCTGTGAAAGGATTTCCCATCCCTTGTAGCCATGGGAAGCAATTTAACTGGCCCTGCCACCCAAAATGGGCCAGCTCTTACATGCTGCACCTCAAGGGATTCCTTGAGGAACTGGAAATAGGGAAACCTCAGTCTGGGCAGGGAAAAAAAAACCCAACAAACTAGCCCATCTACCAGGCTGAATGTGGAAAGCAGAAGTTTGGAGATGCTGTCCTACAAAAGCAGAGATTTGGGGATTTTCGTTTCTCCCTCATTCTAACAGGGGAGCGGTGCAGCACATCCACCAGGACAGGGTGGATGCCAATCCAACAGGAAGGTGGAGATCCAAGAGTTCCCTAAACCCTGGCATAGGATAAGCTCTAACACAGCCCTGCTGTCCCTGTCACCATGTGCCCCATCCATTCAGGCAGCTCCTTCTCACCAGGGAATGGGACAGGCAAAGATCACAGTTGGGCTCAGAGCTGTTGTGTTGGGGCCTAGTGATAAAGTCGACCCTGAAGTGGTGATTTTAGTACAAACACAGGTCAGTTCTCCAGACCAAGTGGTTTTTCAGCAGGTTCTTGTGAGCACAGGGAGACCAAAGTGCAAAGATGTGATTAGAGGTACTTACGGAGTCTATGATCCCCTGAAGGGCTTCAAACCCATCGTTCACAGGAAAGACGTGATCTTTGCTGTCGGCAATCCGAGCCAGCTGACGGAGCAGGGAAAGGAAAGAGAGCAGAAATGTAAAGAATGACATCAATTAGCCAGCAGACAGTAAATTAAGACTTCTCCAGGCCCATCCACTTGCAAAGAGAAACCTCAAACACTCCAGTGCTCTGTGTGGATTGCTGGGGCGTTATGGTTTATTAGGCAGTGAAAAGTTAATCTCTTTAGCTTGATGGATTTTAGAAAGCTTTGCATCAGGGATCAGAAAAGGGCTTTTAACTTTGGAGGAAGACAGAACGTGGCTTTCACTGGTGCCCAGAGCCTAAAACCTGTCCTCTCCCACATGGTTGTAACCACCTCACACAGAACCTCCCCAGCCCAAACAGGCCAGAGCATCAGCACAGGCAGCAAAACACTTGAGCACAGACATCATTTAAACCAGGGAACCGAGCAAAATGATTCAGTATTTTCACATAAAGAGAAGACTAATAAAAACGTGGTCTGTGAAAGATTTTATGAAATTATACCCCACTGATTCACCTGCCCTGGCAGGACAGAGATGTGACTGTTAGTCCTGCACTCAACCACTAGAGAAACCGAAAGAAGAAAGCTGGGAGATGAGAGATGTTTTCCAAGTGGAGGTTAAAAGGTACCAGAGGAGCATCCAGAGACCTCCATGACAAGGAATAGGGGCTCCATGAGGTGGTGGAAGGGGGAGGGGAACCAGGACATCCCCTGCAAAGAGCTTCATGCAGGAGCCCATGGCACGCTGAGGGTTAAGGCAAAAATCTAAGCCCAGCTCAGCAATAATGAGCTCTCCATGCATCTGCTGGAGCACACTCAAGTTTTAAAGCTGCAAGGCCAACGTTTGTTCCAGTAATTCTCTCCCCTGGCAGAGGTAACACCAGCCCAGAGGGCCTCTCTGGAGTTTCCTGTAGCACTGCAGGCTGGAGGCAGCAGAGCAGCCACACATTCCTCCCTAAACCCCACGGGCTCCACCTTTCCAGCTCCTGTCACTCACAACTCCCACTCCTCACCCTGCCAACCTCCTGGTTTGCATCCAGACAAATACTCCAGGCAACTTTCCCCTGCCTGCTCCAAGAAGGGCAGCAAAGCAGCTCATTCCTTGTTGGCTGAGCTGCAGAAGCCTCTGTAAATCAGGATGTTTACAGTTTCCTCAGCTCACTCCCCGTGGTCCTGCTCTTGGTCCAATCTGGGACTTCGGGCACAGTCACCTAATTACAATTAATTTCTCCGGCATTTAAATGCCTTCAAGTCGCAGCTGTCTGGGGTCTGCTGCTTTAGGTCTGGTCTCTTTGCCATTTTAATTCCCTCTTTGCTTTTTCTATGACTTATTCTAGATTGCACCAGTATCTGGGTTTAATTCAAAGGAGATTCTTCTAAACCAAGTTCGGTTTGACTCCTTTTTTGAAAGCTGAAAACCTGGGAAAAGTCTTTCGGCCACCACTTCGGGGCTGTGCAAGTGTTTCACTCACGGTAGAAGAATGTCAGCTGTTAGTATGTGAAATTTAATTCATGGACACACTAACATTCACACGACAAATTTTAGAAGTCAGATAAATCCCTGTGAAATATTAGTGTGACTAATGAAGGTGTTTGCTTTTTACAGCACGGTTTTCCCCTGGAAGAAAAGCCGGGCTGAAACAGAAGTGTTATATGGCAATAGTTGTATGGGGGGAAATAAATGTCCCTACAACCTCCTCCTCAAGCCACACAATTTGCTGTTCCTCCTGTGTTTTATCAGCTGCTTTTCTCTGCCATTACCAAGAGTGTCTGGGGCAGGCAGAGGGTCAGCTCTCCACATCTGGAGATTCAGACAGAAAAGGATTTAAACCCAACAGCCAGCGCAGCCACTTCAAGTGGTCACTCCAGACTGTCACAGTCAACAGAAGGAGAGGAAAACCACATGAGAGCCTGGAGAAAGTGACTCAGGAGTGTGAGGCTGTGTTCACCTCTGCCAAGGGCCACAGACAACACGAGGGTCTCCTTTACCTGGGTCTCGTTGAAGTCCTTCACACCCACACAATACACTGTGGCTCCCAGGTCACGCGACCGATTCGCCTGGAAGGAGGAAAAGCAGGATGACAGGGATGCAGACATGGTGGGATGCAGCTTTCAGAAAGGTCCTCATCATAAATTTAGTCTTTCTCTGTATGAGCTTGTCAAAGGGGAGCTTTAAAAGCTTTCCTCCCTGATTCTGTAAAATCAGGTTTTATCTGCTCCTGGCGAAGCTGTTGTTCAGGAAAGCAAATCCCAAGGTATTTGGTGGGGTTTTAAACCTAATTACTTCACCTTCCTAGAGGCTCCATCTTCCCACAAGACGTCAGACAGACTAAATCGATTTTATTTTCATCATTTAGGGCATATCCCAACACAACAGTAACCTAACACGCCTTGGTGTTTTCTGGTTCAGATGCTTGTAATTGAATTTCTGATGTCCATAGGTGGGAGACATTCCATTCCATTCCATTCCATTCCATTCCATTCCATTCCATTCCGTTCCATCCCATCCCATCCCACCTGCTACACAACTGTATCATTCCCACTGCTTACACAGCACCCTGAACTAAAGGGAGACATCCACAGCTTGATTTTTCCAGGCTGCTTCACCAAAGATGAAGTTATATTTAGTATTCAAAAGGCAATGACTCCAAATGCATTAAGTACAATTGCAGTCAAATTATCATTTTTCATTAGAACTTCTGACCTGACCCCAAACCCCTTCCCAGAAGGGATGGCAGCAGGTCCAGATGTATCAGAGTAGCAGTTCAAGTTGTTCAACACCAAAGTGTTTTAGCAGAGAAATCTCATTCCAGTTTCACACTGGGAGGCTTCAACCCAAACAACTGAAGAACTCCCACCGTAAGAGCCGAGTTCAGGATCAACTTCTACCACTGGTAACTGTTCCTCCCCCAAACAAAACAAATGTAGCACTTCTGACCTCTCAACTTGTTCATTCACCTCCAAAAACAAACTTGTTTTTCTTGTGGGTTTTTTGATTCCAGGGGGGGAAGAAAAGGAGATGAAAATCAAGGCGGGGAACTGCGGACTGAGGTCTTTGTGCTGCAGGAGTATTGGTTTTACTCTACAAAACCATTCCGTTTGTTGTTGTTGGATTTAGTGCTGCACTTTGGACAAACTAAGAGGAAAAATTCCGTCCATAACAAATCTGTGCAAAAAAATCCCATCTTCCAAGTTTAGGTCATATTAATCTGTTGGACTGACAAGTGCAAAGTGGTTCATCTGTTCAGAGAGGACTGTCCAAAGGCAAAGCTTTCAATGCTCACTCTTCTCTTTAACATTTCACATAGCTCACCAATTTAACGAGGATGGTGAGGAGATGTGCTTGAACCTTGGAAAAACTTGTGGAAATTTGGGGTCTCAGAAAACCTGAGAGGTTTTCTGCTGTGATAGAACACAAGAACAACAGCCATCCCCTTTCTGCAGCTTTTGCTTTTTGTGGGAGAAGGAAAGTGAAAGTGAGAAGATCCAGGTATTTCCCAGAGCCATCCACTCAGTCCTGAAACTTCTCAGCTGTGAACTCTTCCTTCCTCCAGTGTTTATTTTTAACTGGAATTTTCAACTCCTCTCCTTTCCCGTGAGCAGCCTCAGCTGTGAGGAGTCAGAAGTGCTGCTGTTGTTAATGGTTATCCTTAAAATTCGTATAAAGAGCACAAAAGTGGAGTTTTGTCACAAGGGAAGAAGGTTTTCCTCATCATTTGCCTTCAAAGCAACGAGCCCAGACATCTCACCGTGTCCCTGAATAAAAATGTGTGAGACACTCACCTCCCTCTCCGAGTAGAAGAACAGGTCCTCGTGGAGCTCTCCATCTGTCAGGGCGATGATGACACTGGCAGTTCTGTAACCTGAACGAACAGACTTGTTCAGTCCCTTGCTTTGGGTTGCATTTGTCAAACTACCCTAGAGAACATCCTGCTGGAGTTCTGGTAACACACTTGGAGGGCCAGAACCAGCAATCATCGAGACCCACGTCCTTTTCTCCCTCCAGCCAACCAGTTTTCAGAAGACATGAATTCACCTGCCTTCAATACCAGTTTTGTGTCACACTCCTTTGGGGTGCCAATGGTTTTAACTGACAGCCCCTCACAGCTATTTCAGTATTTCAGACCAGCAGATTAGAGTGCAGCCACCAAAAAAAACCCCAGTGCAATTTGTTCCTAGTTAGTTCCTGATTTTATTAATGCTCTCAATTCAAGAAATCCAGAGGGGTTTTCAGTTTTTCAGCTTGCGATATAAAGATAAATTGGCATTTAAACAGTAGCAAATGGCCTAAAATTGTCAACATTCCTAAGTATCATTTCAGCAATATCCTTAAACCTTCCAGTTGTCCCTTCTGAACAGGCAGCTTCTTAAAAGTGCTGCAGAACAGAGCTCTGGTGCTTCATTTTCTTGGTGCCTTTCAGAAATCCCCAAATTTAAATGATGTGGTAATGATGGTTTCCAAAGCAATGTTTATATTCTTACTTCAGGCTTCGCAGCGCAGAAAGATTTTACATTTATTACGAGGAAGGAATGAAGAAATATTTTTACAATTGCCTGCACTTACTGCTGGCTTTAATAATTTCTTACTAAAAAACCCATTTACCCAACGGCTTCTCCATGGACTCATGTTTCAAGAAGGAAGAAGAAACTTGAGTTCTCAAGCCAAAGGAGCAAAATAAGGTACCAGACAGTTTTGGTAAGAGCGGGCACCTTCAGCCAGCCTGGCTTCTCATTTCTGGCCTGAAATATTCCTGTTCCAGCTCTGGCTCCCTAAGGCTCCACCAGTTCTTTTTTCCCTTTCAGGAACACTCCCCTGACCAGCACTGCATTCTTGTAGGAGTAACAGCCACCCCCACCCTTCCCACAGCGAAGCTGCATTTCAGATCTGTTAAAGTTATCAGTCCAAAAGAAAGAGGAAAAAACACTGAGAGTCTCTCACCGTGAACATTTTCGTAGTAAATCTGTTCACTCGCCTGAAATCAAACCAGAAGACAATTAGCAATAAGTTAATCATAATTTGCACCAGGGAAAAAGGGAAGATGAGGATGTCATGTTTGCAGGTCATCCCTGAAAGCTTCACAAAGCAGAGCTGTTGTCTGTGGGTTTCACTGTGTGACTTCCAGGTCTTACCTGTCAAACAGACCCTAAGGCCAACAGTTCTCTCTCCCACTGTCCTCTCTGAAAATCCTGTTCACCTTCCTCCCTGAGAAATGTCCCAGCCCCACTGATAAACACTCCCCAGCACCTCCAGACCAACTACTGCAATTGCAAATAACCAACATCTCTGCTGGGTCACCCAAATTTCTGTTGCGTGTTCAACTTTCAGTGTGAAAATGCTGAACATTTCCAATGGGCAGAGAGTTCAAAGTTGTCCCAAATACATGTGTAGGACAGAATTGGGAGGGAGTGCAGGATTTCAGGTTTAGAGAGACTCCTGAGCTTGTAAAATATATTAAAAATTCATCCAGAAGGAGAAGGTCAGAGCAGGCAGTAATGTCTGCACAGCATTATTTGGCCAGCAGTGAGACGAGGTTGGAGCCATGGCCTCAGCCCCCACCCAACTCTAACAGTGCTGTTACAGGCAGAACTGACAGCTTTCCACAGCCTCCCACCCTTCAGGAACCATGTGGGAATGCAGTGCCAAATCCTTCTGCCTCGTCCTAAGCTGAAAAAGCAGCTCCCCCATGAAAGCTGGAGGCACAAATAAAGACAACTGGTAAAGCTTGCAGCTCCAACATTGACCCCTTCCACTTCACTGTCCCCCTCACCTACCAGAGAGTTATTAGCCAGGCTGCTCTGGTTAATGTGTGTGAGGCACTAGAGCACAGAGTTACCCTTTCAAATCCCTCGTGCATGTACGTGTCACCGCCCGGCAGCACCTTCTGCAGCTCCTCCAGGCCCTGGCGAATCTGCTCCCTGCAATGAATGAATGAGGACTCTGTTAGATCCAAGACCCAGTCCCTCAGGAGCTGATATTCAGCTGGAGACCAGATAAAGAGAGGGGAAAAAGAGTCAACCCAGTGTTTACACAGGCCGAGGTTTGTCTGGGTAGACGCCTCTCCAGGGACGTGGGGAACAGAGCAGTTGTGCATCTCTGAGGTCAATATCTACACATTTCATACATTTCTTCCTAAATAGATACTCCCTGGTCAAAGCTCAGCAGCTGGTTTGCACCTGGCTCACTTTCCTCACCTCACATTTGCTGACTTGACTAAACAAACACAATCAAACAGCCCAAAAATGACAATCTCAGACCACCCTGGCCATTCCAGTTTATTTGGACATTGCACCTTCAGTTCCTTAAGGTAACATAACTGACTTGGAGATTGAAGCCTTTCCCAACGGCTCAATATGATTCAGGGCATTTGTTTTAATTCTTTTCAGGGCATTTGTTTTAATTCTTTTCAGGGGTCTCAGGCCCAGTGACAGATGAGCTGCAGGGCACAGGGGGCAGGCAGTCACTTGTTGTTCCTCTGAGTGGCAGACACCAAACCCTTGAAGCCAAGCAGAGGCCAGAGGTACATTTAATCTAAGATACACCCCTGCAATGTTTGGGGGGTATCTGAGCAAACTCCACAATCCTCATGGCAAAGGGATGAAGTCACTGCGGGCAGGACCTCACGGAACAGACCAGGAGTCAGTTTTGTCCCAGGGTTTTTTAACTGCTCCAGAAAACCCTTTCTGGGTTTCCGGGGTCCCACAGAAAGCTCCCCGTGTGAAGCTGATTGCAGCAGGGCATTAACACTGTTCAGTTTGCACAGCAGTGACTCCCTCAGGGAGAAAATAAAAACGTTGTCTGCTTTTGCTACAGCCTGAATTTTCAAACCTTCAGGAACTCACTCTGCACCTGTGATATCTCAAACCAGTCAGACACCAGTCAGACATTACCATAGGTGGCAGATGTTTCTCCCTCACAGCTACCTGTGCACACACCAAGACAAAGCCGAATACACAACTGAGCATTTCCTGTAACCACAACTATTCTTCGAAGGTGAACACTGAAATTTTAAAATACCCAGCAAAGGTCTTTAAAATTTATCGATGGAGTCCCTTTAGATGCACCGAGTTTTTCCAAAGGGGATGCTCAGCACTCTCAGTCTTCACATTCAAGGGCTGAAACATCAGACAGAGGCACAGACAAGGCAGAGAAAGTTTCCCCATCACTTCGCCTTCCTGATTTAGAAAGGCCAGTGGGAACTAAAGGACCGGCACCTTGTTTGTCTGTCCCCCAATAAAAACCAGCAGCTCTCCAGTCAGTTGGCTTTTAGTCTAAAACCATTTCAATATCCTGTTACCCGTCAACATTTCTGGGACAGCTGGATAAATATGGAATACATTCCCACACGGGAAACACTTCAGTCTCTTAGTTCAGAGCCCCAGCAGAGGAGAGATCTCTGCAGTGGGGTGTGTTCACAGGGTGGGACACGGCAAGAGGCAGGGAACTGGTTTTCCTCTGGCACCCAGTTAAATATGGCTCATTCTCTTTATCCTTATTCCTGTGCAAGTGGCAGGGAAGGGCTGCCTGGCTTTAATGGCATTTTCAAGGCTGGCTCTGCAGGAAGGCAGCCAGTTTCCTCCCCATTCCTCCATGGGAGCTGCTCTGGTATGTGATTTCAGACATCCAATATGTAAAACACATGCTGACTTATACAGCCTACACATGTGTTACATATATTTTTGCTCCACGTGGCAATGAAGTTAACAGAGGAAGCAAGAGCGATTTAAGGACCTCATCCAGCTCTCCTTGAAGTCAGAATAAAATGAAAGAAAAATCCATCCGATAGATTTTAGTGGCATTAACTTGGGGCTCGACAAAGGGGCGACAGGAACAGGCTTCAGAAACATGGCAATCAAACCGTGGCCAAAAAATACAGACCCGTGCAATGCACCCCAAAAACTGTCTGTAACATCCCTTCAGACCTCCAAAGAAATCACATTCCCCTCCACCTCAGGAGTGTGGGTGTCACCTCTGGCTTTCAAGTCTGTTTCTATGGGAAGGGAATTTCACCTATTTATTTGCAGAAGAAACTCCCAAAGGATGCTTTACAGGCAAGAGTCCTCTTGTTCTCTGACAAAAGCCTGACCCACTGTGGAATGCAGACTCCCTCAATGAAACCAGTTTGAGCTAAAACCCCAACAGCTGACAGAAAGATATTTGAGAGTTAAAATTAAGAAGGCAACTTTGGCTTGAGGGGTCTCAATGCATTCTAGGATGTGAAAATGGTTCAAACAATTACAAAGGTGTCACAACCCTGTTCGCAGTGGACTGGAAATTATTGAGCAGGGAAGGTGAAAGGGCACGAAAGCTGTTTTGTACCTTTAAACCTCTTCTTACCTGTCTTCTGTTAACCTCATTAGAATCGTCCCTCTAGTTGAAAAAACAATGAAGGACATCCTCAGCTGAGGGCTGGAGGAGAGAAGAAAAGCGCATTAATTTGGTGTTCCAGAGCTCACCCTGTGTGCAAACCCAAACACACTCTGCTCTCGCAGTTACCACTCAACAGGATGAAGACACGAGTTAGGAAGGAAAAGGTGTTTTGCCCCAGGCCTTCCCAGTCAAGGCAAAACACGAGGAATCCTTGTAAAAGATGTCAAGAGCACTTGCATCATAATGCTGGAATGGCTAAAGCAAGAAAGGCTTAAATGCGTCCTGCAATCACCACGGAAACGAGGAAAAGCTAATTATGTTTCTCGTAACACGTTCCACCCCTGTCCCGAGGGATTCTTCAGCCAGTCTCGAGTCATTCAGAGCCTGAAAGCTCCAGGCTCAGGCCCCTCCCTGCAAATCCAAACGGGCAGCATGTCCTCCCCCCAAAAATAAGGTTTGATCCATGGAGGGCAGGGAGAATTAAAGGGAATTAAAGTTTATCTCCTCCCCTTTCCCACAGGACAGAAATCTGGGGAAAAGGAGCCACTGGGATGATCTGAGAAGAGGATAAAGTCCTCCCTGCACCACAGCCCCCAGTGGAGAGCAGCACGTGGGGAACTGGGAGCCACTGGCCCCCCTGCCCATCCCGGGCCTGCAGCTCCTCTCACCTGATGAACTTTCGGGCCAAGTGTTCCACGAAGTGATAGATCTCATTCCAGTGGTGCAGGACACTTCCTGACCTAGGGAAACAATTATTATAGGAGACGTCAGTCCGGCTGTTCTGCCACACGTTGCCCAGTCAAGCATTTACTTTTATCCTGTTTAACACTCACTGCCCATATTCCTCCTGTGTAGAGACATCCAACTGCACATGACTTTTCCTACTTCACTTTGAAAAGAAAGAATAATTTTCACTCCACACGAGGGTTTGAGGCTGCACTTGGCAATCACACAGGGCAGTTAGGCCGGACCTTAACACGGCCCGAACCAAATAAACCAAATAAACCAAATAAACCGTGTGAGTGAAGCCCTTCTCTCTGCAGTGTTTTAGATTAATTCCACCCACACACTTCCAAACCATCGCACAGAGCTTTCAGCTCAGGCACATTCTGAGAATAACACGCACTTGGAGAAATAGATTATTAAACTTCTTTTGTGTTTCCACCATGCCAGACACCGTGAAAAGCAAAACACCTCAGTCCACGTTTCTACCGTTCCGGTTAATCCTTTCACACCTCAGTTAAAGACAGAACAAACTCATTTTGCTCCTCAGGAGAATAAGCCATGGGCTATAAAGGGATTGGATTATTCTTCTTTATGTTGTAAGAAGCAGGAAAATATTAGGTTAATCAGAATCTTTCAGCACTAAATGCCCCTTCTGGCATAAACACTTCTCTGAACACTGGAATATTAATATTGGGAAAAAAAATTCCTTCCTAGAGCTGGAAAATAAATGTGTCATCACTTATTTAATTCATTGACTACAATTAGAAATATTTGTAGGGGAAATAACCATTGCAGCCTTAACAGAAGTCCCACTGATCTGTAGCCTGAGGGAGAAGAGATGAACATTTGAGAGGATGATTTTTCACTTCACAGGGAGAAAAGGCCACTTGACCTGCTCTGTCCCACCTCAGA
The DNA here is from genome assembly GCA_013390025.1 of Pitta sordida. Classification (NCBI taxonomy): domain Eukaryota; kingdom Metazoa; phylum Chordata; class Aves; order Passeriformes; family Pittidae; genus Pitta; species Pitta sordida. The sequence goes on from WEKX01007414.1 coordinate 85,847, forward strand.
TCTGGTGTCACAACAGATGAGGGGTGAGGTACATCAGGACCTGCTCTCAAACAAGGAACTCAACTCCTGCTGCATCCAAAATGCAAACTGATGGAGCACACACACACACAATTCCAAACCCCAGGTGTGAATTCCCATGGGATGTGTGGGATAAACTCTGAGACCTTGAATACAATGGGCACTCCAGTCCCACCAATGATAAATAACCCAAATAATTTCTAAGAACTGGCCTGGAAAATCAGTATTTATTGTCTTTATATGGCGAGGCGTAAAAGAAACACTTGACTTTATACCAATGGCCACATCAGTCTCCAGAAGACACACAAAGCCAAGGTCTTGGTAAGCACAAACCAGTTGGTTCTCACTTCACTGAAATGAATGTTGCTTTAGACCATAAATTCACTTCAAAAAATTACCTCAGTGAAATGTCTCACATCTCCTGAACCATTTGGTTCACGTGAAGCTGAGACCCTTCCACAGGCAGCCCCTGACCAACCTTCCCTGGCCATCAGGGAAGACAACCACCCTACACCTCCTGTTAAGGGAAAACACTGGCAAGACACTGACCCAGAAGCCCCTTTAGTCTTGAAAAGTTGGGTTGTCTCCTCCTCCCTGAACAAAAATTGATCATCCCTTAAAATGATCACTGGGGCCAAGAGCTGGGAAGGGGTTCTGGCTCACCAGGTGTGGGGTCATCACCAAACCCCTGGCACTTCCCCTGCCTCTGAAGTCCTGCATTTTTGAAAACAGCATTTGCCAGAATAAAGCTAAAAATCCAGAGCTGAGCCTGAGTCCAGTGATGTGCCAGTCAAGAGGTCAGTAACACATCCTGCTGAAGTGTTTGCAGCTCTTGTTCTGCTGGTCTGAAATTGTTTGGGCAGTTTTTTCAGAGCTTTTTCGTTCTTTACACAAGCACAGATTGAGCTGCTGCTGCTGCACCTCCTTCCCTTCATCATCCTCGTTCTGCTCCCCCACCAGTGCCCTCATCTTTCTGCCCTCTGGAATTCAACCAAAAGAGCTTAGAAAATTCATCTTCATCTTCTGAAACACAACTTCAGACTTCTTACACTCTTCACTTGGCATAAAATGGAGTAACCCAATTAAACAAACCTGTCTGCAGGCGATAGGAAGTTCACAAAGCCAACATCATTATCTCCTCAGCTTTGAGCTGTGTCCTTCAGCAGCCACACAATAAGAGACACTTGTCACCTGTAAGGCCCCTCGGGAGGCAGGCCAAGGGCTCTGAGCAAGACAAGTATTTCTAAAGCCCAACTGTAAAATGAGAAGAGCCAAATTTAAAATAGTTGTCTCCTCATATGCCCAAAAGAAACACGATGATCACCGAGCCAGCACTTTACAGCTGAATGATGGATGCTGTAAAGTTGCAATTCAAGAAAATCGAGAGGATGCCAAATTCTCTTCTGGAGGAGAGCCCCATAAATGGAAATCAAGCCTAAGTAAACGATTCTCTTGTGGTCAACTCTGCTGGCATTTTGTCCATCTAAACTGAATGCAAGTGCTGAGTGAGACTCTCCACGTGGCTCCGTGGCTCCAGCCAAGAGAGTCTCACTCTGGTTGAAGCCTTGCCCTCCAGCAGGTGCTTCCTCCTGCTCACTGCACCATAACCCAAACCTCCAGCAACTCAGACCTTCCTGGAATTTGTCTTTCTCGCACTTTTCAGACTCCTTTCTTCCATTTCTTCCACTACACCTTCCCAGAATAGCCGTGGGTTTATTTAGTTCGCAAACAACAACAATCACAGGGCCAAGGCCACACACTCTCCTACCAAGGCCTGACATGAGTTATGTGCTCTCCAGGTGACAGAAGGACACAAGGACACCTGGTTCTGAGGTTGATGTTGATCCAAAATCTCCTTCGACTTTCTCGGGTTTGGACTAACTCCAACAAGTCTAGTGGCTCTCAGAGATGGTGTTTACCTAAGAAGTTGTGCAGCACCTCTTTATTGAGCCCTTTAAAAAAATAACTCATATGAACAAAAAAGTGCCCCTCATCTTTCCAAAGACTTGAGGAGCAGTTTCGAGAGCCCTACGCAACACGAAGGCCTTCGAGAGGTGACGCAATTCTTTGAGGAAACACTATCCCCTTGTGCCACACTTCACAGCAGACAGCTCAGCAGAGATGCTGCCAAACACTCGAGGTCACAGGGTCTAGAAAGGTCCAGTTCAGAGCAGGACAAGCCTCTAAGCCCAGTCACAGTCCAAGAACATTCTTCTCTTCTTGGTTAGCAGGGGATATGCAAAAAAACCAACTAATAAACAAGTCATCATGGACTTTATTTACACCAAGCAGAACATGAAGTGCAGAGTGTGCAGGCCCACACTTAATCCTGGCTGTGAGGAAGATCCTACTCATCCCTTGTTACCTTAGATGCTCCACTGAGCAAAAAACATGTCCACAGGTCCTGACTGGCAAGGATTTCACATGTTAACGTGGCTCACTGCAACTGCAAGCCCTCAGCAGATTTAGGAGTTAATTGCATTTCTCCAGGCAACAAGCAAAGAGACACAAGAATGCACAAATTCCTCCACCCAGCCTCACTGGCATCCCACTGGCCCTCATGCTCAGGGAGAAAAACTATCCCTCTGCATCTGTGCAGCCCCTGGCAGCCAAAAAAAATGCATACATTGCTCTGGATCGAGGCCTGTGACCCTGGAAAGACCAACAGGGAATCACTGATCAGGTCAGCGATGATCAGAAATGGGTTTGAATCTATTGGACAGAGAAGTTGTGGACTCCCCATCCCTGGAAGTGTCCAAGGTCAGGTTGGAGCAGCCTGGGATAGTGGAAGGTGTCCCTGCCCATGGCACTGGATGGGCTTTAAGGTCCCTTCCAACCAAACCATTCCATGATTCCACGTCTGCAGACAATTGCATCATTCCCTACTAAAGGCTTGTGCTTGTTCCAAGGAGAGCAGCAGAACCTCCATCAGCTCTGGGCATTCCTGTGGTGGCTCTGCTGGAGGACTCACCTTTCCCAGGGAAGGAGCAGCTGCTGCAGGTCGGGCTCCCTGCCTGGTGTCAGCCTGTTTCCACCCCACCACGGCCCCTCATCTTCCACACTCTGAGTGAAAACCTGGACTTAGTCTCCCACATAACTCACTGTAACCACAGTTTCTCAAGCTTCCTTGAACCATCAGCCTCCCTAGAGCAGGAGTTTCACTTCAATCCAACTGCTTAAAAATGACCAAGGGATCACAGGAAACAGCTTGGATTTCTTGCTTCATTTTGCCAGGGATCTCTTAGAGCCAAGTCCTCTTTCACACACCTACAGTTCCATCCATGTTTTCTGCACGTGAGGATAAATGTCCCATTATTTGCACATCACAGGCAAGGGCATAGGAAATAATCCCTGTGATTTACAGAAGCTACAGCAAAGGGTTAGTGAGAAGACTCAGATCATTATTCCTTCCTCCCTACCTGCACATGAACTCATCTGGGACCTGTCTCTGCATGCTCCAGCTGTGCTCGTGAGGGGTGTCCACACACTGCAGCACTGGGTGCCATCTCAATTAGGAGGTGATCATAGCCATTATTAATTAATCACATGGGGGATATTTTCAGAGTAGCTGCACGATGTCAGCAAAACCAAATGTTTGGGTTTTTAGCGACATCTCACTGCTCCCTCAATCCTCCTTCTCCCTGAAGGTCCTGTACCTCAGCTCACATCAGGCTGTAAATTCTTTGGCACCAGCTCCTGCCCTGTGTTTTACTCCCATTCAGTGTCCAAGGGCCTCAATCCATGAAGCCCCTCAGCCCCTCAGTAACACAAAAGGACAAGCCATCTCTGGCCAGCTCTCTCAAGGTCAGCCAGGTCTGCCTTCCACAACACTTGATATAACCTTCACTTTGAGGTACTCAGCACCTCTGTTACCTGGTCCTGCACAGAACTTAAACAGCAATTAGCACAAAACTGTGCTCTAAGGAGCAAACAGCTGGAGATCAAGCTGAGAAAACAGCCACAGTTTGAGAACTTGCAATCAAAGGACAAGAGAAGCAGATCAATCCAGTCTTAATTTTTATGAACACAATTGCCTCAGCTCAGAATTTCAAGTTAGGTGTTTGTGTGTGTAATGCTATTTTAGTCCTCTGAAGTTTGTTGCATGTCAGGGAACGGCTCTGGAGAGAGCTGGTGAACTGTGGTTTCCTCCAGAGCTGGAGCTCTGCACCCACAGCAGCGTGACAGCTTCAGTTTGACTTGGCAAGGAGCTGGCCCAACCCAAACTGCAGTTCTTGAGTGTCTGCATCCCTTCTGGAACACAGAAACATGGAATCACAGACCTGGGAGAACCTTAAAGCTCATCCAGTTCCACTCCTTGCCATGGGCAGGGACACCTTCCACTGTCCCAGGCTGCTCCAACCTGGCCCTGGACACTCCCAGGGATGGGGCAGCCACAGCTTCTCTGGGCACCCTGTGCCAGGGCCTGCCCGCCCTCACAGCCAGGAATTTCTTCCTAACATCTAATCTAAACCTGTCCTCTTCCAGTTTAAAATCTTTGCCCTTGTCCTGTCACTCCCTGCCCACATAAAAAGTCCCTCTCCCTCTTTTTCATAAGCCCCTTCAGGCTCTGCAAGGGGCTCCAAGCTCTCCCTGGATCCTTCTCTTCTCCAGGTGAACCCCCCCAGCTCTCCCAGCCTGGCTCCAGAGCAGAGGGGCTCCGGCCCTTGGAGCATCTCCAGGGCCTCCTCTGGACTCATTCCAGCAGCTCCATGTCTTTGGAATAACTCTGGTAGCCTGAGGTTCAGTTGTCACAGCACGAGAGGCCTCTGCTGCTGCCTCAGCTGCGAGAGAGCCCTGAGAGACCCGCAGGGAGAGGAGGGGGTTGGATCCAAGCACAGCTGGTATCATTCAGCCTTTAGTTCTGCTCTGTCCGTGTGGAGGCTGTGGAGCACAACAGGATTAGTGCTGAACTGCTCAATCCCGGGGTTTTCTTCCCCTTGACGACCAGGAGAAGTGGGAGCTCTGCTGCAGGTGCCCCGTCCGTGCCATGGGCAGGGGGTTGTGTCTCCAGCTGCCTGCAGACAGCAGGAGGAAACCTGGTTTCCCTTTGGCAGTTCCCAGCTGGAGTGTCCTGAGGAGAACAGTGCAAGGAGCTGGAGCATCCCCTCACGGGAACAGCCTGGGACATGTGCCCCTTGTACGTGGTCACTCTGAGGGGCAGGACTGGGCGCAGGGCAGAGCCTGGCACATGTGCCATGAGCTGCTCACACACTCCAGGAGTCATTAAATCCCCCCAGGCACAGGGGCAGCTCCTGCACTGGTGGCTTCCAGCCTGTGTTTGTTGTTTTTGTGTCACTCCTTTGATCCCAGAAAGGAGGTTGCTTAATATTTTCATGGCTTCCTTCCACCAGTGAAATCACATTTCAGGCTTAAGAGTCTAAATCTCTTCTGCCTCAGAGACCTTTATGACTTTCAATAGTTTCTAATCATTTTTAGACTTAAAGAAAACCAGTGAGCCCTGAATCCATGACTATCATTTCATAGTTTGTCTGAAGGCTCCTACAGACATCACCTCTCTCTGCATTCAGGATTTCAGCAGCATCCTGGAGAACATTCTCTGGACATTTAGAAGGTGGAAAACCCAGATCAAAGAGGACTCAGCTTTTTGGGAAATTCAGCTTGAACTCTGAGAAATGAAAGGTGTGGGTAAGGGTCCTGCCCATGGCAGGGAGAGAGAATCAGGTGATCTTTAAGGACCTTTCCAGCTCAAACCATTCTGTGATTCCAGGGACTTTTGGAAGATAAAGGATGTGGGATAACTGAGCCCATCGCTGCAAGTCTCTCCTCAGGGGTTAAACAACCAGGTCCATGGCACACTGTGCTCCCTGACAGCTGAAACACCACAACTCTCCTCCAAACTCCACTGGAGCCCAAGGAAACTTTTACATCAGACCCTGTTCATCTCTGTACCAGAAAAATCCCAGAAATAGGAACTCTGTAACTGTCAAAGCAGGATTTCTGTTGGACACCTCGATGCACCGAGGCCATCCTGCCTGCTTTAAACTTTGTGCCAAGGCTCCTGTTTCCACCCAAATCCTTAATCCCTCCAGTCGGGCTCAAAAGTCACGGATTTCAGTACAGGGACAGCACAGAACTTGAATTAAGTGCCTGCTAAAGTTACATTGACTCAGAGAAATAACACAGCACATCCATCAAATCTGAGAAAACCTTCAATCCTGCTTCAGCTTCCAGGGAAATGCAGTTTGCAAAAGCTCCCTGCACCATAAATCAGGCCCTGGGTTTGTTTGGGTTCGGGGTTGGTTTTTTTTTCCATACAATAGAGACATTCCAACTAACAACTGAACAGCCAGAGCCCCAAAATGCACGGGCCAGGTAAATGTTTCCACTGAAGAAATAAAAAATAAAATTAAACGAACTCTTTCCCCAGGCGCTTTAGGATGACTGGCAGCCGGTGTCTCAGTGTTACATTTTACCCAGTATTTTGTAATAAAGGGTTATGTAATTCCAAGTCATTTCTGCTGAAGGAATGTGGGAGCTACTGCAAAACACTCCAGAGGATCAGGCAGAAACCTTCATCTGCGAGCGCTCTTGGCAGCTCGCAAATACTCTCCTGTCCCTGAAATTTATGGTTGATAATGTCAGTGCCATGGCTCTGGCAGGCACAAACTCCACTATTTCCAAACCTTTGCTTCAAAACAACTAGCCTTAATCCAGAAAATCAGGACAAACATTTCAGCCAGAGGGTTTTCTAATTTTTGTATTTTTCTTTCTCTTGAATGAAGCTTTCCAAAGCTCAGCACAATTTCACGTTGCTCCATCCACATCTGGATAAAAAAAAGAGGCACGTTCAGAGCGCCAAGGAGATGACACTGTCACAGCCAGGGATGAAAAAAGGAGGTAGGAAGCTATCTCCAGTGTGAACAGTCAAAATATGCATCTGATTAACAGGAAACAAAGAAAGTGTGATTCAGCTGGAGAAAATAAAGCTCTTTAATGAGGCACCACAGCGATTGAATTCAGCCCCTTCCGAAGGGGGCAGCCCCTCCAGAGCTGGTTTTGACCCGCAGTTGCTGCTCTGGAAGGCACCTGGGAATTGGAGCAGAGCTCCAGGCACGTTCCACAGAATCACAGAATATTCTGAGTTGGAAGGGACCCACAAGGATCATCGAGTCCAACTCCTAAATGGCATCACTGCCTCCCTGGGGGGAATCGAACCCCCCCGTCTCCCACCTGACAGATGGGGACACTCAGCACTGTGCCCAAGGCGATTCTCAGTGCAGGATTAATTGGTGCCTGCAAGAACAACCCTCAGCCCTCCCAGCTCCCGGGCAGCCCAGAGGGGAGCAGGGTGCTGTCCTTGTCCCAGGCTCTGCTTTAAGAAAGGACGGGGTCGAGTACACAACAAAAAATCACCTCAGGGAGGTGTTGGACAGAGCACAAGGGGATTTATGCACTGGAGCCACCAAAGAAGTCACCACAACAAAGGCAAAGTCAGTAGTGAGGAGTTTCACGGGTCCCTTGGGGACACGGTGACTTCTACTGACCCCAAATCCGAGGAAAACCTCCTGGGTACCTGTACAGGCTGTTCCAGTTCACGCCCAGAGAAAGAGCTCCGTGGAACAGAACAAAGTAGAACTGACTTACTTGTCCAGGATGAAGTAGAGATCAAAGCCCCCGTAGCAGGCAGGACCGCCGTTCTCTCTCCTCCCGCCGTGCCCATCGCAGGTGAGCAGAAAAACCGCCAGGAAGAGGCACTGGAAGGCAGATTTCAAGATGCTTTGCTTTGCAGTGGCCATTATATCCAGAGAGGAGGAGGAAAAAAAATCTCTTCTTCCGAGGCTCCTTTATTTCACAGGTTTCTCCACCAAAGCCATCCAATGACCTGTAAATGTGCGTGTGGACACTGTATTCCTCAAAACTCCCCTTGCAGCAGCTGTCCTCGGCAATTGCGAGACTTTCCCCCTTGTTTCCTTTGCGCTTCTGTTTCTTGGTTTCAGGTTTCAAGATGCACAATACTGGATTTCACTTCGTGGGGTTTTTTTTTTTTTTTTTAAAGGGACTTGACCCTCAGTCTCCCCTGCAGCTCCCGGAGAGCAGCACCATTGTTTGGCAAGAGCAGGAGCAGCCTCCTCACAAATCTTGCTTTGTCACAGACTTTAGAAAACACGGGGAGGGTTTGAGGCTTTTTTTATTCCTCCCCCCGCCGCCGCTTAATTATTATTGTTATTATTAAAGATGGCAAGTTTTATGTTGCCTCAGCGAAAGAAGCTCAGCGAATGCCACCTCGTGGCCAAAGCTCAGGCTGAGAGGGGCTGGGTTTCAGTATTTTTGTTGCTCCAGCCTGGCCTCGGACACTTCCAGGGACAGCCACAGCTTCTCTGGGCACCCTGTGCCAGGACCTGCCCACCCTCACAGCCAGCAATTCCTTCCCAATATCCCATCCCTGTCCTCCTCATGCTCAAGGCCCTTCCCCTCTGTCCTGTCATGCCTTCAGAGACATCTCAGTTTCCCCCAAAGACAGGAGGGATGCGCAGAGATGTCTTTGTTCCCCACACAGGCAGCATGTGAGTTTAGAGACCTCACAAAAGCTAAAGGAACAAGCCATGCCAGGCTTCATCCCCTGTATTTCCTCGGTCCTGAGAAATGCTCAGCAATGTCTGGTGCTTGTGAAACATCTCTCACCATCCTTGATAAAATCAATTCAGCTGCCAAAGCTGAAACCCTCCCTCTTCCAAGAAAACTTGATGGAAAATGCAACTTAAGCTACACTGGCATCTCCTGTCTCCTGCAAGCAGCACCACGAGCTCTAAAACCTGAGAAAAAGGAGAGAGTTCCCCAGTCAAGGCAGCCTCTGTGTCAATAAAAGCTAAACTCAAGGTGCAGAGGCTCCCAACCTTCCCTCCCAAACCCTCTCAGGCTGCACCAACATCCCTGACCAGCTCAGATTTCTGACAGGGAATGGAACTCACCTGAGTCAGGTTTCCAGCTGTTCTTTGTTGCCTGAAGAGTTAAATTTGCCTTGAAAACATCCTTAAAAAAAGCAAACCATCTAAGGGCAGACCAGGAAAAGGAGCAGGAGATGATGGCAACGGCAAGCAACAAACAGGGAGAACAAACTTTTGACTGGAGTGAAAATATCTGAGTGACTGATTAGTGCAACACCTCGGTGCATTGAGGGTGAAAACTCTGGGGGTGCTCCCTAGGGCTGGGCAGGAGCAGATACAGGTGTTTCCCAGGTGAATATTTTGGGTTTGTACACCTAAACTCAAGGGAATTTGGGAGTGCAGGAGCGAGTCTTCCAATTTACCTCAGTCTGAAAGGAGAGCAGTGACCCAAATCCCAGGGTCAGGCTTGGGAAGTTTTGTTGTACATATTTGTGCTGCCCTGAGGAAGGGGAGGAAACCAGTCTGTGGATGAGGGGGGTTTGTGTTTTAAAAGAAAATGAGCTGAATGTGGGATGTAAAATTAGGAAAGGTAGAAGGAAAGTTTCCTCTCTGGGGACTGCAGTGCTGGGTTTGAGAAACTCTTGGAGAAGTATGAGAGACAGCTCATGGCCAGATTGGTCCTGCTGGCTTTGGTTAATCATCTGTGTCTGCCTAAAGATTCAGAGCAGGCTGATAATCCCTTCCACTTGTTTCTCACTGGCCCCGAGATGAACAAACACTTCAGAGTTCAAAACAAAACAAAGAAAAAGCTTCACCTCAGGAAAGTAACTTTGTTGTGCAGGGAGCAGAGGGGAGGGAGGGGGATGGAGGAGGAGATCAGGTTCTCTGTGGATTCAGGCTGACAGAAGGCCCAGGAAAGGTTGGGGAAAAGCCAAGGAATGAGACATGAGATGTAACTGTGAGCGCTCAGAGATGGAGGGAGCTGCTGACAAAGTGGAACACGGAGCTTTGTGCTGCTCCTCTGACTTTCTGGAGCACTAACCCTCTTCACGTGTCCTTCTTAACCATGTGTGGATTTTGTTCATGGTCTGGTGAACCAGCATCAGCACCCTGACAAATTCAGCTCCGTGAGAGGGAGCTCCTGTGGGACACAGGGGGGGAGTTGGAATTTCTGTCCCTCCCTCTCTAAAAAAAGCTTAAAAACAAGAATATTAAGAAGACCACAGCTTTTGTGTGAGAGAGCCACCAGTGCTTGGGAAGACTGGGTATGTTTTTCTTTGTGTGAGAGACAATCGGAAGGTGTTTTAATTGCATTCAGCAGTGTAATTTGGGGTAATTAAGCTACATGATTAATTAAGCTCCAACTGATGCCCTTGGTGTGTGACTAAAACTTGCATATGTGAATGATGGGGAAGTGGGATCAGCAGATTCTTTTTTTATCAACCACTCCTTTATTTGTGTCTGCAGGCCCTTCTCTGAAGCTCCCAGCCTGGAGGAGGTTGGCAGCCTGTGGGAAGGGTGGCACAGAGCAGAGCAGACTCTCCTGGATGTCACCTCGGCGCCTTTTCATTTCACTTGTGCAAACACACAACTCGAGGCTGACGCTCAGTGGCCGACGGGGGTTTTTTCTTCCATGGGTTGCTCCAGTTTTTCAAGGGATCAAGAGGCGCTTTGCCTCTTGCTTTTATCTGACTTTGCCCCGCTGTGATTTTATCTGCCCCTGCTGCACCAGGGAAGGCTGTAACACATCATTTTGGGGGGGATTCGAGTCTGTTCCACCAGCTTTTGCTGACTTGGTGTGTGTGTGGAACTTTGTTATACATACTGATGGAAATATATTGCATTAAATAATAAACTGTATTAAATAAAAAAGAAAAAAATATGGCACAGGGAATAATGCCACTGTGATCCAAGGTGTATCTGGGGCTGAAATCATCGTGACTGGGAGTGAGTGGCCGAAGTCCCCCGTGGTGACTGGCCTGGAGGCTTCTTTGACATGGACATTTCCAGGTTATTTCAAGCACTCCGAAGGAAACCAGTGTGGTTTTAGTAAGGGCTGCCTTGGAGAAGCAGGAAATGAAACAATTTTGCCTTGCCTGGTCCCTTGGGGAACCCTTTTGCTGTTTAGGGTTGAAGAACAGCAGCAACTACAGCAATGCACTGGGGGCAAGATGACAGCAGGGGAGACCCTGATCCCATCCATGAGGTGATTCATTGACTTCTCCACTCCTGAGGAGCCCAGGAGTGACCAGCAGGACCTGCTCACCCTTCAACAGGCCCAGATGGACGGTGGGAAAGTCGAAAGGAGAACAGAGAAGAACAGTAGGTTATTGTGGCCTGAACAGAGCAACTCTGTAAATCCCACAAAGGGGAATCCTCTTGCCCTAAAAAAGGCAAACTCATTGCTTTGACCTTCCTTTTCCTTTTTGTGCCAACCTGAATCAAGATTTTTTAATGAGAGGCGTCTTCTGAAAGCCTTGTTTATAACGTGCACACCCTGGGGCTTGCCCAGCTCTCTGGGTGTTGCCATGTGTGGAGAACTGGGAATGAAAAGAGCATTTGAAGGGCTCAAAAGGGGCAAGAGAGAGACAATCAAAATTTATTTCTGCAGGTGCTCATAAATGACAAAGGGGAGAGTAATGACAAACAAACTGGAGTCAATCCATGATGAAGGTCTGTAATTGAAAGCTCTGGTCACCAATTGATTTGTTTCAGCATCTGAATCTGCAAGGAGAACCTCTGGAAAGAGGAGATGCCAGGGAAGAAGGACACCAGGGTTGGCTTTGGTCAGGAGCTTCACAGCTGCAGCTCTGACATCCACACAGGGTTCAGGAAAGGTCCAATTTTCACACGTGGTTATTGTCATGGCAGTACGTAAGGGTCAAATGTTGAAGGGCATCAAGTCTGGTACATGATCCGAAACCAAATTGTGGTCCTTGAAAACAAGAGGAAAAAAAAAATTACAACAAGATATTGGCTCAGATGCTGTTAAGTGCTTGTGCATTTGCAGACAGCCCTTAACAGAAAGCCATGGCACTGCACTTGCCTTTTTAATCACATTGAGTCCCCTCAATGTCAAAGGGGCCAAAGCAATGCTCAAAGCAAAGCAAGTAGGAAGCAGAGAAAAATCCTGAGCTGTAAAGTGTCTTTCCATGCCAGGGCTGGAGACAATCAGCCTGCAGAAAATACTCTGATGGTGCTTCACGATTAATCCCTCGGAGTAACACTTAGTTCCTTTGCATATATTGAAATCAAATGTCTTTTATCCCATCAGGACAAAATTCCATTGCAAGTGATCAAAACACAAGTAAGGCACCCACAGCTTGGTTTGTGTCCACCTTGACTTGAGAGAGAAACTGTGAGGTACTGGAAGAAATTCAGTGGCTCCAAGGTGGAAATGATGTTGTGCCTCTCCCAACGAGACCCTCTGGAGCAGCTGTCGGGCACTGCCCCACACCTCAGCCCTGGAGCCCCTAAAACCCAGTCCCAGGCCCAGCAGCAGCCCCAGCTGGACAGTGGCACAGGGGGCCAGACCAGATAAAACCCAGGACGTGTTCTCCCTGTTGTCATGGCCCTGCCATTTCCTGGACTCCTGCTCACTGGGTCTGTGCTGGAGCTACACTGGATCTGGGGTGGCAGCTGTAATTCTTCATTGCTTTCTCTCTCTTTCTTTACTTCTTCTCCTAATCTTTCTTGATATTTGTATAACTTGAAGCTGGGTGGGTTGGATTTGCTACGTTGTATGGCTTAGCAGGTGTGAAGTCAATGCTTTGTGAAACATTTTACTTTTGTTGAATGTTGCACTTCAAACTTTTGCCAAGTTCCCTTATTTTCTAACGTTTGCCAGTAAAATGTGTTATTTGATCTCCTGAGAGGAGCGCAGTGTCTCCTCCCGTGCACTCTCTCAAGGTATAAAGAGAACTTAAAGGCCCCTTTAATAAATCTGGTGTGAGTATTTTTGGGAGCCTTGTGCATTTTTAGCATAAAACCCCTTCGACGGGGTCGTGATCAGAGCCTGGGGTCTCACAGGAGCATTCGTACATGAGTTATTCCCCAAGAGGAAGAGCTGCTGGGTCAGTCAGAGACAGAATTCCTTGGCTGGCACTCACCATGGACTTCATAAGCCACGTAAGTTGTGAGTCCTCTGCACAAAGAGAAGGTGTCTGGGCCGTAAGACTCGAGGTCACGAACGTTTCTCTTGATGAGGGTGAACAGAATCTCCTTTGTAGGTGGCCTTCGACGACTCTGGTTCTAAACATCAAATGACGGGACTCAGCAAGACCAGAGCCATGATCCACTTCATCCCAGTTTTAATTGTCACAAACATTATAAGAACAACCTGAGTGATGTACAACATTGAGAAAGGACAAAAACCCTCCACTGGATCATCTGAACAACGGTTTTTCACATCAATTTATGTTGATGCAAAATGTCATTGAAATTGATACAACCGTCTAAGCAACGGTGTGATCAACAACTGTTACAGAACCTGCTGTATTGGAAGCTTTGGAAAATTTTGGAAATAATCTGGGATATCAGTTTGCTTTGCAGGCAGTACAACTTTCCATGTAATGCCTCCTTTTTGATCTTACCCTGCTCTCTGCAGCCAGCTGGGGGAGTGCATCAAAGTTGGGCATCTCCGTCCTGTTCATGATGGAAATGTAGCAAGCTTTCTCTGGCACCACTTTGGTGGCCATAAAGCCCTGTAAAATCAAGTTATTTGCCACCAGGAATTATTTCCTTCCGTCACTGTTATTGCAATTGTATTCATATTAAAAAATAATTGTATTATTTAATCACAGAATCACAGAATACTATGAGTTGGAAGGGAGCCTCAAGGATCATCTAGTCCATAATTTAATAATTATTAAATAATTGATACAACCGCCTAAGCATATAGGCATTATATATATATAAGCATTATATATATAACTTCATAATTATTAAATAATACAATTAAACATTTTATCCATATTAAACATACATATTGCAATTGTATCCGTATTATTATTAATAATAAACCAGTTTTTATTAAATGTACGACCCAGTCTCCTGGGAGAGTCCCTGAAGGACCACCTTCCCCACCACTCACCGTGTCGTAGTTCCAGACAGTTTTCCAAAACCCATGGTGGGTCCTCTGCTCGATCGTTGCCACGAGCCATTTTCTGTTGATGGTCATGATTTGGTAGCCGCCACCAATGGAGATTTTCTGGCTTTGTTCCATCTTTTGAGACTAGAAAACCAAACCAAAGAAGGCTTAGGTGTCCTTAGATTTTGGGGAGTAGTCTCCCCAAAGCTTTAGAAGAAGGAAATGATCAAGGAGATCTCATGAGCAGTGAATACAAAACCAGCAGCCGTGCATGTGGGGGTTGGTCACTGCACTCACCTGGACAGCAAGGGCTGGAGTCAGGACGAGCCCGAGAAGGACTGCAGTCAAAACCTGAAATGGAAATCAAGTACAAAACTGTAACTGCAGGTCTGGCCCATGAATCTGGTCATGACAATCCTCCTGCCCTTTTCCTAATCTCGTGTTCAAGTGTCACAGGTTCACAGGTTATTCCAAGTTGGAAGGGACCCACGAGGATCGTCGAGTCCAAGTCCCAAACGAACGCCCACCACCCTGGAGCCACGGGCACCACGCTCCATCCATCCAACCCTCCCATCACCTACACCATGTCACTGAGCTCCTCATCCAGTCTGAAACACCTCCAGGGATGGCGACTCCACCCCCTCCCTGGGCAGCCCATTCCCCTGAGGGATCACTCTCTCTGGGAAAAACCTCTTCCCAACATCCCTGTCCTCCTTGGATCCTCTTTGGTTTTCCTGCTGGGATTACAACGGTGCCCTACGGTGAGTCCCCTTTGCTTTACCCCAGAATGCTGCAAACTAAACCCGTTCCACAGGTGTTGTTTCTAGAGCTGAATGTCAAGTTACTTCTGAGACCTGTTCAGTTCCACACAGGTATTTTACAAGAGTGGTAGAAAAAAGCTTTGCCATTCCTTCTGCTCATTACAGGGAAGTGGTTGATCTGTTGCTCCAGTTTGGCAAAAGCTTTGACAAAAATGGACAAGGAATATTCTTCCTGTATTCTGAATAATGTGCAGCCAGGCAAAATTTGGGTAAAAGGGGCTGAGCCGTTCACTCTGGAGGGGCAAAATGTCCTCAGAGAAAACCTTTGTGCTCTAGGCAGCCACAGGCACTTCTGAGAAATAAAGCAATGGGATTGAATCAAAGTTTTAATTTGTAAAGAAAAAAAAAGGTCTGAATACTTACAGGGAGCTTCATCCTGACTGCAGAGCTGATGCTAAAGGCAGAACAAAAGATGTGAAACTCCCACCTTATATATGTGTTCAGAATTAGGTGTGGAAGGCCTGAATGTTGCAATAAAACTATTTTCTCATTTGTTTTCCTCTTGCATGTCATTGACAATTATTTCCTGTTGGAGCTACTTGATCAATACAGGGATTGTACTTCTGCAAATTTTGATATGCTGGAGTCTGATAATCATCAGATAAGGCCCCATTTGTAGTAAAAAAATGAATATATTTGATTGCATTTTTCTGATGTGCAGTAATTCTTAAAATTCACATCAAATTTAAAACCAGAGAGAGCCCAGAGTTTAAACAGAAAAAAAAAATAATAAAACCCTGCAGTAAAAAAAATGAGGAAAAACCTTTGTACCTTCCAGGATGGACTGTGTGTTCCTTGTAACCATAGAAATTACCAAAATATGTGGGCCAAACCCAATATGGCCACTGAACACTGGTTCACAAGAAATAGGCATTTCAAGATGAATTTTTCCACATATGTGCAGTTCTGGAGAGGTCTCTGTTATTCTAAGTGGCAACAATCATTTTTTTCAGCTTACATTCCGTGGTGATATAAACTCTTATGGGCAGGATGGTCATTCAGCCAGGGGAGGTTTTGAATATTTGATATTAGTGTCAAGTGGTTCAGTTCCATTTTGTGAGCAACCCCAGCCTGTGACTTTTCAGCTGCTTTCCAGCCATTTAAAAAGGCTATTTTTAATATATGTATAGACCAATAACTGGCAACTATTGCTGCATCTGCTGCATTAAATCAAATTCTGGTCTTGGTTTCACTGACCCGAGTCTACAAGCCCAAAGGGACATTTTTGATAGACACCACGACACCAAAGGAGGGTTTCACTCCTGGTTCTCTGTGAGCAGCAGTGATTGTGTGGATTTCTGGGACAAAAAGTGGGTTTCTGTGCAGGCTCCGGGGTGGATTGAGCTCTCCCTCAGCCACTTGTGGCCCTGCTGGAGACAGGAATTGTGCAGGACCTGTGGGAGCCACATGAGATATGCCTGAAGTCACCTAAAGAATTCAGGCTGATGCAAACAGAGCCCAATCCCCCCTGGAAAAGCGTCCACCAATGTATGAAAAGTGATGGAGAACAACCGTCACTTGAATGTGAACAAGTCATTTGTAATACCTGGCTGTATTTGGGGGCACAAAGGCTGTCAGGAGCAGACTCACCAGGAGCTGGGTAAGCCATGGAGGAGGGAATTCCATGACATGGAGCTTGGATGAGTTTTCCATATGGGCTCAGCCTCTGGAGTTTGTTCCTCAAGGTAATGAAGTGACTCTCTCTGGCAGTGGATAAGGCCAAGGTCCCTGAGCACCAAAGAGACAAACACAGAAAACAGGATTTAGAAAAGCCAAGAATGGAGTTCAGAGCCTGGACACACATCTTTGGGAACGGGGAGGGGGTTATTCCTGGCCAATGCAACTTCTGAAGGAACTTTTAGAGCGACTCAGCTGAGCAAGTTCTCTTCAGTTCTTGGAGCCTTTTCCCAACCAATTTGGCTCTCACACCACTTCCATCCACCCTCCTACCGTGACTCCTTGAGGTGGTGCAGGAAACTGTCAGACCAGAACTTCCTGCTTGTTGAAGGAATGATGCAGGTGTTCTTTGAAAACCCCTTGGTTGCGATGTAGACCTACTCAAAAAAAAAAAAAATAAAAGAGTTTTTCGTTGCAAACAAGATTCAATGAATGAAAGACAAGTGGCTTGCCCAAGAGAAGCACTAGTTAAAAAAATAGGCTTTATGCAGAGCAAATACTCATGAACAAGGAAGTATTGGTCCTTAAAATCGCATTGTGTCAGGGAGGCTCACAAGGCACTTCGATAAAAGTTAAATTGCCTCCTCCAGCAATGCCACGTGTATGGTGTGCTCTCCTGCTTAAACATGACCCGAGCCAGAGTGGTTTGAGTTCTCATTGTGGTGCTCCTTGAAGTTTTTCTGAACGTTCTGACTTTTGGAAAAGATCAAAGGAGGTAAGGATGTTGCTTTGTGGATTCCCTGGAATGCTTCACTCAAAAAGCCTTAGCTGTAGCAGGCGTGTTGTGGGAAATTGTTTCCCTTGGAGATCATTTTAAAAGGGAGAGGATTTCTGGCCTCAGAGGGGAGGCTGGGAAGCCTTTAGTGCTGTTGGATCAGACCTTACAATTTTATCCCGACCCGGTTTCCATGACCGTGCCAAGAGTCCTTGCATGGCAAAGGTGGGAGTGACACTGATTGTATCAGGAACATCAATGGGCTGCCCAAGGCAGGGAACAAGGGATAATCAGTTATCCCCTGACAGCCTTGGAACATTATTTACCTGAATTGCAGCCCGAGTAGAACGGCACCATTGTAACCAGCTTGGGTTATGGCCAGGGTGGAAATCTACTGCTGACTAGGGACAATAATTTCTCTAGTGAGGCCTTTGTGCTCCCCTGGGCTCCACCAGCACCTGCACTGGAGTGGGAGCCTCCAAACCCCCAGGTTGGCAATACTCAAAGGGCTGTGTCTGAAGATGAGGTCTGGGCTGATACCCCCCCCACTCCTCGAGACTCAATCCTCCCCTGGTGAGAAATGCAAAGGCATTTGACCTGTTTCACTGAACTCCAGGGGAATTTTTAACAGGTACTTTTGCACACATAGATACAGATGTACAGGGCTCTGTGTGTGCATGTGGAGTGATTAGGGAATGAATGTTTCTATCTCAGATCTATAATTCAGTCATTGTTGTAATTGTAGTAAACCCTTTGAATTGCCTTGTAAATGATAAATCAGTCAATGATTAAATAGCCTTAAACCCTTTGCAGCCTCACCCTTTGCACCCCCGGATTCCGTGTGTGCCACTCAAGGGATTCTGACTTGATTTTCCTTTGCATGTTCCATCCGTGCAGTAAGAAACAGCCTGAACCTCGACACTGAACTCTGTTCACTTGCACTTTCACAAATTCATATTTAAACTTGCTTTTGCCAACACCTTTTATGGTGATTCTCTAAGAGAATGAAACCCCTCATTGACAAGAACCAAGCAGGAGCTGGAGCCAAGGAAACCCCAAGAAGAAAAGTGATCACATGAACTTTGTGTACAGGCTCAGCACCTTCTGCAGGGGGTCTGGTTGGGGAGGATTTAAATACGCAGAAGAATTTTTTCTTATGTTGACAATTTCAGTTGTGATGAACGTTGTGAACAACGATTCTCTTGGAGACAATCCCTTGAATATCGAGTTGGTCCCAATTTACATCTCCCTCACAGGAGGACTTTGATGAAAACAATCTGAGTGCACATGGAGTCTCTCATGGTTCTCTCTCAGCACAGCTGTGCCCCAACTTTCTGTAACTCACTGAGACTGTTGACTTGACTCGGAGTTTTGGAGGAGAGGACATTGTCCTTTGGACGTTCCACATGTGTTTGAGGAGGCACATGGAGTTACATCCCTGCCAAAAGGGAGATTTCACCCAGGCAGTGCCCACCCCTTTGGCATTTTCACTCTGTGATCCCTGCAAAAATCACTGGGAGTTCACTCCGTGCCAAGAATGACTCAAAACCATTTAAGAGTTTTATGAAAGTGATTCGTCTACTTCGGGTAAACCTCATTGTGGTGGTAGGCCAGGCAAGCTCTGCTGGTAATTGATGTGTACTCTGAGTTTTTACACATAATACCTCCAAGTTAAGTGTGAAAATGGATTTACCTTATTGGCAGGTGCCCTGTGTTCACAGAATCATGACGAGTTTCCTGGGGAAGTGCCCTGATAAGAGGAGGCCTTGATACCAGCCTGTTTGAATTCAGGGTGATGAAAGAAAACTTGTTGTGCTAAGTTCAGCATATTTAACAGCAACTTTTAAATGGAAAAAAAATAATTATCAGAAGCAGAAAAGAAATTCCAGCAAAACTCATGTTCCTGTATGGCAAAGGACTCAGCCTGAAGTCGTACCTATAACCCAAACCATCACTCAGATCAAGGCAGGTGATGATCTTGCTCTGTTAAAACACTGAGTCAGTCCCTGGAGATCATGAGGTTGGTTCTAAATCAAAGCAATCCCTGAGCTCATTCAGTCAGGATCTGCTTTCTGGTTGTCAGACAACACCCCTGTGTCTTCACAGAGCAGCTTCATGGAAGTAGCAGCTGATGTGGACTAAGGGCTGATTTGAGGAAGTCGCCATAAACTGGAGGTAACAAAACATGGAGGGGAGGAGCAGTGACATTGAGCATTTTCTGTCAGCTGTTGTTTTGGAAGTAGATCTTAATATTTCTGTGATTTTGATGATGATTTACAGAGCCTGGCTTGGACTCCCAGACTGCTGAACAGGTGGAGCAGTCCAGTTCTGCTTCTCTGTTTCACATCCACTTCTTTGCTCAAGGTCTCAAAAGAGGTGAATCAAAATAATAAACTATGGATAGAGTTACTGATGTAGCTACTGATGGGAGGGAATGGAAAGAACTTGTGTAACAGCAAGAGGCAGGAGATTGGCAGCAACAAACTGCTGCCAGTGTCCCTGCTCTGCTGGGACTGGTGTGTGCTCATCCAGGGAATTCAGAGGCTTTTGCCTGAGAGGTGCCTCAAGGAACTTTCAACCCACTAGAGACTGAAACCTCTGGAGCCAGTGAGAGGGTGTCAAAAACCAGAGGACTTGTCATTGGTGGCTATTTATATTAAAGAGAGATTTGTATTCACGTGGAGAACCCAGAGCATCCTGCCGTTTTTGTTAGAGGAAAGGAAATACTCAATCATGAGTTTTGAACAAGAGGGACCTTGTCTTGCTTTATTTTAGGAAGAGAACAACTCTGTAAATCCCACAAAGGAGAATCCTCTTGCCCTAAAAAAGGAAAATTCATTTCACAGCGAAAGGAAGATCTGAACTCTGAAAGCCTTGTTTATAACGTGCACACCCTGGGGCTTGCCCAGCTCTCTGGGTGTTGCCATGTGTGGAGAACTGGGAATGAAAAGAGCGTTTGAAGGGCTCAAAAGGGGCAAGACAATCAAAACATATTTCTGCAGGTGCTCATAAATGACAAAGGGGAGAGTAATGACAAACAAGCTGGAGTCAATCCATGAGGATGGTCTTTAATTGAAAGCTCTGGTCACCAATTGATCTGTTTCAGCATCTGAATCTGCAAGGAGAACCTCTGGAAAGAGGAGATGCCAGGGAAGAAGGACACCAGGGCTGGCTTTGGTCAGGAGCTCAGGAATCCCCACACTTGGGTCAAGGAAAGTAACATTTTCAGGCCTTCTCACTGCCGTGACAGTACTTCAGGTCCACAACTTTCATGACATCAAGGGTAGTACAAGACCCGGGATTCAGCTGGGGTCCTGCACAAACAACAAAAGAGCAAAACCCCAAACCATGAGATATTTGCTTAGATACTCTTAAGTGACTTGTGCATTTACACACAGCCCTGAACTGAAAGGCCTGGCACACTGCACTTGCCTTTTTTAATCACATTGACCCCCCACAGGTGCCAAAGCAATGCCCAAAGGAAAGCAGGCAGGAAGGAGAGAGAAATCCTGAGCCTGTGCTACAAAGCATCTTTGCATGTCAGGGCTGGAGACAATCAATTTGCAGGAACACTCAAAATACTCTCACTGTGTTCAGGATTCATTCCTCAGAGTAAAACATACATTTAAATCAAATATCCTTATCCCACCAGTACAAAATTCTATTGCAAGTGATCAAACTATGATTAAGGCACCCACAGCAACCCAGCTACTCAATACCACACTACTCAATACCTGCCACACCAAAGGCTGCCATTCAACAGGGGTGTGTTGTGTTGTTTGCTTTCTGTCCATGTCGAGATGGAAGAGGAGCATTTGTGCGTTACTCATTACACAAAAAAACAGAATTCCAGGTCAGAATTCCTGGGCTTGCACTCACCGTGAACTTCATAAGTCATGTAGGTGGTGACGCCGCTGCACATCGAGAAGACGTCTGCTCCGTAAGACTTGAGGTTGCTGACCAATCCACTGGTGACAAAGGTGATCCTCCTTGTAGGTCTGCCAAGACCCATCTGGTTCTAAACATCAAAGAACAGCATTCAGCAGGGTCAGTGCCATGATCAGTGTCCTGCTGGACACAGTCCTAGTTTGGCAATGACGCCTTGGGCCTTGGTGTTGCACTGCCTCCTGCATTTATTGGTGCCATTGAACGCCCTGTGGGAGCACTGGCAAGCCTTGACGGGTCCTAAGGCAGAGCTTTGTAAGGAAAGGAACATGTTTAGACTTTGGAGGGTGATCTCCCA
>WEKX01007415.1:0-10290 GCA_013390025.1 Pitta sordida
CATAATATTCTGTGATTCTGTGACAGATGGGTTGATGTAAACCTCATGAAGTTCAATAGACCACAGTGCAATGTCCTACATCTGAGTCGTGGCAACCCTAGACACATTTACAGGTTGGGCAGAGACTTAATTTAGGGCAGCCCACTGGACAAAGACTGGTGGAGAAAGATGATGGCTAATGAAAAACTCGTGAGCTGCCAGTCTGTTGAACTCCTGCCACTGTCAAGGAAAGGCAACTGATGTTGGGACCAACTGCTTGAGGAAGTTCTGCTTTTTACTAGTCTTCTTCCTTCCTCCTTGGGTTAAAGTTGTTCTACTGTAGCACATTGTGTGTTGTTACACTCCCACTCCCTGTGGGATGCTACAGGTTCCCAAGCCCGGAAGTCACCAGAAATTGCTGTAGTAAACCACTCCAGGTTGAGAACAAACTTCACTCATATAAAAGTCTTAAAATTATCCGAACTGACACAAGCTCCCTATTGCTGACATACACCGAGCTCAAAACAACTGTTTTTTTTAAAAATACACTTTATTTACAAGACATTCAAAGCTAATTTTGAAAAAAATATAGCTGTACATAAAACTTTAAGTAATTTTTCACTAATGGCTAATAATACCATAGTGAGATTTACAAGTCATTGATTCAGCAATCATGAAAATTACATTTTGGTACATTAAATCAAATAATAAACAGAAAAACTGGAGGAAATATTTATGCAACACAACTCCATAAATGTAACAATCTTATACAGTGACATCCTCACGTCAAGGAATCACTGTTCAAATAAAGTATTTAACATAGAAAGTGCTTCCACTGTACAGCAGAGTGAGTAGAACTTATAGGACTGTTCATGGCTTTTGAATAATCTTTTACGTCCTTTCCGATTAGTGACCCAAGTTTTCCCCCAAGATGTTAATGAAAGACCAATGAACCCACCTGATTTCATTATATCTTCTCAGGCTTGGAAATCAACCTTTTTTGAACGTTCATTCAGGTACAGTGTTTATAAAGAATTTAAGTATATATAAATATATATATTAATATCTCAGGGTGACTACTTAAACAACACTTTTCACAGACCACAGGCAGATCACCGAATAATTCCGGGAGCAGGTCCCATCAAGCCATCCATAGACTTCGGGTGTTGAAATCCACTTTGGGGAAAACTGCATACTCGTTTCAAAGTTCAGAATAAAATGGAGTATTCAGGACAGTAAGCATTACAGGACTGGGAGAGGGAAAGAACAGAAAAAACTAAAGAATGTCAGAAAGTAGCGTGTAATGGTAAAATGTGTCACATAGCAAAACTAGAATGTGAGTAAATTCAAATAGAATGGAGTGCAAAAATTAAACCAGTGCGTAAAAAAGGTATTTGCAAACTCTATTATAATAAAGTATATTACCATGACCAGAAGGCCAGCAAAACCACCCTGCTTTTATTGAAGACACAAAAAAAAATTAAGGAGGAAAAAACATAGTAGGAAGGAACTATTGTACGGGATACAAGGGAAAATAAGTCAAGTAAAAACTGGGCAAAATAAAGGCAATACTCCTAAAAATAGTAACAGTTGTTTTTCTTTACATTGAAAAGCAAAGCAAGACTTGAATTTAGAGAATTACAGAAGAAGGGAAATTAACAATCAAATTGGGACTTTGTCACATAGGAGAAGGTGACAAAGAAGTGATTCATTGTAGGAAGAGGCACAAAACTGATGAAGGCCCATAAATTGCTTTCACATTCAACGTCATGTTAACGTATTCCAGATTTTGCTTTTATTCCAGGATGAGCTGGCAAGGCTAGCAAATGTTTCATCATCACACAGCTAAGTTTCATGTATGACTGGTTACAGATCAGAGGGCCACATTAGCTGGACAACCACTTTAAAGTCACATAATTTAAGCAGATTTCCTTTGCTACAGCTAGTGATGGATGAAAAGGGATAAGCATTGCAAGAGAACCCAGATGCCATAATGAAACAATCAGAAGGCAGTACTTGAAGAGAGAGTAGCACAATCAACCTGAAATGTATTCAGGGAGGGAAACAAAGATATTAAGCTAAGGAGGCCAGAACAGAGGCTTTAGGACAGTGCAATAAATCACAAAACCAAATTTTGAACAAGTACCCATAGATAAGGGCAAATACTGAAATGGACTGTATTTCAAAATTAGGGAAGCCTACTTCGAGAGAATTAAAAGAGCTACACCAAGAACTGAAGGGAAATAAGCGAATACAACATACACACTTTGGGATGAAGTCTTCTACACAAATAGAGAGGGGCTGCCCAGCACAGCCAAGTTGTGACACACTTAAAAAACAGGAGAAAAATATTTCGTTGTGAGACTCAAACGAAAGCAAAGATATTGGTAAGAAACCTCAGTTGAATACCCTGAAAGTCTCTACATAAAAAAAACAAGGTTCATCTCATAAATAACATAACTCTGTTGACTTCGCTGGCTTAGGTAATAAAGCAAATTTAAAATCTGGTTTTCTAGACCTGAAGATTTGTATTATCCCTGGTATTTTCCCATTTATTCACAGGCAACAATTACAGTATATTCAGCCAGAAAACAGAAAAAGTTTAAGAACATTACTTTCAAAAAAATACATATTGTATTTTAGGGTACAACCCTTTTAAAAGTTCAGAAAACATATAACCATGGTTTTAACAAACACTGAAAGAAAAAATACAAAGATGGTCCATATTGTCAAATGTTCCAACATCACACACACTAGTTTTCTTTAATCTCAGTGTAAACACTGGCATTCCAGCTTTCAACCATTTAATAAAACCTATATATATAATATAAACAAGTTGTCTGATTTAAGACACAAATGCATAATTATGAAAGGCTGCTTGTTCTAGAGAGTATCTGGGAAGCAAGCTCTCCCTCAGATGTTGTTATTTTGAGAGTTTTCCATTCCAGTCCTCAAAAACCTTGTATTTGTTGTTTACATCTAAACCTCAGCATTTAAACATGATCACAGATGAAAATAAGGACACAAAAATAAAAGAAGAAAGGGCTGTCTTACTTTATGCCACACACTTTTAAGACAGAGTAATTCTTACCATATTTCCTTATTTACATTAATTCCTGTGATAACTGCCAAGCAGGATCCTACTGCTGTCAACAGAATCACACAGGCCAGAAGATCAAGCTTTTAATTATATTACAAATACATTAATTTATATAATAAAAATCTACAAAGAAAAGTTATAAATATATTAATTCACCTGAGAATCTGTTCAAAAGGAGAAACTACAAATCTAGAAATGTGTGATTTAGACCACAATTACTGCTTCAGTAAATACTATTTTCTGAGCAGCAAAATATGCTGATGTGTGTTTTAATATTCATTAAATCATCTTTGTTAATAAGGAATTGCCTGCAATTCTGTGTGACTGCTTTTAGGCCTGCCTTACAAGAAGATTCTGGTATTTTCCCAGCTCAGGCAGGAAATCAATTTGTTTTTTTCTGTTAAGATGTCACCGAGGTAAAGAGAGCAGTATTTTATAAAGGAGTCTCCATGAATACATGGATAAAACAGCCTGTCCAGGCAACACAGACCACTGAAAGGCTCTTTTCAAAGCAAAATGTATTTGAAAGCTTCTGGGTATGATCTGAATGGCCAGGGAGGCTAAGCACTACACTCATTGTGGATTAGGTAGTGCACCTCTTCTCCCAGAAACATGGAGAACACACCTGACCTAAATCCAATAGCAGTGACAGAGCACTTCACCTTGTTTTCCTTAGATCAAGCCTGCATGCATTAAAAAGCAGCAAGCAGCAAAAAGACAATGAGCTGCTTCACTTTGAGATACACCTTTGGGCAGAGGGAGAAGGGGCAGGGTAGAGGGGAGGGCTCAGATAACAAGAAATAATTAAGACTAAACCAGGAAAAATTCCCTGGTTTAATTTTTTTAAAGCTCCCTCTAAGTGATAATACTGCATAAAAGACTTAAGTACTTCCTCAATTAATACAATATTAAATTATTAACAGAATTGTAGATTTTTAACTGTTCATAATAAACACATTAGCTTATTTATTCAGCATGAATAATGACAGACACTCAATGTTAAAGATAATGCAATCATCTGGCACAACAGTAAAACAAGACACTCTTAGAACTTCTGTTGTCAGGAGAAGGAAAAAATATTTTAAAAGACTGAGTTGTACAATCACAGCAGTGAACCAGATAAAAGTTAAATGGATGACTGCCTGCATTTCCACTTGCTAAAATCAGTACAGACCACGTTAGTAGGCATTTATTCACTTTCATGACAAGCAGTCTATTCCTTAGCACACTTGTCCGTGATTAGGCTGGGACCCCAGTATTACAGAAGCAAGACTAGCTTCTGCTCTGTCCCTAAATACAGGAGTCAATCAAGAGAACCACGAAAGTCAGAATTCCTGAGTACTTCTCCTTAGATGCTCTTAGTTTCATTCACAAACCCCACTGGCCAGAAGCACAAGAGTTACTGCTAAACATGAACTGCCCATGCAAAAATGGGGTTTAGGGATCAGTAAAGCATCTCTACTGAAGTCCTTTATAAATAAACAGTACTTCAGCCCAGTACAATCATTAACTAGACACAGCGCTTTCAAGAGCTCATTTCAGCAGGAAAGGCCAGAGTTTCATTCCCAGTGCCGCTGGCCATGAACTGCAAGTACCAGTGCAGACAGCAAGTTCACAGGTTCGATACACCCCATCCATTCCAAGAACAGGAATTCACTCTTAGTTGGGTACAGAACTGGGTAAGGCTGTATTAGAAAAACCTTAAATGAATGCAACAGCCTTGTTATCTTAACCCTTACTTCAGATACAAGGGGCTTTTAGGTGTATTTTGGTTTACAGCTAAAGCACATAAATCTTTTTGCCACACCAGCTTCAGCTACACCGATGACCCCCTTCGCAGTCAGGATGCGTTTGTTCTATCAAAGTATGACACAGAGTAGAGGGAACTGCCTAAAATCGTGTGCTGCTCAACTGTGATTTGTCATCAGAAATGTCACAATTTTTCACACTATCCTCTGCTGCTGGGTCTTCGATAGAGATTTCAATGTCACTTTTACTTGAACCATTGTCTTTATGCCGTGTGGAAAGGCAACTGTCCTTTTCCTCTGTATAGCCGTTAGTTTTAGCCCGGGGGGGCTCCCGCTGACTGCAGCACAGCTGAGAGTCACAAGATTTTGAGATGCAGGGCGAGCTGCACAGTAGCTCGGGAGCCTTATGGTCAATATACTCAGGCTGGATGGTCACAGAATGAACCCCGGCTTCATGGAAAATCTCACGTATTTTATAAGCAGCATCTTGGTAATCATTAGGGGTATGGCACTTGATATGAAGAGAGGCAATATTCTTCCTACTTGCAAGCTCCCAAACATGTACTTCATGAAGGCTGCTAACCCCTGGTACACGAGCTAGTCTGTCAGCTGAAAGACATAAGAGAAAAATATTAGACACTTCAGTGTACTGGTTAAATATCAGCTATCCCATTAGGCATACTATCCAAAAGCAGCAGTGTACAAACCATCATTTTGGAAGAGATATACTTGATAAAACATGTTTACTCCCAGCTATGTTCAGTTCAGCCTTCAGATGCTGCGTTAAGAGGCCACCTTTCCTTTTGGGTTCACTCTTTCCTCAGGCAATTTATCAACTGTAGTACATAGAAGAAAAGTCAGAGCACCACTTCCTCCATTAAGACCCCACATCATCTGGTTTTGTTAAGTCCTGAGCAGAATGGAATCCCTGAAATACCCCATGCTACCCCACAATTAACCAATGTGAACAGCACCTAAAAGCTGCAAAATAAACTCACCTTAATGGAAATTTCTAAACTGTTTTGAAAGCCTTTTGGAACTAGCCACTACAGGTGGTGGGAAATATTGGAACTAAATGCTGTTACTTTCACAAACAACCCACACAACGCATTAGCAGCTCAAGATGTGGCATTTTTGATGCATTGTCGGAGTACCACATTCTCAAAATGAATGCTTTAACTAATCCAAAGAGATTTGAGTCATGTTACTAGGACACAGGCATGTGATTATTTCTCATGGTTCTTGAGAATTTAGAGCCATTATAAGTAAATAATCCAAACATGTCATTCCACGAATAGCATATGCATTGAAATATATAATTTAAATTAGCAGCATTTCAACAACAAATTTGACTTACTCAGTAGTTGCATATTAAGACCTTTGGGGACCATCTGTAACAAAATACTTGAGGTCTCCTTGATAAGCGGGAATGCAGAAGACAAGATGATGAAGACCATAATTATTGTCAAGCTTGGATCAATGTAGCACTGCCAATTACACGCAGCACTCCCCAGAGGACGTACATAGAAGATAGTAGCAGTAACTACCACGACCACAGAACCAAGTGCATCTCCCATAACGTGCAAAAGAACACCTGAAACAAAAGGTATCATTTCCATTAGTGATGTGGTGTGGGATATTTTGATTTGATTTGAGGGGGTTTTGAGGAAATAATGCTGCATATGTTCTTCTTGACATGAAGAATTAAATACTCCAGGCATTAATATCATAACCAAAGTTATCCGTAACAGTTTTCAGGGAAAATCAGCAAAGGAAATACTGACTTTGAGGCACAGCTGTTGAAGTGGGATGCATTATTAAACACATAGGGAATGCTTGCAACTTCTGCAATACCACAGCAACATAAAATGTGTTTGCTTAAATGCCTGGCCCATTAAATCTCAATTAAAAATTGATGACTAAATCTGTCTGTTCTACAGAGCAACAGAACAACACCAATAACAGTTATTTTTCCCCATCAGTTTCACTGACAGTGACACTCACAGCAGTAACACTGCTGAAATCTGACAGATTACCAAAGCAAAATATAAGCCCATCCTTATGATTCCAAATACACTCAAACTCCAGTTTTCAGAACAACCTTGATTACCAGTCATATTAATCCTTGTCCCGCCAATACTACTAGTCCTCGGACCTCCCTGAATCTAGTTTGGGAGTCAGTCACATGGTTTTGTATGTGCCTAGACAAACAAAGGAATGCTGGAGAGGAATGCTGGGTACCTCTTTTTACGTCTATAAATACGGTTTTGCACAAAAGTTTAAAGACACAAAACAGGCTCTTACAGTAACACGTTTAGCTGCCCTTTAAACTACTGTGGCCAAAGTAGTCTTCTTGATATAAAGTAACAACAATCCAAGAACTCCTTTTTTCTTATTTTTCTTTTTACTACTTTACATAAACTTTCCTCCTCTCATCACTGCTCAAACACACTCCAGTTTTGTCAGTCTTTACTATTCAGACTCAGATTTCATTCCAATCCATGCCTAGTTCAGGACATCTCTCTCTCTATGAGGTCAATTTTTTGTCAATACTTTTTATTTGAGGCCTGTCAGAGAATAAAATGAACCACCTCCTTTTAACATCCCTAAGACACACACTTTCAAACACTTCACTGCCATTTAATCCCTTCCTCTGAACTGGAGAAGCTGTAAAAAGTTCCCCCCAAAACTCATTAACACAGCAAAGAGTTTGGATCCTTTGGTGATGCTGGACACTGGATTAGCCCCAGAACAGTGCCTGTGCTCCTATTTCTTGCCAGTTCTGTACACACATCTTGATCTGTATGAGAAGTAACAGCAACAACCTGTGCAGTTCCACCACATCACGTGGGTAAGATAAGACAGTACACAAGCTTCTAGTGAGTCCAGCTCTTTTTGCCAGAGTCAGGGTTCTGCCCCATTTGGCAGACTCCCGTAGGGTTTTACTCCTCATGTAACAGTGTTGCAGTGTTTCCTTTTCATTTACAAATAATCCTGATTCAGCATGGGCTATCAGCTATTGCACTGGCAAGAGAGAGAGGAAGGATCTAAGGCACCTAAATAGAGAACACAGCTTGTAAAGAACAGGAAAATGCTTTTTAAAAATTTATTTTGAATTGTAAAGAAGTATGTCAGAATTTTGACGAATTATTGAGAATACAGAATTTTAAATAATAATGCTTATTTTACATTATTAATATCATTAATATGTATATCTTGGTAATGAGGGCCTAGACAGAAATGAACTCATCTCCCTATCAAACCCCAGAAGCTAATATTATAAACTATAGCTGAAAATGAACTTTTACTAAATAAAATCAATATGGTAAGGCTATAGGCAATACATAATTTCCAACAGCTTGTGTTGGTCAGTCTGAACTTTTCTGCTCAAGAAGTAAAAGGAATAATTTCACACTACAATAATTAATCCTGTCAGACAGAATTTACGAATTCCTGTTCATAACACTTTTAAAATCAAGGGAGCCCTTCTTCTGCTAATCTATTTTGTTCAGCCATGTTTTTCACAGAGTCTCCAATTCTACAACAGAATAATTTTTTACCAAGTGATTAAGAAGTATAGCTATGTAACTAACTTCAAAGGAAAAACATAAATTTTGAATCAGAATTTCAAAGACATGTAAGTGTAGCGTTAGCTACAGAATCAATGAATATTTGTAAGGACAATACAAACTGCTTTTGCAAAAAAAAATTACATATTAGAGTAGCATTTTAAAAAAGTATTTTTTAAAAAATCAAAGATAACAGGTATATTAAAATAACTGATACAACTCAAACTTTTTAACATTTCCAGCATCATTATACCTAGGCACTGTGGTTCAGGCAAGTAAGGTCTTCTCTAAAGTAATTGCTTTCTTATTCTTTTCTCCTCCACTCCTGGGTGTGACAGTTTGCTTACCCTGCTCCAATAATCTTACCACTATAATGCCATAAGATTCAATGACACCAATTTCTATTCATTCAGGCAAGTGTTGTGGCTCTAGTACATGATTTGATTTTCCAAAATATCTTCCCTTACAGGTGTATTTGTGTATCTCTGAAAACACTTTTGAAAGACAGGTTGACAGACACACACAGAGAAAAAAAAAAAAAAAAAAGCAAACAAACCAACAAACACAGGTACCTACCTGACTGCCACACATGAATATCTTAAGGGGAATTCAAGCAATGCAAACCAAAGACCTTGGAGGAAGACTGGATGCTGACAGGTAACCATAAGAATCCTGAAACTACTGTCCTGTTTCAGATTTCTGACAGTCCTTTCCTTGGGGACAAATTCAATGTTTCATACACTCAAAATCACCTGCATTTGGCCCTGCTCAGGGTCGGCACATAAAGATGTATGCACAGAAACACCTACAACCAACAGGGAGTGACACATGTTTAATTTATTCCTAGAAGTAGCTATAGTATTTCACTCCACGGATTCCAAGAGATCTGCCAAATTACAATGTCAGAGGACTGATCCTGTTTTAGACTCTCCCAGGAATGGGTTCACAGTTCAAGGACCTGGAAAAACATGGTGCTGCAGCACCAGCATCAGAACTTTCTTACTTCCAAAAAAACGTTATCAACATGGAATTTAAAAGAAATTCTGTTTTCTGCCTAAAAGCATTTTAAAGTTGAAAACTGCTCAACTACTACTGCAGTGACACTCAAAGATGCGCCTCTTAGCTACCTGTGTTACCTTCCTGTAAAGCTGCCAGTAATTTAAGCTTTGTACAATAGGGTTTCCAAACTCTTCAGCTACACTCTTCTAAAGAGTAAAAACCAAACTGTAAGCACACTAAGAGCCAAACCAGCATGACACTGTTTTGTCATTATTTACAGTATTTCGTACAACCAAAACCGTTCTGCTGAAAATAACTGGGTTCAATTACTTAGTAGAATTTTGGGCTTTTGCTCCCTTTCTTACTGATATCTGGGGGAAGGAGACAGGAGAGCGGGTGGAATCTGAAATGGAAACCAGAAAGTGTTTGAAGTTAATATAACATGAGCAGTGTCCTCCCATGCCATACCTCTGATGTTCAAGGCTTCAGACTTTTTCTCTTTTTTCTTCTCACACCCCTCTTCAGGGCTTTTTTGGTCATTTGGTGAATCACCTGCATTCAAAGAAGAAACGCTGTGTTGTGTATAAGTTCTACAAACAGAAAAAACATCAACCGTTCTCAAAACCAGCTTATTACAAAGATGACAAGAAGAAAACAACCAAGTCAAAACATTTCCTATGCAGCCCTCTGAGGGACACCTCCTTCCCCCATCCCGATGGGACGCCCAGCAGCCCGGTGTAAAGTACAAGGTGAAAGAGGCGGTCGGTGCCTGAGTGAGCTTAGCGAAACCCCCCAGGGCCCACGGATAAATCCAAACAGCTTGGCGGGCCCCGAGGGAAAACGAGAGGGGGACGGGGAGAAGTGCAGAAGGAGAGGCAGGGGGGTGCGAAGGGGG
>WEKX01007415.1:10453-40958 GCA_013390025.1 Pitta sordida
GCCGCCACAGGCACCGCCCGCTCCCGGCACCGCCCCGGCACCGCCCCGGCACCGCGGGAGACACGAAATCTGCCGAGCGATGAATAAATAGGGACGAGACAGGCCATGGGGAGGCGCGGAGCCGGCACGGCGGCTGGCCAAAGATCCTCTCGGGTAGGGCTGGCCTGCCTTCTCTCTTGCGATCCAGAGACGGTGAAGTTCCTGTGACGGGTCCAATAATTACGCTCCTTTGGGGCTTTATTAGTGGCTTAAGTGCCAAACCGAAGGACAGAGTGCCATCTACTGAGCCAGCTCATTTCCGGGCACGAGTCCTTAAAAAGGTGTGTCAAAAAGCCAAGTTAATCTTGGGCTGCATCAAAAGGAGTGTGGTCAGCAGGTCGAAGGAGGTGATTCTCCTCCCCTTCTCTTGTGAGACCCTGCCCGCAGTCCTGTGTACCGTTCTAGTGCCNATTTCCAGCATCATTATACCTAGGCACTGTGGTTCAGGCAAGTAAGGTCTTCTCTAAAGTAATTGCTTTCTTATTCTTTTCTCCTCCACTCCTGGGTGTGACAGTTTGCTTACCCTGCTCCAATAATCTTACCACTATAATGCCATAATATTCAATGACACCAATTTCTATTCATTCAGGCAAGTGTTGTGGCTCTAGTACATGATTTGATTTTCCAAAATATCTTCCCTTACAGGTGTATTTGTGTATCTCTGAAAACACTTTTGAAAGACAGGTTGACAGACACACACAGAGAAAAAAAAAAAAAAAAAAAGCAAACAAACCAACAAACACAGGTACCTACCTGACTGCCACACATGAATATCTTAAGGGGAATTCAAGCAATGCAAACCAAAGACCTTGGAGGAAGACTGGATGCTGACAGGTAACCATAAGAATCCTGAAACTACTGTCCTGTTTCAGATTTCTGACAGTCCTTTCCTTGGGGACAAATTCAATGTTTCATACACTCAAAATCACCTGCATTTGGCCCTGCTCAGGGTCGGCACATAAAGATGTATGCACAGAAACACCTACAACCAACAGGGAGTGACACATGTTTAATTTATTCCTAGAAGTAGCTATAGTATTTCACTCCACGGATTCCAAGAGATCTGCCAAATTACAATGTCAGAGGACTGATCCTGTTTTAGACTCTCCCAGGAATGGGTTCACAGTTCAAGGACCTGGAAAAACATGGTGCTGCAGCACCAGCATCAGAACTTTCTTACTTCCAAAAAAACGTTATCAACATGGAATTTAAAAGAAATTCTGTTTTCTGCCTAAAAGCATTTTAAAGTTGAAAACTGCTCAACTACTACTGCAGTGACACTCAAAGATGCGCCTCTTAGCTACCTGTGTTACCTTCCTGTAAAGCTGCCAGTAATTTAAGCTTTGTACAATAGGGTTTCCAAACTCTTCAGCTACACTCTTCTAAAGAGTAAAAACCAAACTGTAAGCACACTAAGAGCCAAACCAGCATGACACTGTTTTGTCATTATTTACAGTATTTCGTACAACCAAAACCGTTCTGCTGAAAATAACTGGGTTCAATTACTTAGTAGAATTTTGGGCTTTTGCTCCCTTTCTTACTGATATCTGGGGGAAGGAGACAGGAGAGCGGGTGGAATCTGAAATGGAAACCAGAAAGTGTTTGAAGTTAATATAACATGAGCAGTGTCCTCCCATGCCATACCTCTGATGTTCAAGGCTTCAGACTTTTTCTCTTTTTTCTTCTCACACCCCTCTTCAGGGCTTTTTTGGTCATTTGGTGAATCACCTGCATTCAAAGAAGAAACGCTGTGTTGTGTATAAGTTCTACAAACAGAAAAAACATCAACCGTTCTCAAAACCAGCTTATTACAAAGATGACAAGAAGAAAACAACCAAGTCAAAACATTTCCTATGCAGCCCTCTGAGGGACACCTCCTTCCCCCATCCCGATGGGACGCCCAGCAGCCCGGTGTAAAGTACAAGGTGAAAGAGGCGGTCGGTGCCTGAGTGAGCTTAGCGAAACCCCCCAGGGCCCACGGATAAATCCAAACAGCTTGGCGGGCCCCGAGGGAAAACGAGAGGGGGACGGGGAGAAGTGCAGAAGGAGAGGCAGGGGGGTGCGAAGGGGGTGGGGAGAGGTGCGGGACGCGAGCGGAAGGCGAGGATGCAGCCGAAAGGCACCTGCTTCATCCGCCTCCCCAACGGGGACATCCCGCAGGGCGGCAGCGGTGGCGGGCGGAGGGGTGGGCGGGCGGCGGCGGCAGCAGGCGCCCCAGTCCTGGAAGACGAGGAGCCCCACGACGTTGACGGCGAGGCCGAGGGTGCCGACGATAAGCACCAGCTGGGCGTCATCGATGGGCTCGGGCCGGGCGAGGCGGAGGACGGAGTCCACGAGGATGGTGAAGCAGAGGGCGGTGAGGAAGACGGCGTTGCTCAGGGCTCCCACCGCCTCGGCGCGGCTGTAGCCGTAGGTGGCGCGGGGACCGCGGCGGCTGCGGCGGGCGATGCGCCCGGTGGAGAGCCCCACGCAGAGGGAGATGAGGTCCGAAAGCATGTTGAAGGAGTCGGAGATCAGCGCGATGGAATTGCCCACGTAGCCGGACACCAGCTCAGCCACGAAGAAGCCGACAGTGAGCACCAGCATGAAGATGAGGCGGCACGTCTTTCCTGAGTAGCGCCCCATGGCTGCCCGCGGGTCCCGCTCCGCTCTAGCGCCGGGGCATCGCCCGCAATAAGTGCGGGAGGNAGTGCCATCTACTGAGCCAGCTCATTTCCGGGCACGAGTCCTTAAAAAGGTGTGTCAAAAAGCCAAGTTAATCTTGGGCTGCATCAAAAGGAGTGTGGTCAGCAGGTCGAAGGAGGTGATTCTCCTCCCCTTCTCTTGTGAGACCCTGCCCGCAGTCCTGTGTACCGTTCTAGTGCCTTCGATATAAGACATGGAACTGTTGGAGCAAGTCCAGAGGAGGGCCACGAAGTTGATAAGAGGGCTGGAACACGTCCCCTACAAAGACAAGCTGAGAAAGTTGGGGCTGTTCAGCCGGGAGGAGACAAGGTTACATGGAAACCTCATAGCAACTTACTAGTGTCTGAAAGGAAGATGGAGAGGGACTCTGTCAGGAACTGTAGTGACAGGACAAGGAGTAATGGGTAGAAACTGAAAGAGGAAAAATTTAGGTTAGCTATCAGGAAGAAACACTTTTCTGTGAAGGTGGTGAGATGCTGGAACTGGTTGCCCAGGGAAGTTGTGGATGTCCTAACCCTGTCAGTGTTCGAGGCCAGCTTGGATAAGGTCTCAAGCAACCTGTTCTAGTGGAAGATGTCCCTGATCACAGCAAGGGTTTGAAACTAGATGATCTTTAAGGTCCCTTTCAACCCTTAACATTCTGAGTCTATGAAAGTAGTATCTTAGTGTGCACGAATTTGTCATCACCCTAAAAAAAATAATTTCATGTATTTTTTAATCTAGAGGGTAGTCTACAAAAGGCATAATAAACAAGTAAGTGTCTGTCTTGTATTTGTAGAGTTTTTTCCCTCCTGTTATTATGACAGTTCTTGGGAAAGTCACAGCCCTGCGTGCAAATAGAACAAGGACAGAGCTGGACTTGAGAGCTGGACTAATAGCATTTCCAGCTGATGGGAAAAACTGAATAATCAAAGGACGAGATGAGAAGTTAAGTCATCCTCAGCTGGGGGTTTCTTAGTGACAGGACCAGACTCAAAAATAATAAATATTATTTATAAACATAACACCTAAAGAAAATAATGTCCTTAAAATGATATCCTGTGAGGATTTGGAGCATTTCTGCTATGCCAGAGACACACTGGTGCAGAAGTACAACTTCAGCAGCTGCAATTCATACTGAAGTGTCACATCACATGTTTCACCACACTTGACAAAGCACACATCACTATCAGATAAACCAGCAAGGCCAGGGAAGAATATCTTGTCCCACCTACCAAAAGTGGTGTTCTCTTCAGCCAGAAATTCACACAATCACACATAATGCACTGAGGTGGAAGGGATTCACATGGTTCATCAAGTCCAGCTCTCAGCCCTGTACNCTGATCACAGCAAGGGTTTGAAACTAGATGATCTTTAAGGTCCCTTTCAACCCTTAACATTCTGAGTCTATGAAAGTAGTATCTTAGTGTGCACGAATTTGTCATCACCCTAAAAAAAATAATTTCATGTATTTTTTAATCTAGAGGGTAGTCTACAAAAGGCATAATAAACAAGTAAGTGTCTGTCTTGTATTTGTAGAGTTTTTTCCCTCCTGTTATTATGACAGTTCTTGGGAAAGTCACAGCCCTGCGTGCAAATAGAACAAGGACAGAGCTGGACTTGAGAGCTGAACTAATAGCATTTCCAGCTGATGGGAAAAACTGAATAATCAAAGGACGAGATGAGAAGTTAAGTCATCCTCAGCTGGGGGTTTCTTAGTGACAGGACCAGACTCAAAAATAATAAATATTATTTATAAACATAACACCTAAAGAAAATAATGTCCTTAAAATGATATCCTGTGAGGATTTGGAGCATTTCTGCTATGCCAGAGACACACTGGTGCAGAAGTACAACTTCAGCAGCTGCAATTCATACTGAAGTGTCACATCACATGTTTCACCACACTTGACAAAGCACACATCACTATCAGATAAACCAGCAAGGCCAGGGAAGAATATCTTGTCCCACCTACCAAAAGTGGTGTTCTCTTCAGCCAGAAATTCACACAATCACACATAATGCACTGAGATGGAAGGGATTCACATGGTTCATCAAGTCCAGCTCTCAGCCCTGTACAAGACCATCCCCAAGAGTGCCTGAAAGGATCAGCCAAACACCTCTTGACCTCTGTCAAGCTTGGTGCTATGGCCACTTCCCTGGGGAGCCTGTTCCAGAACACAACCATGCTCTGGGTGAAGAACCTTTTTCTAATATCCTAACTAAACTTCCTGCTGCACAACTTAATAATTCCTGGGAACAACTTAATACTTCAAACAAAGTAAAATAAAATAGTATTAATAACAATAATTATATTTTTTTAAAAATAAATTAAACTACAAAAGAAACAAGTGATGAACAACACAGTTGCCTACCACCCTTTAACTGATGTCCAACTTGTCCCACAGCAGTGACCAGCTTCCTGTCAACTACCCCAGGTGTATATACTGAGCATAACTCTATGGCGTGGAATATCTCTGTCCAGTTTGGGTCATCTGTCTTACCTGTGCTCCCTCATGGATTCTTGTGCAGCTCCTCTCTGGCAGAACATGGGAAACTGGAAAGTCTTTAGTTTAGAGTAAGCACTACTTAGCAACAGCAGCAATATATTATCAATACTGTTCTCATCTGAATCCAAAATTAGTGATGTACCAGCTACTATAAAGAAAATTATCTACCTCATCCAAAAGCAGAACATCTTCTGACCAGTTCTTTATCCATTTAAGGGTCTCTCCTTTCCTATTATGGCTGCTTAGGAACCTCTTGGACTTCAAAGCTTTTGCTTGTCTCATTATGCATGCAAACCTCCCTGTCTGTCCTCATCTATGTATCACAATCACTTCAAGACCAAAGACTCCTAAAACTGCCAGGTGAATGAAGCTACACTGATCATTCTTATTCAATAAATTGTTAATTTCAATAACAAGAATAATTAATTTAGGCCAATCTTCAGAATAAAATGTGTATTATCCCTGTAGCTCATTTGCACCTTGATCTTCTTCCACGTAGTCTAAAAGAAAGTCATGATCCTTCAAGTAGGAGTCACCAACCCCATTACCGGTGTTTTCACTCAGGCTCTTCCCTTTCTCTGGGCACTGCTGTTCTGCTTGCACCCATCCATTTGAAATATCAGAACATTTGATCTCAAATCCTGTTAGAAAGGAACCACATTTGTGACTGTTTTGCAGTGTGTTTGGCATTCTTATGTGTTTTACACTGACTGCAGACATTAAACAATGTAATGTTAAGGTGTCACTTATTCATCCAGTACTGAGATTGCCTGAACAACCTATGTAGCATTAAACAAAACAAACGATCTAAATATCCCAGGTTCCCTGTTACTAGCTATGATGAGTTGGAACAAGTTCCTCTTAAGGGGTTCAGAAAAGGTTGTCCAATACCTTAGTTTTCTGAATTACGTATTTGCCAACTTTAGTTTTAGCTGCAATGCTGCTAGAAAAGCTCCAGTTTCCTCATCAT
This sequence comes from Pitta sordida, assembly GCA_013390025.1. Lineage (NCBI taxonomy): Eukaryota > Metazoa > Chordata > Aves > Passeriformes > Pittidae > Pitta > Pitta sordida. The sequence goes on from WEKX01007415.1 coordinate 16,637, forward strand.
AAGGAACAGGAATTGGTAAAAATTTTAAGAACTCACAAAATTATTATGTACAAACAAGACTACTTTACTTCTGACCCCCAAAGAGGTAAGGCACTCCTATAGCTTTCAAGACATCTGTCTACCAAGCTTTCAAAATACTCAATATCCCAATTTTTAACACTTAGCCATTGGCAGTCAGACCCTCTAGCCAAGAGGGTAACTCCACTTGTAGCCATAAGGGAATGCTCCAGTTACAGTAAAAGCAGAGCAAGCATGTACTATAATTTCTCTTAATGTTCTTATATCCTTCAAGTATTTTCAGCTCAAGTGAGTTTCTGAGCTAGATACCTATACTTAGTAGCCCGCAATGGAGTTTTCATTCATCTGCTAGTCCAGCCTTTCACTCACTGATGTTGACTTAAGCACTAATTGCCAACATCACCTCTTACTGTGTGAAGAATCTAACCTTAAGGTCTCCCCAGTGCCTTCTCTTCTCCAGGCTGAACAACCTCAGCTGTCTCAGTCTGTCACCCCTTTCTCCTTGTTTTGAACCTGAATCCTGCTAGTTTCATTTAATGCTTTCATTTTCTTTTTTCAGAGAATTGGGCAAACATTCAATGACTATTTACTCTCCCTATGCCACTCTTGGTTTTGTAGACTTGTGTCACACCCTCCTTAAGATATTAATTGTCAAGGTGACAGATAAAAATCTCCTCAGTTCCTTCCAGAGACGCCATTGCCAGCCCTTGAAATTAAGGTATCTCTATACTTATGAAATATGACAACAGTAACAACAGTAATGATTGTCATTTTCTTCTACTGCTGAATGAAAATAAGGTCACTCGTAGCCACGTGCTGCTATAGAATCTGGATAGCAAAATGAATCCTGGAAATAGGGAACTAAGTATAAACACTAACATCAAGAGATATCACTCTTCATCCTTCTTACCAAAGCCCTGCTAGAAATTACTTTTTAACCCATCATAAAAATTAGTGACAAAAGACATTTCAGGGATGGTCTGGAAGAAACTAGAGAATGAAAGAAACCAAAGCCTAGGCATTGCTGTATATGATAAAGGAGTTACACCTCTTTAAGACTGTTGGGGGAAAATACTACATTTGCACTAAAAAGCTGAGATTGACCTTGGGCACATGACATTTAAAGATATTTAAAGTATCTGTCACCTGAAATCCAGTGGGTGGCTGTGAGAGGAACTTTAAGCCTCATTCCAAGAAGACCTGGAGACTATCCCAAAGAATACCTTGAAGCTTGTTTCTTTAAATTAGGAGTGCTGAGCCAAATTCATCGGAAATCTAAATGGAAACCATTTTGTTGGCTTCTGCTACAGATAAATTTGACTCCAAAATGAATCACGAAATAAATACCAACCAGCAGATCTTGTTGTGGAAGGTAGTTAGAATAAAACCATTCTGTTTGCAGGTGGTTTGTTCCTCATCACTTGCTCATTTTCTTTGTATCTCCCTCTCACATTTGCAAGAGGAACATGGGGTTTCTCGGCATACACTGAAGGGCAAAACAGCAAGGAAATTATTAGTTCTGCTCCAATCCAGGGAGCAGAAACCTAAAAGGTAGCTCTCCAGCAGTCAGAGTTTTATCAGTGTCTTTGGCAGAGTACAGAGGTCAATGTCCCTGGATTTTTGATCACAGCTGTGACTCTTTGTGGTATGTAGTTCTGAAACTGTCCTGGCGAGAAACATTGTACCAGTGGTTAGATGCTGAGAACATATTTTTCATTGCATTTTAACGTTTGCTTGAATACACTTGTAGGTCAAACTGAAATTCTGAACCAATGAGATTACTCAGTTCCTAGCCGGGAATGTGTTCATTTTGTTATATTATTCCTATTTTAAGATGGTTGTTGAGTTTTTTCATCACAAATGACCACTTCCTGCTGTTAATATCCAACATAAAGCAACCTTTTGCATACTTTAAGATGTATCCAGTCAGTATGTGCTCTGGCACCAGGACAATGCTTCCTGAAATATTTCAAATTATTGATAATTCACTTTAAAAAAAAAAAGAAGAAGATGTAAATCTGTTATGTTTATCATATAAATTTATGAGTGTATATAGTATATATATATCTCCATGTACTCTCCATATAACTTTTTCCTACTGGGAGGTAGCATAGCACATTGCAAAGAACATGAAAAGGAGCAAGTCACTCACTGATTTCATCACTGTCAATTGCATTGAGTCCTACTGCAAAAACTTCATTTCCTTTTCCAGCAGCATTTCTAAACTGAATCTGATACCGAATCTCTTCCTGTATCAAAGTATCTGCAGAATAACCATCCAAATAAAAGAATTGCAGTTACCATATAAGACGTATCAGTCTTAAAACATTGTATTGAAACTGTTTATGACTTTGAACTCAGTTATCTCACAGTCCTTTTATTTCCTTACAGCTCACCACAGGTACTGTGATGTAACTTAGACAGTCTGTCTATGCCTTTACTATGAAATTGGTTCAAGGTCAAGAGCAAATGCAGATACCCAAAGTTCAGCGCCACTGGTACTGTTGGAATGTAGGTTCAGAAGGTTTAACATGACTTTTACGCAGTTGCAGAAACCATCCAGGGATGTTTTACTTGCTTTACTCAGAGACAACTTTTTCATCCTGCACTCTCCATTTTGGCCAAAATGTAGCCTTGAAACATTTGCTTTCACATACTTGCTTTTACTGGCTTTGATGCAAAATTCACCATTGAAAGCTAATCCTTAGATTATCTTCTGAAGTTGCTTTTAATAGCATTCAAAACAGATCTGAAGAATATTTAGAGAAGCATGTTGCTAAATAAATTTCCATGGTCTCTTTCCTTGTCTTTTAAAACACTTTGGTTTAAAACTGCTCTGAATATAAACTAATGCAGATCTGGTTACCTTTGTGATAGCTGCTCTGAAAGGCTTTGGAAGAGTTTGGTGAGGATTATTTGCCACACTATTAAACTAAAGAAGACCTTCAGAAAATAAATGTTCAGTCTTAGGTGTTTGATAAACACTTAAACCGACTTTGAGAGCGTCTCTCTGTCTTTTTATTCAATTTGAGGGGTCTACATCCAGCAATGCTGTAGAACTCAAAGCCATAAAATCTAAACATTTAATTATAGTAGGGTATGGTTACCTGCATGCCAACACATTAACACTTTATGGAAATAAATAGATAAAGGGTTTACGGAAATAAATAGATAAAACATGCATCCCTTCATTTGTGCACACTATATTGATAGGCATTTATGAGTTGGATGCCACAGTGCAGTACAGAGGCAGCATGAATCCTGAGGATGGGGATGCGCTGTACGACGGAGCAACTGCCTCTTGGCAAATTCTGGTGCTGTGTATTGGACAATCAACTGTATGAACGCAGTGAGAGAATGAACTGGCATGAAGATTTTTACTGAAGGGTTGGTGCTTTCAGGGAAAAATACTATCAACGTGGTGAAGATATACTAAAAAGGGAGGCAACGTAGAGTAACATTGATCTTGAGAATATGCTTTTTGTCTTTTCAGGTGTGAAAAACATAACCAGAGTTTTGTTGTTGCAGGTGTTCTGTCTTGTTCCTTAAACAGGTCGCTGGGTTGTCAGATTGGCAAAGTCTGTCACCCTTTCAGCGGTGCATTTGAGAGAAAAACCTGTTCCAAACCAGGAACTTATCTTTTTCCTCTTAAATTTGGGTGAGTTTCGTGGTCATACTGACAACTTGAGAATCTGAAATCCTCTATTCTGGAACTCTAATTCCCAGACCATTTTTGCTCCCTGCTGCATAAGTTGTTTGGTCTGTTAAATCAGAGAGCACACTACAAATACAATTGCTTTTTGACACCTGTACACTTTCACTCACCAGGTCTCCAGTGGGAAGGTCTATGGCGTTAAGATACAGGTTAAGCAGCCATTCATCCACTTTTTTTTGCCTATAAATGTTCTCATTTCCCCCAGGATCAGTATGTTTGCAACAACAGATGTGAAAATCTAGTTCAGAATATTACAGCAATAAAGCCTTTCCAAGTCACCCAGACAGTTAAGGCTCGTGCCTCTGTTCATTCACATGGGCATACCCCCAAATCTCTCCTACTTAAAAAGCCTGGGAGAAAAGGCATGCCTCACAGCAAGCATTAGAATAAACAAACTTACTCTGCCTAGGTCCAGAAGGAGAAAGAAGGTATGTTTTACATGTTTTATGTTTATGTGACTGCTAGCTTACCTGCCACCTCTTATCTGAGAGGCAGGCTGCTGGTGCACAGTGAGATAGGAGAATCAAGATCCAACAGTGCTGCCACACAAAAAGCTCACACACATACCTGCTAAATTGCACAAATCAGAACATAAAAGCAAGCCACTTGGCTGCTAACACGTAACTCTTTTATTTAATGAACTGTGAGCTGTGTAAAGACCATGAAGTCCCTTATGAGAAGATGAGAGCTGATTGTCCCAGTCCTGGACATTTTATTGATGGCTTAGTGTCTGATGGGTTGGGCTAGGTGACATCTTTATTTCCTACTTCCCTCCCACCTCCCTACACAGATCACAAAACAACAGAACAAATGTTTTGTTCATGTTAAATCTTTATTAATTTTCTCAAGACAAACAACAAGGAATTGGTGTAATCAGACTAATGAGGTGCTTTTCAAACTCTGGTCCCTCTGACTGCTTAAAACTGTGTATAAAAGAGTAGAAGAGACAATTTCACTGACCTACAAGAACAAGAGTAATTGGAGTGCAGTAAAACAAGCTTCCGTGTTTTTATGACTAACTATAAAAGGTATGGGCAGAATTAAAATAGTTTGATATTTATTAGAAGAACATGGGTTTTTTTCAGCTGTTTATTACTTTGCCATATTCTTCATCTTTGTACCAACACTTTCTGCGTAAGATGTAAGACTTTATAATAGTCAGAAAACTCTGTCTAAAGGTGCCCTGTCATTTCCAACAAAAACACCAAGAAAAGCTCTTTGTAAATTTCAATTTGTGGGAAAAGTTTCTGCGGGAAGCTTCAATATTTCTGTTTTAACAGGTATTTCCTGAATTTCAGGTCAAAGCAATAACTAGTCTGTGATGCTCTCTGATTTGGATGGCGCACCTGGCTTGTGTACCTCTACACAGCAGTTCATTTAAAGAGTGTAGAAATACTTTTATACCCATAATAGCTGCTCTGGGCCAGCATCGACAGAAAGGTATGGGGCATGTCCTCCCCATACCCTTGCTGACCTCTCCGCTTAGTCCTAACTCAGCGTGAGGAACTACACTTCTCTGAGCCAAGTGCAAAGATGGACCTAGAGGACAGAGACCCTAACTCAACCTGGTGGGAAGAGACAGTTGCTTACAGCTGGCAGAAGGGACAGACAGGAATTTGAACAACTGAGAGGGAGAGGCAAAGGGGAACGGCAGTAGATGGAGACTCTGGGAGTTGGACACAGTGAAATGATAGCAAGAATCAGAAAAAAAGAGAAGGGTGAGGTGCAAAAGAATAAGGGGTGTGAGGTAAAACAGACCTAGCTGACAAGTGGACAAGGAAATTGGCTCTGTCTGGGTAGGTAGGGATGGCAGCTTGGAAGAAGCACATTTACAGTAGCTCAACAAGAATATTTTCACTGAGATGAGCCCCTGAGGTGTGGCCATTGCAATCAATTCAGTGAGGAGTACAGGTGTAGAATAAGGGAAAAGGATGGAGAGCTGGATTGGCGCTTGTAAACACCTGTAAAAACCAGTATCCACCGGCTCTCAGACCTGGCTGGCAAAGTTCATTCTGTTGCTGCTGCCAGTAGCATCCAGAAAACCCGCCAGCTAATTCTCCATCCCTGGTGGTAGACCATGCAACAGAGGAATGAGATGAAGTGTTGGCTGTGGTGATTGTGGTACTAATACATGTGGAAAAACTTGCTCCAGTGGATTTAGATGCTCCCACTGCTCTCTGTGCCCACGGTACAGCACCAGGCGACTAATCTGCTCCCTTTGGTTTTTACTTTGTGTTTTTCAAATAATCATACACAAGAGAAGAGAGGGCTGTTTAAATCTATTCCCTGCTTGGGGAATAGAGGTATGAAGGCAATTGTCCCCTTTCCCTAGAAAGTCTAAGAGGTATAGGGCTACTCTACAAACCTTTACCATTCAGAAAAGCATCGCTGACATGAGTAGACTGCTCAGGTGTTCCCAGACGTATTGCCTGTGGACAGCTGGACTGCACCAGCAGGATTCAGAGACTATGTCCATCTGCTTGAATTTCTGCTAGTGAGTCTGATGCACTAGAAAATTTGCCTTGACTTCCATCTCCAGGAAAGAGCGTATTTTCTTCATACGCAGGATGACACAAGAGAGATGGCATACCTCTTTATTCATGTTTTTTAATACATACTTAGAATAAAACATGTAAGCACACCTTTCAGAGTAAAGCTATCTGGGGAATAACATTTCTTTTGAAATAAATGTAATAAAAAATCCCACTCAGGTTGAATATAGAGAGAATTAGAGGAAATAAGTGTGGAATTTTACCTGAGTGGGAATTAGAAAATTAATTCCAGAAGAAAGGAGCATTCCCTCTACAGGATAAAATGGCATTATCTTGCCTGTAGACACTACTGCAAGCAGTGAAGTTTCACCCTACCAGAAACAGAGGTAAACTGACCAACAAATCTACACACTGTATTTATGGGATGGTACAAAATTTACACCTGGCTCATGCAACTTAAATTCAGTTGAAAGGAAAGTGGAGTTGCCAGGTGTTTGAACAAACACCTGTTGGAGAGACAGAGAGAGAGGGCTATGTTGTCCCAGAGAGTTATTAGGAGCAGAATTCTGGAAGTTCAGTGAGAACATAGCTGCACAATTGCCATTAATTTCAGTTAATTCCCTTACGAGTGCTGACATGTTCCTCTACCCTGACTTTACCCAGAAGCACAACTTTGGAAGTTGGTTTCCAAGAAGTCATCATGAACAGAGACTTTGTCAGGAATTGCTGACAGCTCCCAATATAAAATCCTATTAAATCCCCCAGCTAATTACATATCCCCACAAATTTAGTCTAAGAGCAGCTCAAATTTTAAACAATTGGGCATCTAAACAAACAGGCACCAAAATCAGCTTCGCATCTGGGTTTAGTGCTGTACACGAGTAAAGTTAAAGCTTTAATATAATCTGAAGATATTTTTAATAATAAATATAAGTATTTTCCAATTCAAGACCAGCAGAAAACACATTCAACACTGAAATATAAACTAATATTTTTTAAATTTCTACTTCCAAAGTCAAATATAAGGCGTACCTCACCTTACCTAGAGCAGTATATAACAGTATATAAGAGAAGTTGCTTTTTCAGATGAGCTCTCAGCTTTCCCCCCAGCACATTCAGTTATCACTTTGTAAATGTCTGGTTCATATCTAAACCGAAAGATTTCTATTTTTAAGTAACGTTTTCAAAGTAATATTTTTTACATGTATTTAAAAACATACAGAGAGACACAAAGAACTCGCATGTGTCTTGCATCAAATAAGATGAAATAATTTCTGTGGGAGTAAAAAATACAGTCCCCATCCTTCCTCCCAAATGTTAAATTTTAAATTCCTATGCTAAGAAAAATAAACTGAAAGGCCAAACCTCTGCGCACTGAACAGAACCTCCTGCAAGAGATTTCTGTAGGAGAATACCCCTTTCTCCTCTGCATGCTTTCCCAAGCGCAGGTTAACAAACACGAGCAAAGAATGCTTCAGCTCTGTAGTCAATTTTTTCAGTCAGCATCCAGATAGCCTCATATATTCCCAGTCAAGGAATGCCGAGACTCTCCTCTTGCCCTTACCTATTCTTTTGTCTCATACAAACTGTGAACACTGCTCAAAAGATAACCACATCTTTGACAAAAATTACAGCAGAATTACTCAAATATTGAGAGTGGAGATTGTGGATAACTGGCATTTCAGGATTAGGTATTTCATAACAAGCAGCCCCTCAGGGTGGTAGTACATTTTGTCCCATGTTTGGCAGGGCCATGAACTGGGGAGAAAATTTCTCCTGCAGATCCCTGTACGCTTTAGAAAGACAACAAATACATTTCTTGCAAGTTACTTACTGATAAACACATGTGGTGATAGCTGGAAACATGCATGGGCTCAGGCATAAAATCCACTACCTTCGCTAACAAAAGAATGGAGAAAAGTATGTTTTACATGCCCGTCTCAGAGAAGCAGTAAACAGTCTTTCTAAAAGTTATTAAGCAGAAGTGTAGAGGGCTGAGAATACTGAGCAACTGCGTGAATTTATTTACCTGATTCAGGGTCTCCGTGGGTTGCATGACAATAACAGCAGTCCATGAAGATAACGTAGTTTAACAGATTGAAGACTAGACCTAAAATTCCAACAATGAGGACGAGCAGTACTTTCTCAGTCTTCTGAGGATTGAGAAACCTCTTGATAGCCTCAACGAAGATGCTAAACATCAGAGCGGTGGCAAAAACAGAGTTGCCAAAAGCCCCTACCACGTCTGCCCGACTGAAGCCGTAAGTGCTGGCCTTGTGCCACCTGATGCGACTGAACCTAACGCCGAACAAACCGATGATCATGGAGATCAAGTGGGAGAGAACAGCAAAAGCATCTGAAGCTAAGGAAAGAGAATTGCCAATGTAGGCTACGGAGATCTCAGCAGCAAAAAGCACAAGGCTCACCACACACATGGTGATGAGCCTGCTGCTCCGGCCCAAGTAGCGGCCCATTTCTGCTGATCTCTGCCCCTTACTCTGAGGCTCTGCGAGACAGAGCTGTGCGAGAAGCAACTCCCTGCCTGTGATTCTGCCCTTTACTTGTCAGTGCTGCTCACACATGGGAGCCACTTTTATTGGAAGCAGTAAAGCAATAAATCAGTTTAAAGGGCAGTTTAGAAAGATCTGTTATATGAAGTCAGGCCTGAGGGTTCCAGTCCTGCAGGTGTTCCACCCTCGGGAGGTTTTTTTTCCCTAAGAAACCTAAAATAAGCCAAGGGAGACTACTGGGAGCACCAGCACACACTACTCTACTCAGTGGCAGTGTCCTAGGAAACTGAATAGTGTCAACAGGAGAGCATAAGAAGGTGGCTCAGAATGTTAAGTTGTATTGAATAAAATTCTCCTCTCATGTCTGTTTCTGCCTTTTTTGTTGCCAGCAATTTTAATATTGAAAAAAATCCTACTACATACCTCTGGAAGCAGACATTTTAAATCCATATGGGGTAGACATCAGTTTTAAGAACATGGTAAACATGAAGTGGTTGTGAGAATCACTGAAGAAGATGTGGTTCATAGAGCAAGCTACAAAGACAACTGAATCGATCTTCCATTTTAGCAACCTAGTACCACAATTTTTTGTACTTTTGGTATGTTTTAGCCATTCCCATGGAAATTGAGAAAATTTGGAAGTCATTTTCTAAACAAAAAGCCAGTAGACCTGGAAGCAGAGGCTTAACGAGAAACCCAAAGCACATTGTTTATTTCCCGTTTAGAAAGCCCTGCCTATCTCAAAATCCCAAAGTAATCCTCATATGCTTCATGGAAAAGTGAGCGTTGGGGATAGCACAACAAGAAGTTAAGGGAGAAATAAGAGCTGTTGAAGTCCTTGCTTGCACTTTGTGCCATTTCTGGAACAGAGTAAGGCCTTGAAGCAGTAACATTTTTTCTCACCCATCTCACCATAGCACTTGCTGAGCTCCTGAGTGTTAACACATAGTTAACACACACTCAGAAACTAAAGTGAAGGAGATCCATAGCACACTAAGCAGTATGGACCATTGGACCAGGTGCCTTCCTGAAGAGTTTATGATCCAGCTGTTTGTTTGAAATGCCCATCTGTGAACATATATATACAGTTAGTTATAAGATACAATGGAAGAAAATTACATGCAGTACCGTCACAGAGAGATAAGATTGTAATACAGATAACCTGAGATAACTTACTGCCCCTGCTGACCTTAGACTACCCAAGGTGAATTAACTTTAGGTAAAAAACACAAACACCCACCCTTCGATTTTCACCTGGATTTTTGCTCATAGAGTTTCAGCTGTGAAAATATTTATGTTTAAAGTCCATTTCGTTAGAAGCCTTACCTGCCAATATATGTAATTTTTAACATTTGGTCATTTGCCTATCTACAGACTGCAGCTGCAACTTGAGGGTGCCCCTTTCCCACTAATTTCAGAACACCATAAACCCTGGAAGAGTGAATTAGTAGAACTAATTACAACATTGAAAACGGGTACTTACTTCTCTTCATCATGACAGGCTAAAGAGATGGCCAGATTCTAGTGGTATGAGATTTAACAAGTCCAAGGACCGGGTTCTTCACTTTGGACATAACAACACCACGCATCGCTATCGACTGGGGGACAAGTGGCTGCAGAGTGGTGAAATGGAGAAGGATTTGGGAGTAATGGTTGACAGAAAACTTAAGATGAGCCAGCAGTGTGCCCAGGTGGCTAAGAGGGCCAATGGCATCCTGACCTGTATCACGAACAGTGTGGTCAGCAGGACTAGGGAAGTAATTCTACCCCTATACTCAGCACTGGTCAGACCACATCTTGAGTACTGTGTCCAGTTCTGGGCTCCCCAGTTTAAGAAAGATGTTGAACTGCTTGAGAGGGTCCAGAGAAGGGCGACAAGGATGGTGAAGGGACTGCAGAACAACTACTGGAGCGACTGCAGAACTGGGATCGTTCAGCCTGGAGAAGACGAAGCTCAGAGGTGACCTCATTGCTGTTTACAACTACCTGAAAGGAGGTTGCAGTCGGGTGGGTGTAAATCTATTTTCTCAGGCTCCCAGCATCACAGCAAGAGGACATGGCCTTAAGCTACACTAGGGTAGGATTAGACTGGATGTTAGGAGGAGCTTTTTCACAGAGAGAGTGATCCCACAGTGGAATGGTCTGCCCAGGGAGGTGGCGGAGTTGCCATCCCTGGAGGTGTTTAAGAAAAGACTGGATGAGGAACTCAGTGACATGGTCTAGATAATAAGATGATGGGATAGGGTGTTAGATTATAAAAAAAAAATATGATGACACAACCTTGAGATTAGCTCAGATAGATAAAACACGGTGCTCACAGTACCAAGGTTATGGGTTCAATCGCTGTATGGGCATTCACTTACGTGTTGGACTCGATGATCCTTGTGGGTCCCTTCCAGCTCAGAATATTCTGTGACTCTGTGAATATCCCATCTGCGTTACTACTTCCATTCCATCTATTTCTATGGTGGTTTTTTCCTTCTAGTAGTAAAGTGATGTTTAACTAATTATTTTATTATCTGAAATACAGAGCATGAAAAATGAGTGGTTTTTTCAAGTTATTCTCCTTTCAATGGGAACAGTCCAAGGTCAAGGAACAGTCCAAGGTCAAGGTTCAGACCTCTCAAAAGTCCTGCCTTATACAAGGTTGCAATTACCAAAACACTTCCTTTCTCACCTGCGCTCTATTTTTCAATTAGGAGGTGCTAGCACCACATGAAGGCAGTTCCCTTACAATCCTCCTTAAATATTTAACCCAGATTTATCAGTACACAAGAATTAAGAAAAATAATGAAATTTGCAATTCTATTAAAAATATAAAGCAGTGTCATTTAATCAAGAGTGGTGTATTACTACAATTCATTTAGAGTATTTGTCTAACAGACAGACTCTGCAAGCTTTTTTCTACAATGCTTCACAAATAACCCAGATTGTGCTTTTGTTGAAAGGATGCTTGATATGGACATTATCTCTCTCAGGCAAACATTAGCCTTTCTGTGGAAGATCATCACGGGGAGATTTGCACTTGAGTCATCCACATTCCAAACACGTACTATGATCAGGAAGAAATATGTTTGGGAAACTTAACAGGAAAAACAAAAGAAAAAGCAAAGCCTGGCCTTCTGTGAAATCTCTGGCTTTAAACGAACCCATCTATAGGTTCAGAGCAACTAATTTCTAAGAAGAGTGTGTCAACATGTTTACTCATGAATTTGATCCAGCCAACTGGTAGAAGGTTGGCTGTTTGTTCAAACTGATAAGGTTGCAGCACTGGTATAAGCTGCATTTAGTTTTGCCTTTCCTTTGTTCTATTAACAACTTCCATAATTTTTAAAATACTAGTATTGTACAAAATTTTCATGTGAGCTGAAAGTGCTTATCTATTCTTTAGAACCTGCTTTGCTTTGTAAAAAAAATCTTGGCAAACTCCTGTCTCTTACACCCAAGGACATTGGAACTGCTGGTTACCACATTTACTGTTCCCCAGCACCAAGAGCTGCAGTGGACAATCCCTCTAAAGGCTACTCTAACCCATCAGTTCAGGCTGTGCAAACATCACTGTGGTGTTACTGTCCATCCTCTTTCTCAAAGTATAATCCCAGTCAGCATTAGAGGCAGCATACCAGGCTAAAAGGCCTCTGTCAGGATAGAGTAGTGCTTTAGGGCAACTTCTCTGGTTTGTCAACTGAAATCAAAGATGAATGCATGCACTGGACATATCCTTCCCCAAATCTTTGCTCACTACTATACCTGAGAAAATATCTAGACAGATGAATGCAAGATGACAAACAATTTTGAGATGCAACAGAAACAAACCCTTGAGGACCAGCCGTCACAAAAGGAATATTAGAAAATTTCCACATGTTCGCTCTGATCAAGCTGATCTGAAATATTTGATCATTTTTGTACATTTCTGTGGGAAAATTGGGGTATTATCACAAGGTACATGATGCTAAACTGGATAGGCCACTGGTTCAAATTTAATATTCATGATTTTGACAAAGAAGGCTCAACACAAGAGTTTGGACAATAACAAACATTCTGCTTGCTTCAGAAAAGTGTTAAGATCTGGGAATAGCACTCTAAATCTCCTGTATGCTTAAGACTATGGCTACCCTATAAAAATAGGGGTTTGGAACAGGTAGCCACAGAGTATTGTCCCAGTAAGTTTGGGGAGGATCTTACTGGTTCAACCTTTTAATTGCCAAGTTTTTATTCAACCATTTTCAGGGAAAGAGTTTTATATAACAGTCTTAAAAACATATAGGAGAGAGAAATAGTGAATCAAGCATGTGTCTTCCAAGAGTTATTTTGTAGCAGGGCTCTTTTTTTCTTTTTAAAGCCAATCTTACGAGTGCAAGCAATGTTATTTTTAAAATAGTTTCATAACTCTGTGACATCCAGCCTCCTCTGCTAAAGCAACACTTCGCAGGTACAGGAAAAGTAAAAGAAAGGTTTTATGAAACATGCTGTAGATACAACCACAGCCTAAAATCTTTAGCACCCAAGATATGTCTCTTCAGACTGCTTTGCATTACTCATTGTAGTGTCGCTCTCAGACAGCTATTAATGCCAGTTGACAAAATAAGAGAAACCGAGCTTTGCAAAATATCTGGAAGAAATGGCAAGCATCTGCGTCTTGCTAACAATGTCGCATTTAATCACAGAATATTCTGAGTTGGAAGGGACACAAGGATCATTAAGTCCAACTCTTAAACAGCATCACTGCCTCCCTGGTGGGAATTGAATCCCTGGTCTCCCACATGAGAGATGGGGACACTCATATCTGTACTGAAGTGGATCTAAGAAAACCTTTCAAACTTGTTTTACAATGTGGTGCAAATTTGAGAGGTGGTTCTCCCCTCTATCTCTGCTCTTGGGAGACTCCATCTGGAGTACTAAATCTAGCTCTGAGGGTCATAACACAAGAGACATAGACCTGTTGGGGAGAGTCCAGAGGAAGCCACAAAATTGCTCAGAGGGTTGAAGTACCTCTCCTGTGAAGACAGACTGAGAGAATTGGGGTTATTCAGCCTGGAGAAGTCTCCAGAGAGACCTAAAAGCATCTTCCAAGTACCTAACAGAGCCTACAAGAAAGCTGGAGAGGGACCTTTTACAAAGGGAGATAGTGATAGGACAAGGGGAAATGACTTTAAACTGAAAGAAGTCAGGTTCAGATTAGATATTAGGAAGAAATTCTTTACTGTGAAGGTGGTGAGGCACTGGAACAGGTTGCCCAGAGGAGCTGTAGACCCCCCATTCCTGGAAGTGTTCAAGGCCAGGCTGGCTGGGGCCCTGCATAACCTAGTCTAATAGAAGGTGTCCCTAACCGTGACAGGAGGGTTAGAACTAGATGATCTTTAATGTCCCTTCCAACCCAAAGCACTATGGTTCTATCAAAATATTGCTTGATGCACCTGGTCCAGAGGGAATTTTAAAAGACAGTACAGTCATACCTCCCTATTCACAGATTCTGGGTCTCCGCCGGGTCATGCAAAACCTTTAATCCATGGATACTGGTGTGCTATTACTATGCATATAGGCCATGCCCATCACTCCGCCTCCTGCCAATCCAGAATGCTGGGGGCATTCTCAGAGCCTCCCCAAGGCCTCTCACAGCACAGGGAAGTAAAGGGAACCATTTCTCAGCCCTCTCTAACTGGGAAGACTCTCAGGGAATCCCTGGGCTTCTCTTCAGCCATGTTGCTGCTTTCGCAGCCGCCAGGACGCTGCCACTACACATGCTTGCAGTGGCGCTGTGGTGGGGAAGCTCGCCCCAGGTCCGTGGTGGGGAAGAGGGTCAGTGCATGCTTGGACTGTGTCCCCAGAGGAGGCTGCAGTCCCCTGGAGACAACCCCTGTGTCCACTGGCTTGGGTCACCACGGGTCCGTGCCACCAGTGCGCTTGGAGCTTGGGAAGCCTTAACTTGGAAACACCTTGAGGTCCCTTACGGCAGCAGAGGGCCAGAGGTTTTTTCCATTTACTACTGTGGTGGCTACTATACATCCGCTGGTCCCAAGTGTGGGAGCAGCAGTGCTGGCCATATGGACCCAGCGGAACGCCGCCTCCCTCCTGCCGTGGCAGGAGAGGGCATGGGGGAACAGAAGCCTCCCCTCCCTGTAACCATGGAAACAGTAACACACAGATCTCTGGCTGTCCCCAGCAAGTGAGAGGGGCCGCCTGCCCACCCTGCAGGGCCATGCCAGTCTCACCCCATGGGGAGCAGCAGCACTGCCCCTCCACAAAGCAGAGCAACTGCACATGCACCAGCCAGAAATATTTATGAATAACTGATTAATTAATTTTTCGCAAACAGGTGAAGCACCAAATAATTATGCATGAATAGTTAAGACCGTATTTATCATGCCTAGAGGTTAGCAGCAAATCTCTACAGAAAACTGAAAAATTTGAAGGCAAAATTAAAAATTGATGTTTTATCTATAAAGTAGATGTTGGCATACTAAATTGTACTGCAGTGTTTATGATGTTCTCACCAGTCTTTCAGGCATTTTCTCCATGTACAAGAAATGTACATGCACCAAAACAGAAAAAAGACATGAGCAAAGGATTTCTCCCCACTGAGCAACACAGAAAAAACCACCACAGTATATTACAGCTCACAATACATGTTTATTATTAGAGATGTTTACAGAAAAGTCTGTGAATTACCGCTAGCCTAGAACTGACAGTTGGGGTCAGGGGTTATGGTTTATGGCTTTGCCTTTGAATTATGTAAAAAGTCACAAAACCGATTAAAGTTTAAGGGGCTATTTGTTATTAAAAAATGTTCAATTCACAGATAAAGGAGAAGGTTCTTTCACTAATAATTTAGTAACTACGACCAAATAGGGTGTAAAACTTGGCAGGGTTTTTGCCGCACACACATCTTGCTCCATGTTGGAGTTCACGGAGAGGCTGGAAAGGTATGCAGAGACTTTTTGCTCCCATGGAAGGGGCACCAGGCTCAACATCTTGATCCCTGAAATAAAAGTATACTCATAAATAAATACTTCTACTAAAAAGTAAGGATGCAACAAAGTATTATACATAAAATTTTTAAAATGACACTAATAAAACTGAAAGTTCCAGAACTAAGGGAAACAAGTACATATATTGAATTATGCAGGACAGCAAGTGTCAAGGCCAAGGTCTATACACAGGTGTTATACCCAGAGGCATCTAGCATTCCTCTTTCCAGGAATTCAAAACATTTTGATTTTTCATCTTAGTAGACACTCTCCAGTTGAGTTGTATTTTACCTGGCAGTAGTCTTCTTGATCCAATCCTCGCACTCAATTTCCCCACAAAAAGGGATTTGTACAATCTGAAGGGAGGAGAGGAGGGGACAATGGTTATACATCTTTAAAAAATCACCTTTGTCTCTGGAAGATTCCTAAACTCTCAGATCTCATATATACCCAAACTGGGAAAAGTTCAAATTGTTACAACTAAATTTCCATAAGTCTTTTTCATCACAGAAATAAGTAAGCACAGTCATCCATTCATAGGGTAACATGGAAAAACCTACACACACGCAGAACAGCATTTAAATTCAAATCAATTTTTTTAAAAACTCAGTACATCTTTTTGTGGAAACTATAAATACTGTTTTTCCTGAAATGATCAGTTTTCCAGGAAAAGTTTAAAATTTTCAAACTGCAGAACTAGCGTTTGAATTTTCATTTTTTTCAAACAAGACAAAGGCATATTTTAAGAAAACAAAATTGTTAACGGTCCATTTTTCTTGGGCACATGGGGGTTGTTTCCTGCTGTTTCCTTCAATTAGCTTAACTGACGAAAATCAAGAAAGTAAAGTTGAAATTATGTTATACACTCCTCTTAGTACTATTCTTAGCTGTTGTAGCAAACCTCTTTGCTCAAGTGTTATATTCAGTTCTACTGATTGTTGTTTTAATTTTAAATGGGCCTTCACAAAGAAAATTCAGTTTGCTACTAAGAAGCAGCATTACTGTTAAAAAGACACTTCCTACACACATCTGAATACTCATGTAATGCTGATAAGCTGAGGGCAGCACCAGCTACTAAATTAAGACTCCAGAGTAATTTTAATTCTATCCAAGCTGTGAATAAGGTTTGTACACTGTGTCTTCCTTTCACCAAATTTACATTCCTACTTTGAAATTCTCAATTTGCCATTAACTGGAATACACCTTTAATAAAGCTCACTTTCTAGCTTCACTTTCTTGCCACTCTAAAAAGAAACTATTATTGCATTGTTCTTGCATTAACCTTTTGTTAGTGAAATGAAACTGTTTAAATACCTGTGCAATTATTATTTGAGTTTTAATAACTTTGCATGCAACTTAAAAGCTATGAGTCTGCAATTCCACTAAGAGGAAAACAGCAATAGGGAATAAACAGGGGCACATCAGCTGACAAATTTTCCTATTACACAGCAGCCAGTGCTAAGAGAGTGTGATTTCAACACATTTGCTATAACATTTTGTTCATACAACACGTTGAATCAGAGAGTGAAACAAACGTAAAATGACATTTTTTCAATTTTCTTTAATCAGATATGCTGATTATAATAAACTTATACAGTGAATCCTCTATCGCGACTTCTCCTTCATGACCTCGCGCATTTGCGATGTGAATTTATCGCAGTTTTGATTCCACCATTTGCGAATTTATGCCGTTCGCGCATGCCTAGTGTGTCTGCTCCACCGAGAGGCGGTGCTGGAGCTCCCTGTGGGGTGGCGCTGGCCCGGCCCAACGGGGATGGCTGGGAGTCCCGCTGTCCCGTTACTCTAAGCACAGCAGGGGAACTGACCCCCCCGCGGGTGCNCGGGCAGTGTGGGACGGGGCGGGCGGCGCGGGACGGGCATGTGCACTGGGGCTGGGGAGAGGGAGGGAGTAGCGGCACGGGGTTTGGTCACGGCGGACCCGCGGGATCTCGGGGTTGGGAGGGGGTCTCCCGAGGCAGAGGGGGCTCAGAAACGGTTCCCTTTTCTTCCCCATGTTCAGAGAGTCCGAAGGGAGAAGCAAAAAAGTGCCTCAGAGCCCTGCGGGGTTCTGGGGGGTGGGGCAATGGGCATGGCTTGCATGCATATTAACGACCTGCCGTTCTTTGCGAGATTAATATTTCGCGAGGGCTGTCGCCTGTCCCTTTCCTCGCGATGGAGGAGGTATAGCTGTATAACCTAAATACCAAAACAGTGAAAATATCCAATCTGTAATGTAAAAATATTTGTTCATATTTCCAGTTTAACTACATTTAGGTTATATAGAGTTCTAAACATAAATAGTTTAATTCTCTGCCTAGAATCTAGCAGTACACAACAGTGAGTGCTGGACACAGAAGAACCAGGTTTTTGCCTCTCCATAGGCAAAGGGTAACATTTGGAACCTCTGTCATAGGAGAACAAAGAAAATTCTATAGTAGTTCGTCAGAAGTAGAGGTGCATGTATAAATACAGAATTAACTTCACATTCCATTCCTGCCCCTGGAATAAGCTTGACTCTGCATTTCAGGCTCTTGTTGCATGTAAGTGTACTGCATCTCTTAAGATTTTTTAAAGAGCTTATGCTGTCCTCAACTTTATCTTGAAGACAGTAAAGCATTGTTTCAGAGGGCTTGTTTAATTCAGAGGTGAAATGTGATGGCACATCTTGAAACCACAACACATGAAAACAGTAGGACTGGTTGAACATCTATGCAGAGCACAATTACAGTCGGGTCTCCTATAGCACGGACCCATGGTCTTAACCGAGTTCTGCAAAGTCCTGCTTCCACGTTGAATGGCAGCTCATTAATACGCAAATTTGCCCAGCACCCTCAGACGGCTCCCTGGCGCTATTTTGGCACTGAGTTGCTGTATATCGGTTGCCATGGTGGCCGTGCCGGGGGGTTGGGGAAGCGGTGGAGCTGCTGTGGACGGGACAGGGCGGTCACAGTGGCGGGGCTGCCACCGCAGCTGAGACGGCACAAGCGGAGCGGCCAAGCCATGGCGGCGGCTGTGTGGGTTGATCTGCATATTCATAACTGCCTAATTGAATATTCACGGGTGCCAGGTCATGCATATGCAGTTGCAAAAAGGGGGCTCCTTAAATCGGTGAAAAATCATGCCGCTAAGATGTGAAGCCGCAATATGGGGGGCGTGCAGTGCAAGAGGGCTGACTGTATTTGTTAAGTAAAGACTATAGACTTGTGTTTAGTTTTGTGGACTAACACAAGGGCAGCACCTATGCACAGAATGACCTCTAAAACATCTACATCCTCAGCTTCATAGGCATGCTAAAAGAGTCCCTCCTCTGAAGTCCATCATTATTCCTTTCAATCTTGTTCTAATTTGGATTTGAGAGCAATAGAAATGCAAGAAAATAGTGCAATGGAAAGTCAAGTCTAACCA
This sequence comes from Pitta sordida, assembly GCA_013390025.1. Taxonomy (NCBI): domain Eukaryota; kingdom Metazoa; phylum Chordata; class Aves; order Passeriformes; family Pittidae; genus Pitta; species Pitta sordida. The sequence goes on from WEKX01007415.1 coordinate 35,745, forward strand.
GGAATAACTTAACAAGTACTCTTGTTAACTTCTGAAGTTAACAAGAGTACTTATGAATTCTTGGCGCTCATACATTTTTCATCAGAAGTTTTCAGTAGATCTAACTTGTACACAAACCCCCCTGATCTCTCTTAAGAAAATACACAATCTTACCTACCATTTGAACACATTAATCTAAATACATGAACAATTTCATAAGTTGATCTGTGACAGAATTTCAGGGTGTTCTGGTTAGGGTGGGGTTTTTTTGTCTGGCAGCAAGGGGGGCTAACAGTTCCTGCCTGGGCCTCCCTCACTGCCATGGAGACCAAGGTCATGGAGCAGATAGAGATGCCTCAGTGAATAACATATTTGAGAAGGAAAAAAAGTAGTAACAGAAAAGTAGATGGCTGAAGAGGAGCCTGGGAGAAGCTGAGCAGTATGAAGGCACGGCCAGGCCGGCCAGAGGAGGGGTAGGAAGGGTTCCAGGCGTCTCTCTGCTGTTTGTAGAATGGACAATAGTGAAGCAGACTGTCTGCCTGCAAACCTATGGAATAGAGAGAGAGAAACCAGCGATGCAGAATCCACCTGAGGCCATGCTGAAGATGGAGGATCATGCTGCAAAGCTGCAGATGTCTTTGAGCCCAGAAACACAGAGCCAGAGCTGAGAGCTCGGCAGAGATCCCTTGGACAGACTCTTTGTGACAGAACTGCATTATGGCAGAATCTGAACTATGTACTTTGGGACGGGCTCGTAATGAAGCAGCGAAGCCAATGCTTAAAAGACTGCATCCTGTCTGTGACTCTCGGGCAACAGAAAATGGAAGAGCTGTTGCCCCTGGGTCGAGATCTCACTTGGGAAATGATTATAAAAGACTTGTCTGAGAGAGAGAGAGAGAGAGAAAGAGAGAGAGAGAGAGAGAGAGAGAGAAAGGACTTTATGGAAAGAGAGATGGTCTCCTACCCTAAACTGGTCAGAAATACCAACTTGCCTGGCTTTTCCCCTACCCCTGTTCCCCCTTTGTCTCCTGGAGAAAAAAGGGAATATGAGATCTGTTGTAAGAAGAAGGAGGGGGTGGGGGGGAAGAGGCTGCCTTTAAATGATGCTTCTCACATTAAGCTCTGATCTTGTTAGTTAATAAATAAATCCTTTATATTCCTCACTTGTAGCTTGCCTTGTTTTGCCTGTGATAAACCTTTTTCCCACTTTTTTTCTCCAGGAAAGGTTGTGGGTGACTCTCTGGCATCCAGCCAGGGTCAAAACATGACACAGGGTTAAAAAATTCTGTCAATACATCTCTGAAAAAGAAACAGTAGCTCAATTCTGGACTGAAGACTTAATGCCTCACCTAAACTCCAATATTTTTCCACAGATGTCTAGATCAGAAGAGCTCCACCATCCACACAATGGGTTATTCTTATTATCATCCCAAGGAGGTTTCTGACTTGCAGTAATTCTTAATGAACCCGATGGCTTCTACTCAGGTCATAAAAGTAGAACTTTGACGTAAATAACTTGTACTTTAAACTCTTACTTGGACCTTATTACGAGACTTAATAAGTGTTTTGTCACTGTTGGCTCTAGAATAATGGTTACTTGTCAGTTGGAATTATGATTATTATTGAAACCTGAATGTTTATATCAATCCCTCTGAAAAGCATATTCTGATAAAATCTTCACATTTTATAGACAAATTACCAAACTGCAGCATCATAAGTCACTTCAAGACCCCCTGTCATCTCTGACATATAACTACATTTTGAATGGTGGTAACCTGAACAGTGTATTCAGTAAACACCCTATTTGAACAGGAAAAGAAACCAGGATATGTCACAAATATTGGGAAAGGTAATTTATTTTTGTGCAGCTTTACAGGAGAGGTTTCATTCACTTGTGAGGGGAGAGTCCCATAAAAACTACAACAGCATTTATAAGCTTGAAATTTGTAATCCTTGATTATTTGTAAGGGAAAGTTTGTGGAGGCACAAGATTAGAAGTACATAGTACCACTTCCTTACCTTTCCCGAATCAAGCTCTTTTTGAAAGTCTTCCATATTACTGGCCACCACCATATGATTTTTTAGGTCCTCAGATGCTCTAAGGAAAAGAATAAAAAATTCAATCAGGGAAGATTTATGCACATAACATCACTGGCCAAATGAATTAAGTTTTCAGAGTCACTCAAAACAAAAACTTACAAGACAAGCTATATGTTCATTAGAATCTTCCTAATCAGGTTATGCCTTTCTACCACTTGTCCACTCCAAGTGATAAAATTTTGACTAATTGCTGATGGACTATTTCTCCAAGTTACTGCACATTTCATCATGTTAATTCACATTGTGGTGCATGACAACAGTAATCAGATGTAGACAGAAATATATAAGCATTACAGATGTATATTTTTCTTTTAAAATTATGTTCTAAATCTGAATCATAAAATGTTTTTTAACTAGGTAAAAACATTCTGCCTGTAAACAACTTTGATCACCACAAAGGAAAGTAGAAAAACCCATCTGTCACAGTGCTGTATCAGCACCTGCACTTATGAGCAACAATTATGTGACAGACATATGAAGGATTCTGGTATGTGCAGTAAGGGCAAAAACAAATCCAAAAGCATTTGATTGCCTACAAGAAAACAATCCTATAAAAATTAAGAGTCTTAAAATACATTCCTGAACATAGAACTGAAGTTTTTTGGACTATTTGTATCTTCCAAAATTCCGTACCAAAAGCATCTTTCACTAATGAATCCTGTACATAGGATCATTGAATCACTAAGTTTGGAAAAGACCTCTAAAATCATTGAGTCCAACCACTAACCCAACACTACAAGTCCACCACTAACTCATGTCCCTAAATGCCAGATCTACACATTTTCTGAAGACTTCCATGAATAATCAAAGAATTATTAAGGTTGGAAAGGACCATAGAGATCATCGGGTCCAACCTATTACCTGTTACCTAACCTAACCTGTTGTCATCCTGAATCATTCCATTACATTGCTTGGCAGCCTGTTCCAATACTTGACCATCCTTTCAGTGAAGAAACTTTTCCCAATATACAATCTAAACCTCCCCCAGTTCAACTTGAGATTGTATCTTCTAACCCTATTGCTTGTTACCTGGGAGAAGAGACCAATCGTCATCTGGCTACAATCTCAGTTCAGGTAGTTTTAGAGAGTGATAAGGTCCCCCCTGAACCTCCTTTTCTCCAGACTAAAGAACCCCACCTCCCTCAACTGCTTCTCTTGTGCTCTAAACCCTTCAGCAGCTTCATTGCTCTTCTTAGGGCAGCATTAAGTCATTGGGACATTACTGATCCATGAACTACTTATGGTGTATTTGTTTATCAATACTTGCCATGAGTTCACAACCTTTTACATTCTGTTTCATGAAAAGAGCAGAAAACTTCTATCACTTTTGAGTTAAGAAGTTTAAGAAGCAAAAAAATTGCACATCACAAACAGAAAGATGGTCCTAACATGTCTTTCACCACAGATAAACCAACATGGTGAGAAATTCTTCTGGCGTGAAGTACATCTGTGATTTGCACAGCCATTTACTGTACCATTTAATTTACCTGCTGTAAAGGTTAGTATGGATCTCCTCCAAAATCTGTTTCAGTTTATCTTCTGCTTCATGTTCAGATAAGGTCAGCTTCTGTCCTGTGTCCCTTCTAACAGCTACAAACTGTTGGCTCTTCATGTCTCGTGGTCCCACTTCAACTCTGATTGGAACACCCTTGGTGAAAAAAAATTAAAAGTTATCAAGTAATTTTCAGCAGAGTTTATTTTTTCCTCTCAATTTGTGGATTACTTTTTGTTTGTTAAAATGTTTAAGCCCAGTCTTAATATGGAATCACTATACAAATTTTAAGTTTCTTTGGAAAAAAAAAAAATCACAAAAAATTTCACAGCTTTTATGCATTTCTGTCCTCCCCATCCACACTCTCTTCATTTGCACATTATACCTTGCCCAAATAGCTTGGAGACTGCATTGGTGTCAATGTGCAAGTATAGTCATCCCTCTGTATCCGCAGATCACGGGTCTCCTGCGGGTTCCGCAAAATCTTTAATCCGCAAATATGGGTCGGACATTAATATGGCAAATTATTGCCAGAAAGATGGCAACTTTGGAACACTACAACATCTTGGGCTCCTTACTGCAGCAAGGAGCATGGGAGTCAGGGTTTTTCCCCTTAACTGCAGCAGCTAGCACTGGCAGGAGTGTTTTGTCTGAGGCTATGAATATCTGCATATGCACATACGTGCTAGTAAGTCCAGGTCGGCTGCTGGGGCCATTCGGAACGGCCCCACGTAGGTCCCTGTGTTACAATTAAAAACATCCTAACTCCCTGGCTGAGGCTGGGGCCGCTTGCCGGGGCAGTGTGGGACTGTGCCATCCCGCAGAATTATGCACTGTACTCTGAATAACTGAGTAAGTACTGTGGTAAAAATTTCCATGAATATGAAAAGATGTGAATATGACAGCCCAAATCACAGAGGTATTTCTATAATACCTCAGCACAGCTGATGCTGCACTAAGACAATTATCTCACATATTGCCAATCAGATTTTTCAAGTATGAATGATTAAAACTTCTACAGTAATAATAATGTTCTAGTTCATCCAATAATACATTTTAATTCTGTTTTCACAGAACAGTTCTAACCATATTCACAGCAAATAGAAAAAGTTCTGTTAAATACTGCCCTAATATCAACATTGATTGCATAGAATATCTGACTACAAACAGACAGATTACTTTACCAGAGGTTTTACACTTCATCAACTTTGGTGATAGGAATCATGTAATTTCTCATCTCCCATATACCATCAGATAAAAAGTTTCCATTTAACTAGTCAGTTAAGAGTCTACTGAGAGTAAGTTATTTTCTCTACCTCCTAACATGTATCCTAAGCTGCACACATTCTTTCCCAGGAAATGAAGAGTGCAAATGCAGAATCACAGAATCACAGAATATTATGAGTTGGAAGGGACCCACAAGGATCATCTAGTCCAACTCACCACCTAACACCCGTACAGAGACTGAGAGCACATCCCAGAGCATAACACCAACCTAGATCCCTCACAGTCTAGCAGGCCACTCCGAGCCGGAAGGGGCCCAGTGTCATCCAGCCCTACACCCTCCAGCTAGACCATGTCACTAAGCTCCTCGTCCAGTCTTCTCTTAAACACCTCCAGGGAAGGCGACTCCACCACCTCCC
>WEKX01007415.1:42105-79730 GCA_013390025.1 Pitta sordida
GATTGAGAACTTTATGATCTCATGATCGCTGCATTCCAGGTTTCCTCCAACCACAATATCACTGACTAACCCTTCCTTATTGGTAAACAACAGGTCAAGGACCGCCCCCCCCGTCGTAGGCTCACTCACGTGTTGCATCAAGAAACAGTCATCGACTACCTCTAAGAACCTTCTAGACTGTCTCCTCTCCGCTGTGTGGAGCTCCCAGCAGATATCAGGGAGATTAAAGTCTCCTGCAAGAATTAGGGCAGCCGACCTTGAGGCTTTCTCTAGTTGCTTAAAGAGCAATAGGTCCACCTCATCCTCCTGGTCAGGTGCATTTTGGGGGATTCTTTCCCCACTCCAAGGGGAAATTGCATCACTAAGTTTATAAGCTAACATCATTCTACAGTATTCAAGAGGTGAACAGGAGAATAAGAACATGTACACAAGTTTTCTATACGTGCTCTGGAATTTCTTCCAGTTCACAGCTTCCAAATGATTTCCTATACTTCCCCTACCCCAACTACCTTATTTATGCTAAAAAAGGTGAATAATACAGTATGATCTATTTGAAGAGTGAAATATCTACTATTGCTACAAAGCTAAATAAAAAGCTATACAAAACCATTAACAAGCAAATTAGACTGATCATTATTTTTATGACACACAAAAATCTGTCTCCATAACAAAAGGTTGTACAAAAAGTATCTTGTACTTCTCATTTTAATACTTCTTCCCAGTGAAAGAAGAATACCTAATGGTTACTCAAGAAGACTTCCTAATAAAGCAACAGAAATAATACCAGATATTGTAAGAGAAGTACTAATTACAGTCGGCCCACTTCCACTTCGTGCCCCTCACATTGCAGCTTCACATCTTACTGGTATGATTTTTGAGCCTCTTTTCGCAACTGCGCATTGGCAACCTGGCATGCATGAATGTTCAATTAGGCAGTCACGAATATGCAACTCAACCCACACAGGTGCCACGGCAACTCTGCTCCCAGCGGAGCAGGCACAGCGGTGGTGCCCTGGCTCCCAGGCGGGCCAGGGGCTCCGCTCCGGGCACAACTGGGCACCTGCCCCACTCCAAGAGAGAAGGCATTGTGAAGTTATGAAAGATTTAAACACTCTCAGGTTAGATGTGGTGTCCAAAACTTTCTCAAATGACTCTCTTAGATGTACTCATCTACCCCAAGTAAGGAGAGGCCATGTCTACCCACCCGGAGAGACACTGGGACAGCAGCGCAGGCGGCTCCCCTGCACCAGTGCTTCCAGCCAAGTGGAAAGGGGATTTTTCTTGGCTTGGAGTGGCCGTGGGCGCTGGGAAACATGGACACACAACAGGGCAGTGCCAAAACAGCGCTGGGGGGCATGTAAGGGTGCAGGGAAAATTTGCATATTAATGAGCTGCCAATCAATATGGAAGGTGGGCTTCCCACACAGAGGGGAAGACCTGCTCTACCATGGTATAGGAGACCTGACTGTACTTCATTCTCTTAGAAAGTAACATCAGAAATCTGTTAAGCTGAAGAGTACATAAGGCAAGATACTTTCCAGTTAATTCTTGTACTTCTAATTCCAGCACCTTCATATTCTTTACCCTATAGAATTCCTTATCAGTACACAATGAAATGATTTTCCTGTGCCTGAAACGAGCCTGAAGATGCAGTTGATGTATTATGTTGCAGACATTACTAGATCTATTTATAAAAAACATTAAGGTTGTCCCATGCTGTGCCTCTGTGATAAATCTAATTGTATTTAAAACGTCTTCCAATGTGGATTCATGGTACTAGAGCTCCATTAAAAAAAAAACCCAGAGAGAATACAAGGGAAAGAGAACTTGGACACAATGGGAACTTTTAACAACAACTTGGGTAGTTTCTTTCATCTTACACAAAGATTAACATACTAAAACTAACTGAAATTCAGAACAAAAATACGATATCCCATCACATCATTCAACATACCATTTAAATTCTAATTACCATCATCATAATTGTTTTCATCCTGCTCACTATCTTTGTTTTATAAAAACCTCTAACAGCTGACAAGGCAGAACTGTTCCTCTCAACTACCATAAAATGGGAATATGGCAATTTTGAAACAAAAAAAATTTGCTCCTTTCTTTGCTGACACTGTACAGGTTTATCTTCTCTGTTCTACTGTGTACACAAAAGGCACTGACATGATCTTGGACATACTTAAGTATCAGTACAAATTTTTAAACATGCAATTTACACTATTAATTTAATTTTCTAGATATCTAAACAACAAGTCTCAGAAAAGATCTTGTCTCCTCTTATTAATGAAAGTGATTGTTGATTATCAGGCAGCAGATCTTCATTTAGAGAAAAGTATTTGCCTACAGAATACAAGGCAGGCATAACATTCCTCAAACATACCCCACACCCATAGGCTTCAAAATAGCTCCAGGAAATAAAAGTACCTTAAGTTCCCAGTGGTTGAACTTCCAACCAGGTGAATAGTTGTCTCGTAAATCAGCCCGGACACGGATGCTTACACTAAGCAGCCTACTACGATATTCATTACATTTCTTCAGCAGAGCCTCCCTGTCTTCTTCAGAAAGGGAATTTGTGATACCACAGGGAATAATTACAACCTGCAATAAAGCATGACAAGTACTTCACCTTAAAAAAATTAGCTCCTAGTTATTATAAAATCTTAAAACCAATATTGTGGCCCTGTATTCCAGTAATCTCTTTAAAGTTCTCAGAAGTAAAGGATGCATTTCTCTTTTCATACTAATGATACAGATAACACTATTTTAAATGGATAGACTATCAAAAGGGTACTTGTCCAACACAGGTACCCTGATTACTTGTATTAACTTTATACAGCACATTCTGTAATTAGCCAGCTCCATATTAAGTCTTACAGCTGCCCAATATGAAATGCTCATGAATTTCAAGACAAGAAGGAAACAAAATACAGTTTAAGGCATTTTTACACACCTGAATACAGGCTACACGAGGCGGAAGTACCAATCCCATGTTATCTCCATGAATCATTGTCATTACACCAATAGTTCTAGTTGTAATGCCCCAGGAATTTTGATAAGCAAACTGTTTTTCTCCTGGTTTCTTGGGATCTTCAAATACAATTTCAAACATCTTTGAGAAATTCTGCCCTAGATGATGTGATGTTGCTCCCTGAAATAGAAGCACAGAAAATTCGATTCAATGGAAAGTTGAGTCTATCAAGCATCAGTTTAAATCTTTCATCTTACTGTATTTAGCCGGAAAAAAATATTCTAATAGATAAATACCTGGATAGCTCTTCCACTGGCAGATATAAATGCCTCTAAAGTGGTTGTATAATCACCCCCTGCAAATTTCTCCTTCTCTGTCTTCCTTCCTTTCACAACAGGTATTGCTAGGAGATCTTCATACACTTTAGCATACAGATCAAGTATCTGCAACACCTATGACAAACATACCTTCTTAAGAATTACTCAGTATTTTACATTCATTACATCAAGAAATATTTTTCTATGACAGACTCTGAAATCTTATAAATTCAACACTTTCTCAAGACTGTTTTTTAAAAACTAAGATTTCTTCAATTACTTTCAACTCTGGATGTTATTTTGCTATGAATCAAATAGCAACAACTATAAATCACGAGAGAAAACAGGAAGAGTCACTGCTGAACTGCCAGTCCAATGGTTATACTGATTTCTACCTAGGAGTCTGAATATCTGCTAAATAAAAATGCCACGACACGCATTGAAACATCTGTGGGCAAAAAAGGGTCACAACTTCTAGGAGTTAACTTGTAAATGAGTTATTTAGATTTTTAAGGAAAACTTATTATTAAGGATTTTTAAGGAAAACAATTTTTAGAGAAAGCACACTATATATATCAAACTCTTTAAACTCCCCATACTGTTCACAGAGAATAAAGCCTCAGACACAGGTTACATCTGAGAAAAAAAGGGTTCTATTACACTTGGCATTTTCACAATGGTTCCCAAAGAATAGATTTTTATGAGCTCCCAGTAAAATATCTGTTTGTGATGCTATGGAGTAAGGTAACTTCCTGAAAGCAGAAGCACCAGTGCATTTCCATTTTACCTCCTCTGCTGCTTCTTCATATGTTGCAAATGCTGTATGACCCTCTTGCCAAAGGAACTCACGAGTGCGAAGGAAGGGCTGGGGATGTTTGAACTCCCAACGCTGGAGGGGCAGAAATAAAAACATTTAACACTATGATTAGCACTGAAGCATCAAATTATTGTTAAAAATAATTATTATAAGGAAGTGCTAGAAAATTCTCAAAAAAGATAACAGGTCAATTATTCACAGATTTCAACTTAATATAATCAACAGTATACATCCATAAAAACTGTTTTTAATAAAACAATGAGGAAAACAAATCATATAAACCATATCAATACTTTCATTTTGAAGTATGTGCTGTGATTAGTACCATCATGCCGAGCCCACATGGAATAATTCTCGTATACTGTACTTATGATAACATAATCATAATAACAATACTCAGAAATCGTGTGCACACATACCACAACACTGCACCACTGATTAAGCTTGATGGGAAGATCCCTGTGTGACTGCACCCACTTGGCATAGGAAGGATACATGACTGTAAAAAGAAAACAGCTCTAGGTCTCTGTACAATACAATACAATATCAAAGCTTTCCTTTTGATACATGTAAACCTAACATTCTGTGGTGTTGAGAACTATGGTTTTATGTTTAATTTCCCTTAAAACAGGGTGGGTTTTTTTTTGTCTTAATACATTAATATTTTCACAGGAATCCTTTTGCTTTGTCCCAGGTCTGCAAAATAGTCTTGCTTCCTGCTGGTCAAAGTGTAATCCAAAGCTTATTATTTAATGACACTATGCTTGAGTCACTGGCTTACAGTATGCCAATACATCTGGGTTCACAAATAGGAATTCACTGACCTTATGATTTCAGGATGTTATACTAGACCTGACTCAATTAAGAGCTCATCCAGCCTCAGTTTTAAAATGCTTGTTTAAATTACTCAGAGGAAATGTTATTAAAAGCTCATTTCACAACTACAGTCAAAGTATATACAAAACTGGAGCGAATTATGAGTTCAAGAATTTTTCTTATAAAGACTCTAAAAAAAGTAGTCAAATGTGTTTTTCATACAAAGCAAGTAAGTCTACAGAATATTATAATGAAAAAAATCCTAAATTGTGCATTTGCTAAAGAAGTCTGTTTAAGGGAACATGGAGTTGTAAGAGTTGCTATAAGCAGCAGTAAAATTAGTAAATTTTTATAAGGAGTTACAGAAAACATTCTAAAAAATGGGAGATTCTTGTTCATCAGCTACATTATACCTGTAACTGTTTTCTTTACAGCCAAACTACATTAAAAGAGGCCTACCTGTTTCACTAGTGGGACGTATAGCAATTGGTTCAGCCAATTCTGTTTTTCCTGATTTTGTGACCCAAGCAACCTATAAGAAGGAAAAAAAGAAAAGAAAAATCAAAACAAGCTTGGAAAAAACCACAAACTCCAAATCCAAACTTACTTTCATACTCATCTGCAGATTAAGTGGTCGGGGTTTCTGACAGTCAGATTAAAACCAAGAGTTGAAGCGTACCTCGGGAGCAAAGTCAGCAATATGAGACTTCTCTGTCTCTAGGGCAGCCTGGGACACAAACATGGGGAAGTAACAGTTTTCCACTCCAAGTTTCTTGATCTCTGCATCGAAGAAGTCTCTGATAGCTTCCCAAATAGCGTGAGCCCAAGGACGAAGAATATAACAGCCACTCACATCGTAGTATTCAATCATCTCTGATTTTGTGATCACCTTTCAAAAGATTTAGAAACTGAAGTTTCAATTTATAAATAAAGAACATTCAGTAATTCAAGTGATTGGCATGCAGCTCAAGAGAAGGACCCTATTTAAAAGTATTTGTGCTCAAGAAGTGACCAGCTAAGATAGATTTTAAGATGTTCGCATTACCTAAAGAAAGTTAACCAGGAACCTTAAGTTTAATAATAGATCTGAATAATGTAAACACTTCACTAAAACTGGATTTCATGGATCCAAGTAAGGGACTATAACTTCCAGGAACTAAGAAAACTGCCCTTTTGTAAGAAATGTCTCTAGCACATATCTGAAGATGTTTTTATTCCTTATGCAACAATTACACTGCTGAGACGCAATGTACACCACTGATACCTATTTACAATCTCTTAAAGGCAGACTAATTTAATTAAGTATTTCTAATCTGGTTGTTTTGAATCTCATACACATGCCAGCAAACATTGTGTCAGCAGATAATTTTATTATGCATCTCTTTGAGCTGAAATAAAACCCTAAGTCTCTGAAATTTCCATTATTTCACTGAAGTTTTGCATTCTTAATGACACAAGAATTCAAGTATGAATTAAGAAAATCACATATATATACAAAATATATATACATATGTATACAATATATATATTATATATGGGGTGAAGTGGTTGAATATCTTCCTTTTTACATCTTCCTAAATTTATTCAGGAAGGAATTTATTCTTTAATCCAGGCAGTTCTATTTACACCATGCAAGCAATGTAAGTCATAGAAAAGAGAAAGTACTATACTTTGTATTTAACCCCTCCCAAACCATAAATACAAGATATAAATCCAAACCAGATCTTGATTTATAACAGAATTCAACAATCAATTTAAAGGGATGTGCACTTACCTGAGAGAACCACTCTGAAAGATTTTCCTCTTTTTTAGCTTCTAGACCCAACCTAAGGTATTAGAAAACAACCAGGATTTATGCTGTGCAGCATTCACCAGTGAAATTTATCCAAATTCTGGCATGCACCAAAAATTTATCCAAATTCTGGCTTGGACCAGAAAATTTTCATTTTACTTCGTAAAATTTTGATTTTACTTTGTAAAGCTAAGTTTTGGCTGTTAGAAACTGTGAGTGTTTTCTTACCTTGGCTAACAGGAATATTTAATAAAACCAACTCTGTTTCTTTATGACTGTTGAACCCCTCTAAAGTCTCACCATGGTTGTATGAAAGAACCTCACAATGATGCATTAAAAAAGCCCATCTCGCCCAGTAAGAACCTAACATTAACCAGACCTGTGTGTAAGTTGATTTACTCCTTATTTTAAACATTTCTTACCTAACCAGTGCCTACAATTTCCAAAACGCTCACAACTTGAATTTACCACTCGTGTGAATGTCAGTCACATCGTTCAAGGCAGAAAACTACTATCAAAATAATCAATAAAACATCAGGATTCTAAAGAACATTAAAGTCACAAAACTCAAGGAACAGTAGAAAAAAGGTTTTTTATCTCTACAGAGAAGTTTTAAGGGGGAAAATTATATTTTTCAGGCATAATTTCTATACAAAATAACTACTCTTGTCTCTACCATGTGATTCATGTATATGAAACAGGAAATACACAGTGCTGCATAATGCATGCTGTAGAAAGACCTCTCAACTTTCAGGATGGAAGCAGGACAGGGGATGAACACCAACCATCACTGAAAATTTCCACCATCATCAACAGCAGCGCCTTGCTCTGAGTTGGGCTATACTTTTCAAGGTACGCACAATAAATACTTTGGAAACCCTGCTACAATGAAATAAGGGTTTGGGGGTTTTCCCCAGGGTTTATACTGAGCAAGACACAGCAGCACATTTGCAGAACCAAATAGTGAAGTAAAGCAAGTTCTTAATGGCAGCACCAGTACAAGATGCTGAGGTACAACTGAAACCTGATAAACTTCGGTAACTTGCATTTGGCTGGGTTCAAACTATGAACAGAGTTATTTTGCAAACGTCCACGTTTTTCAGTGAAATGAGCCACCTATGAAACTCTGAATAGAGGTAAACAGTTGAAGCTTCTATCAAATAAGATCAAAGGCTGCTTCTTTACCTTGTTTGTTTCTTAGGGCCTTGACCCTCTCCTGATCCATTTGAGGAGCGCTCATTACCACTCTGTCCTTGCAAAGGTTCTTTTTTAGGGCCATCACTTTGCTTCTGTTGCTTACTCTGCTTTTCAGACTTGTTTTCTTTCTCTTTCTTCTTCTTGTCTTTCTCATCTACACCACTAGCAGAAACTGGTTTATAGTCAACTCCTGCAACAGACTTATACTGGGCCTTCAATTGAAGAAGTTCCTTAACAGCGACATCTATCTTTTCCTTGTAGAAGAAAAAAAAAAAAATTAAAAAACTATGGTATCATTGACACTCACAGAGTGTTGGGGTAAAAATCTACAAAAACCAGTAGTACTTAACTTTGTCATCATTTTTTGTACCATATCTGACAGGAATAATTTTAAAGTATTTTTCAGAATTCAAATTCTGCCTATTCTAAATGCACATTTCTAATTCCCATAATCACACAGAATTTGAAATTGATTTCTAGATTTAAACACATATATTACATTTTTATATTACAGTATATATGTTTTTACCTTTTCTGCTTTTTCTGCTTTTAATTTCCTAACTTCATCTCCTTGAAGAGCTACTTTGCTAAACAGGGCTTTAGCTTCAGGAGTGTCCGGACCACTGGGTACTGTGTTTGATGCCTTAGGCAAATCCCCTTGAGCTGCTGGTGGATGTCCTGGCTTGTACTCCTGCCCAGTCTTTTCCTTGTAGTCAGCTTTCAAAGAAAGAAGGAGTTTTACTGCTTCATCTATTTGATCCTATGGAGGAGAAATACCAACATGTATTGGTGAGAACTAAAGAAAGATCTGACAAATAGCATTGACTTCAGGCTATGAAAATAAAATTCTCACCTAACAATGAACTCTTTATAGTACTTTATAGTAAGTGGACTCAAGTAATAGGTCTTCCCCAACCAACACTAGTATGTTTGAGAACTGTCACATTGTTCCAGAATGTTCTCACCTGGCCAGTATAACCTGTTAATAACAGCAGCAGAACCTACACTAAAAATACAATAACTTCTTTCAGAAAAAAATCTTTAAAACAAACAAACAAAAAAACCCCAACAAAAAACAAGAAAACCAATCATCAATGAATTTGTCATGTTTAGAACACTCTGGGTATTGTTGCAGCACTTGTCTCAAATATGGCAAGAAAAATAAAATACATTAAAAACTTCTGCAAGGTTGGCATCTGCCATGCTTGTGTCTATCCACTTAGATATGAGAGATTAAGTCTGACTTTCTACACTTCAGAGTCAAGAAAGTATCTAGCATCAAAACAGTCCTGTTTGGCATTATCAGATCATGCATGAACTGGGGACATAGGGCAGTTTGATCACTACTTGGTGAAAGATTCCCCTCCAGTGGCAAAGTGTGGTAAGAATTACATCCGCTTACTCTCAAATTGCTATTATACCTTGGAAGCTTTCTCTGCTTTGAGTCTCCGTACAACTTCCCCTTGTTCAGCTACATTATCATAAAGTGCTTTTCCATCCACTAAGCTACAGGATGCCAAGTTACTGCAGCATACAGAAGGTGGAGGTGTAGTAGGAGATACACAAAGAGGAGGTGAAGGGGGATTTCCAGGCTTGTACTCTTGACCTGTCTTTTGTTTATATTCTGCTTTTAGGCTTAAAAGAATTTTCACAGCCTCATCTATTTGTTCCTGAAGCAAGAAAGAAAAAACAGCAGTTGCAGATAAAGACAGAAATAACAGAGATGTAACAGAATAGCTAAGATAACACAACCTTTACTAGAGTGGCACTCACATAGTTACTTGTGCTGTTGTAATAAAACTTCCAGAGCTCCCTTGTTAGCCCAAGACGTCATTACTGAGTTCTGTGGTAAAATATTTTAGCCAGAACACCTACAAACTGTACACCAAAGGGCTGAATCAGGCAGTATATGTAGGGGCTGATTCTGTGCCATGAGGGCCTCTCACTTAGGTGACTTAGATCCCTCTAGTTACAGTGAGCCATGAGTTGTACACTGGAGACTGACAGCAAATATTCAGACTCTGAATAGAGAATGGTTCTTTAGTCAAGATCAGATAAGTCCCTTATTTATTACTGCCACTCTGGCTTCAGGTTCACGGGTTCACAGGTTATTCTGAGTTGGCAGAGACCCTCAGAATCATCTAAACCAACTCCCAAGCGAACGCCCACCCAGGGATTGGGCCCATAAGCGTGGAACCATGGGCACCACGCTCCATCCATCCAAGCCTCCCACCAACTAGACCATGTCACTGAGCTCATCATCGAGTCTTCTCTTAAACACCTCCAGGGATGGCGACTCCACCACCTCCCTGGGCAGACCATTCCACTGAGCGATCAAGTTACAGCCCTTTTTTCAAGTTACTGCTTGTACTCTGCTTCATTTATCTTGTACCATATCACTAAAAAATAGAAGTTATTTGTTTTCCATGCACTGTCACAGAACTCATGAAGTCAGCCATACCATCAGCCAAAAGAAAATCTGGGAGAGTGCTTCGTGCAACTTGCTTATATTTCACTCCCCAAATTTCACAAAACCTGTAATTAGGTTTTAGTCTAAACTGAAGACACTGTTCCAATCAAAAGTACATATCCACAGCTATCCACCTTTGAAGCTTTCTCTGATTTAAGCCTGCGGACCACATCGCCTTGTTCAGCTACTTTGTTGTACAGAGACTTGCTGTCTACTGGACATGGGAATGGAAGAGTAGAAACAGGAGAAGACTGAGGAGGGACAAAGACCACAGGTGGGCTTCCAGGTTTGTACTCCTGGCCTGTCTGTTGTCTATATTCTGCCTTTAGGGATAAAAGGACTTTCACAGCAGCACCTATCTCATCCTGAAAGAGAAAGGAAAGGGCAGAAAGAAAGAGGAACAAAGATATAAGACTCTCAGGCATACCATAAATACTTCCATGAAAAGACCTGCAGTTTATGCACACCTATTCCATTTTCTCAACTATTTAGTAGAGCTGTTCAGAGATATTTTCTCTCCTTAACAGTCATTTCTACTCTGTGATACATAACACTCACTGTGCTAAGTAAAATTATAACAACAGATTAGTTTAGATCTTCCCATTTATTCAGATTTTATGGCGCCATCAACACACTATTATTAACATTATTTAACCACCAGACAAACAAAGTGTTTTATTTTCTATCCTCTCTAGTTCTGCACTAGAAAGAATGGAAGTAGCAAAGCTAATAGTAGCTATGCTTTCTATGCCCAGTTCCAGAGGTGAAGTGTCTCCAAAACACCTGTAGTACAGTGAGCACCCGCATATACGTGATCCGGTATTTGCGGGATTCAGTATTTGTGGGTGATTTTTCTGTGAGCTGTGCGACCTTGGCACGTGCGCAGAATATACCGCAACCTCAGTCTGATTGGCCACCGGTCCTGCCACTCGCGGGGACAAGCCACGCCACACCGTGGGGACTAGCTGCGCCGCGGGGACTAGCCACGCTGCATGGCAGGGACAAGCCGCAGTGCAGCGACAAGGTGCCAGGACTCCTCTGCTCACCACTCGCCCCCCACCCTGGCGGAGCACAGCCAGACATCTGAAACAAGCCCCACTCTCAGGACTGTCCTCCAAACTTCATATGGGGAGGGTGCGTTGGCTACGGGCGTGGCGTACTCGACTAGGTAGTGGGTTCGCTATTTTTGCGGATTTCACCACTCGCGTTGAGGCGGACCAGACCCAACAGCCCGCGAGTAACGGGGGTTCACTTATTTGGACCTTTCATTTCCTTTTTGATTTTGGGACTTAGTTTTTTAGGGCCTAAATAGCAATACTCCTATGAAGTATGAAATAAATTAATGATGCAGGACATTTTAACCCCAAGGACCAGATCTGGATACTTAACTCACGGCGTGGGATGAATCCTGTCCAAATTTCAGAGCAGCAGCCTAAGAAATAGGGGAATTCACTTGCATCTTTATAAATATTAACACAAACTCTGTCACACACATCTAACTGAAGAAGTAAGTATTGGAAAGCACAAGTCTTGATGGAACAAAGCCCAGTCCACTAGATCACTATGAAAACCTGATCAATAAGCATCCTCCACAGACAGAGAACAATGGGCTATGTAAACCCAGACAAAAAAAATACTTAGTTTAATCAGTCACCTTAGATGCTTTCTCAGCTTTCAGTTTTCGGACCACTTCTCCTTGTTCTGCTACTTTATCATACAGAGCTTTACTGTCCAGGGTACCAGAGGTCTCAAGCTTTGACGATGGTGCAGTTACAGCTACTGGGGGATTTCCAGGTTTATACTCCTGGCCTGTCTTTTCTTTATATTCTGCTTTCAAGGCCAGCAATTGTTTCACAGCTTTATCAATGTCTTCCTTTGCTGCTTTCTTAGCTTTCAAGTCACGAACTATATCACCCTGGGCAGACACCTTGTTGTAAATGATCAGGTGACCTTCAGACACAGTGCAGGTTGGAGTAGAGGTGTGATCAATAAGTGGAGTAGATTTTCCTTTTACAGACGAACTAGCCTTTAAAAACAAAAGGAAAAAAAAAGGCCAAGTATTCAGCATGATAATCGTGTATAGCAATATATTTTATGGTTTTTCTAACTTACAAGTTTACCTCTTTCTTTGCAGTTTCAGCTTTGGTCTTCTCTTTTGACCCAGATGTTGGCATTTCCTTGGTGTGTCCATCAGGGATGTAAATCAAAATGCAAGGGGCATCTTTACAGCTGTAAGGACTGTAAAAGGATTTATACAAAACACAACAATGGAAATATAAGGCACATATTAATGTCTATTGAAATAAACGTTGGCTCTTTCTAAAAGATGGTTTTGGAGCACTGTAAGCTTATCTTAGTACACAACTGTTGTTACTCAAATTAACATAATTTGGGATCTGCACTGATTCCTGTTATGTAGAAGTTTTATTTTATAATAATAATATATATGTTTATGTTATTAATTGCAGTGTACATGTATGATAGCTTGCTAAAGAAATATCCAGTTAAATAGTATGTGCACACTATAATTGGGAAAATGATTGTTTTAATCTGTAGCACTTTTCCTTAATTTCTACACTTCAAATCACAAAGAAATCATGATCTCTACTAACTCTAAGTTAGGTGCTGTGCACCAAAAGTGCCATGTGTTTGGCTTAAGACAGTTTGAAGAGGCAGAAACCTACAAACTAAAAGCCATGTCAGTCTACAGAAATGTCTTGGTAAAGGGAAAATACAGTGAATCCCCACTGCATCGCGACTTCTCCATTACAACCCCGCCCATTCACGAAGCAAATTTTTTGCAATTATGATTCACGCATTTGCGAGTCGAGCCACCCCAGACATGTGCAGTTGACTGCTCTGCCGAGGGACAGTGCCGAGGTGCCTGTGGGGTGAGACTCATCCCGCCCTGCAGGGAGGGGGCTTGCACTGTGTGCCCGTCCCTGAACGGGGAAACTGCCTCACAAAAGTGAGGCAAGCTGTGTGCTGGGAGGGGGCTTCTATTCTCCTGCCCTCTGGGGCTGCACGGGCAGCGCTGCCCCTCTCTCACGGGACCGGTGGATGTTAAAGGGAAAGAAACTCCCATACCAACCTGACCCCTCTACCCCCCGACCCTGTGGGCTTCTCCGGGCTGCTGTGGTCGCTCCCACTGACCAAATTGTGATTGTGCCTGTGCTGGCAGCCCCGCGCACAGCGGCTCGGGTGCACGGCGGTGTTTAGAGACCTGCGACACCCTGACCCACTCCTGTGTGCTCCGCTGAGACCCAGCGCAGCACCACCACAAGACATGCNTTAACGACCTGCACTTCGCGACGCCTTTGGCATGTCCCGTTCCTTGTGATGGACAGGGCATAACTGTATTTGCAGACAGTATTTATCTTACCAACATGTGTGTGAAAACACTAAAACACAGCAAGCTAAATCAAACTCTGTGATGTCTGTTTAGGCCATTTTTAGGTAGCTTACCTCACTGGCTCATAGGGCTGATCACAAATAAAGAATCCTCTCCTCTGAAGTTGAATGATGTCCCCTTTTTTTAACTCCCTAAGGCAAGGGTCACCAAACATAAGTTCTTCTTGCTGTAAGTGTAAAAAGAAATCAGACCATGTCTAAAAGAACACAAGAAATAGTAAGAAATACAGTAGAGCTGTAGAGGATAGGGGTGATTTTTTTATTTTGGAAGTGTTGAAACATTAGTTAACGCCAGGGACAGCAGAAAAAGTACTAGGAAGAAGATGCCATATCATAAGAATGTATCAAGACAAAAATACAAACTATTGGTCCTAGACGTGTCAAAGCCACGTAACACCTGAGAAAACATGAGTCAAAACTTAATTTTGAAACTATAAGAGGTCAAATCGAAACTAAATGCAAGAGCACATGATCTGTTTGCTTGACAAATTAATCCAACTAGAAGTACTGAATATTTTAAAAAAAACAATCCAAACCCCACAAAACACACTAAGATTTGTGGAATTAAAAGGGACAGTAAGATAACTCACCTTGCTATTTCGGTTGATATACTGCTTGAAGTCCTCATCTTTACCTAAAACAGGCTTAGTGATCAGATGCTCATAATTAACACAAACAGTTGGGATAAGGGGTGCACGTGGAGTTTCTGCCAACCAAGTGATCTTGGTTGTTTTTTTGAAGTCCTTATTATCCAAGTTCAACTTGGCATCGATGGACATAATTTTTCCACTTGAATTTCTACAAAAAGGCAGAAATAAGAGGAAAGCCTAAAGGATCAGCTCTGATCCAACACTACAGAATCCAGTGAATAGATTCACTGGAAAAGTTCACAGTTCATTTTTGAAGTGAAATGTAGAAAATGAAAGAGTGTATTCACTCAGGTTGAAGTTTTCCTTTATTTTTTTCTTAAATAACTATAGTTATTTCTTATTTACATAACAAAATAAATGTAACTATATTGTTCACTCTATACTGAGTAAAAAGCATGGGGAAAAAATCTTTACATATTTATGTTCTCTATCCCAACTCACCCCATTCTGCCACTGTCCCAACATAACCACTGCAAAGATACTATGATTATATTAAGATCTCCTTCACCATCTCAACAGTTCTGAAGCTGAAAATTACAGGTCAAGTATGCAAAAGCAATATTTGTTAAAGGGTGAAAGTCTTTAAAACTCCAGATGGGTTTTTTCTGTCTGAAAAAACTGTTTCACAGTGGAAATATTACCGTAGAAACATGGAGAGCACTGGGTGAGCAGGACATGCAGTATCAGGGCTGACTGGTGATTTACAGTAAAATATGTTCTATGCTAAAATGCAGTTTTGTGGCATATTTCAAAGTAGAGATCTATATATAGAAGTGGATGGACATAAATGACTCATCATTAATAATGTTTTGTAGTTACAAGCTTCCTATCAAAAGAAAAATCAACAAAAAGCTGAAAATAATTTCATCTCCCAGTAAATAGTTACCTGTTTAATTTGGTGATGATAATATTGCCCCAATTTATGAATGTGACCACCTCTCCCTCTGTCAGGGTCTCTGCATCTGCGCCCTCGATCAGGACTCTGGAGCTGTACCACACAGGTTTCAAACCAACATCGGCATTCTGTGAATGTTGATTTTAATTTCAAAGGATAGATTGTTATTATACAAGCTGACTAAAGCCAATACAGTGCTAAAACCCTGCTGTATTTATGACAGAAGACAGATGAAGATGGACATTAGCGGTAAAGCAAAGCTACAGTATTCATCTACAAGCTCTTTAGCTTCTTGTTCATGTTCACGCATTCCTCTGACAGCACACTTGAAAAATCCTATCTTCTAGCAAATACTCACTCCAGTACCACTAAGAGCACATCCCTTTTCCCTAAGGCGCATACATCTTTAAGATCGCACAGGAAAATGTTTTTTTCAAGCTTCCATTTTGCTACAAAAATTCCCTTCAAAACAAATTTCATAACTCCCTTTTTCGATTTTTTATACAATTAATGTGGAAATATATATGGAGTTTCTTTCAGCTGCATATACTTTTAGAAACAGAAACTGGAACTACATCACTCCTAACATTAAAAATATTCATATTTAAAGCACCTCAACAACTGAAATAAACTTTTTTCTTAAGGGCAGACAGCTGTGACTTCAGACTTCAGACTTCTTCAGCTAGTCATGAGTTTGTTTCTTCTGGTCAGTATTCCCGTCATTATATATTGGAGACAGCTTTTATTATTAATATCAGTGTTTCAATATGCTGGCTTGCATCTGACCAAACTTCAGACTTTTTGACTCTTGAGGAGTCAGTTATTAGCCATGGGTAAGAGGGGAAACTAGATGCCCACCTCTCAGCTAAAAGAAATGGCTACAGGAACACTCGGAGCAACAAAATCAAAACAAAGAAATGAAACAAAGCCCCAGCAACATTCCCTTGTTTCTCAGTGCAAGCTTGTATATCTAAGAGATGCTTTCAGTGAAGCTTAAGTACAGTTTGAGATGCCACACTCAAAGGAAAGTATCTTAGTTAACTGTAGTGCCAAGAAACACTCCCCTTCTTAAGGGATATTCCTCTCTTCACTAGATACAAAGAGTATCAAATCGGTGATTTTTTACCTTTTGACAGTAATTATTTACCATACAAATTTAAAAGTCATATTAAAAAAACAAACCAGAGATTGGTAAAATTAACAGGTCAACGTATCACTTCTCCACATAAGTCTAATCTTATGAATTCCAGTAATCCCTCGCTACTTCGCAGCTCAACTTTCATAGATTCAACACAAATGCATTTTTTTCCCGTGTTCCGCCTCCCTCGCTCATTCGCGGGTTTTTTTCCGGGTCACGTGATGATTGCACACGCTCAGTTTGTGCCTCTGGAGGTGCCGCTCTCTTGGGCAGGGACTGCTGCTTGCTTGTTAGGGCATGGGCCAGTGCGGCTCTGCTCAGCCAGGGGACTGTGCAGCTCCGCTTGGCGGGGGGCTGCCTGCTGCACGGTGTGGCTCGTCCCCAGAAAGAGGCGTTGCGGCAACCCCTCTTTCGGGGACGGGGACAGGGCGCCGGAATGGCAGCAGCAGTGCTGCACCACCTCTTTTGGGGGACAGGGCACAGGGACATCGGCAGCAGTGCCGTGTAATGTCTTTTCAGGGATAGGGATGATGGCAGTGGTGCTGCAGCATGGGACACCAGGTCATCCATGTCGGCACATGGCACGGGAGGGGCAGGACACACCTCCTGGCACTTGCTGGGGCTGAGGAGGTGGGGCAATGAGCAGAGAAGCATTTACACACATATGAACCTCCACTTTGCGGATTTCACTTATCAGGGCATCTTTCTGGAACCACCCCCCCTCCCTCCCCGGTGAAATTAGAGGCATTACTGTATCTAAAAAACACCTCTTGCATTTCTCACTGCTATGGATAAGCAGTATCTACTGTATTATATCCACATAGATTCACACAGAATATTCTGAGTTGGAAGGGATCCACAAGGATCATCAAGTCCAACTCTTAAACAGCACACTGCCTCCTTGGTGGGAATCGAACCCCTAGTCTCCTGCATGAGAGGTGGGGACACTCAAAACTGTACTAAAGTGGAAAGCTTTAATAAAATTTTGTATTTAAACTTCTCTGTGAAAGTTAGTATCAAGCAATAAAAAAACAGTCTGAGCAGCACTTCTGACTTGTAATGACTCTATTAGTCTGAAAACTCCCAGCGAGGCCTTTCAATGCAGCCTAAGAACTCAAAAGCAGCTCCTTACATCCTCTTAAAAGAACAAACACATTTAGCTGTTGCCCAGTTTTTGACAATTCTGAGAAAAAAAAGTACACCTTGGTTTTATCCCTTGCTGTCTGAGCAAGTTAAAAGCAGGACTCTCCTTGCTGACTGCTCCAAGTCAAGGTACTTCCCAAACTTACTGATCTGTAATACAAGAACATTAAGAGAGTAAAAACAAGAACCTTTGGATGTTTAGCCACTTCTTTCATCTCCTCTTGAGCTTCAGGAATATTTACTGGGACCACTGCATCTTTCAGTAAAGCAGTGTAACGAGGTGCTACTGGGTCTATAACCTACAGAAAACAAATGAGGTGGATCATGAACATATGACATTGCCAGAGAAATAGGGTGCTGTACAAAACATTAACAACAACAAAAAAAGGAAAATTCACTGGTATTCTTTATGTTACTGCATTTTTTTAATATTTGCTTTAATGTCACTTTCATCCAAAGCTATAGAAAAGTGAAAAAAACAGTGGCAATACTTCCCAATTTCCAATCTTTACTACAATACTCTGCATAAAAACTATGCAATTGGGTACTACTGACCACAGAAGTAACCAAAATTATGACCCAATGCCTCTTAGGGAAGACATGTATGTTGATACAGTTTTACTCTGCATATAGGCTATTATGTCTGGACTACTTTCTCTCCAGGTAGCTGATTTTAAAGGAATAATTTATCAGTGCAATTTGTTCTTTTTCCAGCAGCATAAGACTGATCCCATACTCATTTTCCAGGCCAGTTCTCCAGCAGAATCAGGGCTGGCTATAGAGGAAGCACCAATTAGGTCCGCAATTTTAATACAGACACGTTAGATACTATAATAAGGCAACACCATAACACTGACTTCATTAGGATTTCTACAACATGATCTTGGCAATAAAAAGATGCCACTGAGATGTCTTCCTGTATTTTTATTGCTCATTATCAATCTCAGCTGTTGTAGTTTTCACAGCATTTTTCATACCTGAAATACTGGTTCATCAAACAGTTAAGAAGCACTTAAATACATAATACATAAAAAGCCATCTAGGGCCAAAAGGAATATCAGAGATCTCCCAGTTTAACTGGAAATTAATACAAATGAAAACATCTGCTTTTGTTAATATGAAGTGACTTTTGTTCTCCTTAGTTTATTCCCACTGAAGTGAAAAACTGCATAGCTATATATTGTTCTATCTTTTAGAAAGAAGTATTTAGCACTTAATTACTTGTCATTAGCAAGTAAGGTGATACAATTATACAATTTTAGGAAGTCACATATTTTTAAGTGAGTAGTCACTAAAGTTAGTCTCCTAAATGTTAGACACACGCTTTAAAAAATAACTGTGCATGTATCTCAAAATTCAGGGGAATTATGTGCTTTAATATCATAATTTTGATAATTAAATGACTGAATTTTATTGTGTTATTACCTGGATCTTGGTTTTTACTTATTAAAGCTCACAATCCTTCCTCAGATGAGAGGTGCCAAAAGGTCAGCAGCACAATTACAGGATCACATATAAAATATGAGCTCTCACACTGATGATGCCTGTGAGCCCAGAACTACCTGTAAACAACCAACTGGTTTTTTTCATACTGCAGATTGAACTATCTGCACACATACATGTAATAAAATCGGTTAAAAAATATGGGGCTGTCCAAGGAGCTGAGTCAGAAGTCTAAGAAGCTCAATTTAAAAGCCAATTAAAAAAAAGAAGAAAACCCACAATCCATTGTGGATTGTTACCCTTAAACCAGTTGTTAGCCATAAATATATTTATGCAGCAACAGAAAGAACCAATTCATTCATAAACCTATGTGTATGTAGCAGATCAAATGCACAATACACAAAGAAATACATGATACATGCCAGACAAGCAAAAACTACTTAAATGAACAGATTTGGGTACTACCTAAGCAAAACCAAGCAGGAATCCCAATGCAAAATAACAGGTGTTTCCACAATCACACAAAATATGCAATCTGCATTAAAACAATTCGCCTTATTATAGTGTCCAAGCATCCGCTGCCAAAGAGCCACTAATCATGTCAAGATGCAATATTCCTGATTTAACAATCAGTGAGACACTTCAGTATGTGCAGCGCGTTAGTCCTTCTGCCACAGAAAGGAAACGCGGCCAACGTGAACCAAATCGAGTAAGATTTGTGTTTGTGTTAATGAATCAGCCAAACCAGAAACAGGCAGCCTTTTAGAACTAGGAATAATGCATTTTCAGTGGGTTTGTAGAGCTCCTGTTATACAAGCAAATGTGACTGTGCTATGAAGCTGCAAAATGATAGCTTAAGCTATGTATGCTTACACCACTGTAAGCTATGTGCTAAGGTAAAAAGCATTAAGTAATACCTTCTTACAGATAGCTCGCAGCTTGAAAGCAGAAAAATGAAATGCAGGTTTCATATCAGATTTACAGCAAATACCATTATCTTTTCCCGTACTTCTAAGTAAGGCAAGGAAGTATTGGTATAGGAGAGTCAATAGCATTAGTGCTTCTTCATGTTAGAAAGGGGGGGACATTCCATTTTCCTGAAAGTGTGCCAAATGATGCAACAGACTGCAACTGCTACTTGTGATAAGCACTCCAATGAATGCTTGATTCTCTACATATCCCAGAAAGAGGATATCAGAAGTAGTATCAAATTCAAGACAGCACATACCTTTTTGTTAAAGGACCAAATTTTATCCCACTCCATATTCACGACAGATCGAGAAGAGCCCTGGGAGAAAAAAAAACCCCACCACCAACGCATTAATATAAATATTCTAGCTCCTAAATTCATCTAAAACAGAGTTCTTTAAACTATAAACCCTCTATTGTTTGCTTTCACCAAAACAGTTTAGGGAGACATCTTGGGCTTTCAAAATAAACAATTCTTAAAGTAACGAATCTGTGAGTCCAATGGTGTTAACACTGGTGAAGCAGTACACACGAAAGCATCACACTTCCCAAAATAAGAAGCCTGCTAGTGACAAATACTTTAACTTAAGCTTCACAGAAGCTTGTGCTCATCAAGGAAGATTCAAAGAAAAGAGAACACCCACCTGAGCAGCAATAAACTGTTTTAGCCCTTCAACTGTCATGCCTCTTCTTAAGACACCACGCACAGTGGGAAATCTTGGGTCATCCCTAGTAGAAAGAATTTTCATTAGTGTCATATGCTAAATTCCATCTATTAGTTACACTGACAAAAAACCCTTACTAATACTGCCACGCACAAAAGGCGCAGCTTCAGTGTATTTTGCTGAGTGATTTAAGAGCTAGATGAAAAGACCTAACTGTAAAGACTGAGCTCTTATCCATACAAAATGTACAGCGCATGTTTTCTTCTAATTCACCTCAGGAAGGGGCCATTTCCTGTATCTGTGAAATCTTAAGTCTCTCAAACACCGGCAAGGCAAAAGTTACGTCCTATCCCATTACTTTCTATCCAATGGCAGCTGAATAATGGAACCTGGAACAACAGGCCTTGATTTCTCCTTGCTCAAGAGAAACCAGAAACAGATGAGTGACAATGACAATGCTATCTCTTGATGACCTAAGTGATGGAATGCCATGGTTTTGTTTTTTTTTTTCTTATGCAAGGAATAAGAAAAAAGACCTAGTCTGAAATGCAACGTATGAGTTGGTGGGAAAATGAATCAAACCTTGCTGAGGACCTAACAGGGAGGGCTTAGGGAAGGAAAGGTCATCATAAGACCAGCTACACTTCTAGGGGGACAAAAAGAAAAAAGGCAGAGGGAGGAAAGGGGTTGCTGCTGACCATGATGGCGGGTCCACACATAACCTAGGAATCTAGGCATCCAAAACAATTGGCTAATAAAACCAAGCAAAAAAAGAGCACACTTGGGGCACGACAACTAGGCAGCCTAGGAAAGTGTGCAAAATGATGATCTCATAGGCTGAGCACAGAATTACCTAACATCAGCCCAGGAAATCACTATCAGCAGTTGCCTGACTTGGAAGAAATCCATGGATAATGCTGACTCCTGCTCTATGAGGAGATGACTTCAGATGCTGTGCTGTTACAACTAGCCCATTGGGGGAATGAACAAAGGAACCTCTGAACTACTTGCAGAAGTGTA
Source organism: Pitta sordida (assembly GCA_013390025.1). Lineage (NCBI taxonomy): Eukaryota > Metazoa > Chordata > Aves > Passeriformes > Pittidae > Pitta > Pitta sordida. Next base: position 63,826 of record WEKX01007415.1, read on the forward strand.
AACTCACACCTCACCCTTTCTAGGTAAATATTTAGGCTATCAGGCCACCAAGCACTACCTGCAGAAACCAAATTAACCTGAAAAAAATAACAGAAAAAAGGATGGGGAAGCCAGGTGGGAGGGAAGTAGGATGGATTTGACTAGATGGATAGGACTAGAAGTTCTTCAGTCCAGGCCTTCTTCTGATATTACTTAGGAATGCATCCCATGACTCAGAAGGGAAAACGTGTAAATGTAGCAAGAGCCAGAGCCCAAAAATAAGCTACCTCATGTTTACTACAGGTCATGAATATGCATGTACACAGTTACTGCAGGGCAGGAAACAGACACACTCCACATGCAGAAGACACTATAATTAATCTAAGTTCTTAAATATTGTTCAAATATTCATTCAGGCTGTCCAAAACTGCCGATGAGTACACCAGTCAGGAGTCTGAACTACAGACATGCAACATACCATCCATCCACAAGCCCTTCATTGACGAACCACGTAAGTTTCCTCTTGGAGAGCACAGTGTTGTTGAGGTTTAGCCGGCTGTACTCCCATATGTACGGTTTCCTTATGCCCAGTGCCTCGATGATCCAGTAGAATTGTTCATCTCTGTCATGGTATTCAGTTGTTCTCAATGCATGTGTGACACCTTCAATACTATCAACAATAGGGCAGGCAAAGTCATATGTGGGATAAACCCTGAGAAAAAAGACCTTCAATTAGTAGGGCAGAAGAATAAAACACTTTCCTCCCATGTAAACATTTTGATTAAGCATAATTTATATACACGCATTATAAATATTTATAAGCTAGGAACATGAAAACTTTCAGATCAAAACTAAAATAACACATACACAATGAATTGTCCACAAAAAATCCAGATAGCAATACATTTTTAAAACAAAGAAACCCTTCACGAAATTAATTGACCTTAGCCTTAATATTCAAGCCTAAAAAACCCATTTTTTTCCCTTCAATATCAAAACAAATCATAAGTAGACCAAATAATGACCAAAGCTTTGAAGTTTAAAAAACAAACTCCCACCCACAGACAGTTTTACTATTAAACACATTGAATCAATGTTTCTAAATAGGGAATTATATAGCTGGAAACAGAGGTTTCAAGTAAGTGCTGAACCATATCCTTGACCAATTGAGTAGGCTGACTTCAATGCACAATGTAGCAATTCTTCATTCTGCACAAAGACAGCAGTTAATGTGCCAGTGGAAGCAGTCACACAGGTAAGCAGATCAAGGGTGTTTTGCAGCAATATAAAATCATAGCAATTAAAAATTGACATAACACTGTTTAAGCTCCACAAGTTAGAGCAAACACCTGTGTTGTCCAAGATAAAGCATTAACCAGGACTTAAAGGCTGTGACTCAAAGTCCTCCACTGCATACAATGTATTTATGGACAAAACCTGAAATAATATTCAGGTTGCTGCTGACCATGATGGCTAACTCACATGTTCTAAAAGCCATTTGCAGAAGTTTCAGAAATTTAAGAGACTCATTACATATTCTCGTTGAAAAATGCCAGCAGGTTCCAAGTATTAAAAGAAGTTTACTAAGGAATGGTAATTGCCCAGAAAACAGCAAAGGTTACAGGCCACACAGGGAGGAAGTGGACATACTTGTAGGTACTTCCAGTACGAGGGTGAGGCTGGTTTTTACAGCGATAAAGTGTCGGATCCCTCATGCACCCATTATTACTACTCATATCTATTTTTGCTCGTAGACAACAAGTTTGTCCGTATTCTGTTCCCTTTTTCATTTCTTCCCACATTTGTAGATTCTTATTAACACCTAAGAAGGAGAAAAAGAAAACATTTTTTAGGGTATTATGAAGTTGATACAGAACGTTCTATTATTGCAGTGACAAAAAAAATCAGTGTCATCCCTCCCTTCAGATACTGGAATTCATTTTAACGTACTTCACATTTTTAATTTAAGTGGCAATAAATACTGATGAATTCATACAAGTTTACTGTACCTGTCTAAATGTACACTTATTCCAGTCTTGCAGAACAAAGCACTAAACACTTGCAAGTTCCTATAAGGAACTTAAACATATGCAATTAGTCATGACACTTTTATTTGTAATAAAAATCCAGGTTTGTTTCAAATCAAAGAGATAACAAAGCAAGATTGATGCTTAAAATATCTTACAGTTATTTCTGTGTTTAGATTCCATTCTTTGCTCACGCTCTGCCTTCATTTGTTCTGCAGGAGTATCATCCACATATGCCTTCCCTTCCTGAATAAGCTTCTCAGCATATTTCATTATTGTTTCAAAGTGATCTGAGGTATATGTAAATTGATCTGGTTTGATGTTTAGCATTGCCACGTCTTCTAGAATAACCTGCAAAGCATGAAATTGTACACTGTAATATTCAAAAAAGCTAATCTTCTTAAATCTTTATCCACTTCACGCCAGGTGTGATGCTGCTAATGATTCATTGTCCAGGAAGAGCAAGCATTAAAGAAAAGAGTGGCACGCACTTATCATTCATCCACAGCCTATAATTACATGAGATCAGACTTAAATAACTTCAAGGAGGAGTGGAAAAGAAAAGGAGATGAAAGCTGAAACAAACTACTAAGCAGCGTTTATGCAATGAAAACAACAGCATGTTGCATGAGTTACATATCTACACACTGTAACACAAACACTGGAGAAAGGGAAGAAATCTTAGCTACCAGTAAAAGGGCTTTAAGCTTTTTTAGGTGAAGTTGACAGAAATTTCTTCCAAGCATAAGACTAGACCATAATACTGATACCATAAAATAACTTGTGCAGAAATGTGTGTAATAGTAGATCTGCAAACGCCATTTACCTTTGAATTCGCTACACAATGACTGGATTTGGATTTCTCTGCTCTCTTACCATACCTTTTCAAAGTCTTCTTTCTCTTTTTCTGGATTTGTGTCATCAAATCTCATAATAAGTTTTCCTTTAAAGTTAACTTGGTAGTGCTGATTTAGAAGGGCAGCTTTGGCATGACCGATATGCAGATATCTAAAAAGGAAATAAATATATATATTAGCTATATTAGCACTACTTTAGCTAACTTTGTTTGGTTTTTTTTGAGAGGGACTGATAAAGAATGGAAAAAATACCTATGTGTAACAAAAAAACAAAATGGGGTTTTTGTTGAAATACTATGCATTTGTGAAAGTAAATTATGTTTCTTCTACCATAAATTTAGTAGTTAACTGTTAAAAATATCTAAATCTGTAAATTAGAGTGTCACTAGGGATACAAAGATTGTACTGCAATTATTTCCATTTTTATAGACCAACTTAAACCACCTCCTGATGATACCCTGTAGCAGCTACCAGATAATCTGAACCTACCACATCCAGAAGAATGGAATTTTCAAAATAGTGGTTGCTGTGTGTTTTTAACACACGCTATAAAGCTACTGACATTTTCAACTAAATATAAATCCCCAAATCCACAAAATGAAAATCACTTTAAAAAGAAAACCCAAAAAGTAATGGGTACCTGGTGTTTTAGTAAAACACCAGGACTAAGACACTAAAAACTACTTTAGTAAGTTAAGAACAATATATATTATACACATACGTGTACATAATACATAACTTCTAATACAGTACATCCCCGTTGCATTGTGACCTCTCCATTACAACCCCGGGGATTTGCGAGGAACATTTCTCACAATTCAGTTTCAGGGATCTGTGAGGTTTCCTCACGGACGCATGCGCAGTGCCTCTGCTTCGCTGAGGGGCGGTGCTGGCGCTCCCTCTGGGGCGGGACGGGACCAGCCACAGGCAGGGCACGCGGTTTCTCCAGCTCACAATGGCATTTAGAGCCCTGCAGCACCATGTCCTGGTCCCTGACCCAGTCCTGTGTGTCTCCTGTGTGCTCCGCTGAGACCCAGCGCAGCACCACCACAAGACATGCCATTCCTTGTTACTCAAAGCTCTGTCAAAGCCCGGGCAGCGCTGCCTCTCCTGGGACTGGTGGATGTTAAAGGGAAAGAAACTCCAAGCCCCCCTTCCCACCATAAGTAGCACAGGGTGTCGCAATGTTGCAAAGTTAAGATTTTTCCAGGCTCCAAGAATGCTGACCAGAGCTCAGGGACACCCTTCCCCACCACGGAGGCAGGGCGAGCACACACGGGCCGGCACGGGGCTGCCGGGAGCTCCAGGGCCGGGGGCGGCTGGCGGGGGAGCAGCAGCACGGGGCTTGGTCTGTGAGCACACACGGTCGCAGCAGCTGCTCAGAAACCGTTCCCTTTGCTCCCCTGTGCTGAGAGAGCCCGTGGGAAGGAGCGGAAAGGTGTCCGCAGCGCTCCGGAGTGCCGGGGGGTGGAGCAATGGGCATGACCTGCATGCATATTAATGACCTGTGCATCTTTGAGAGTTTGATGTTTCACAAGGCCCCTGGCACGACCTGTTCCTCGCAAATGACGGGGTATAACTGTATTTGAGTAACAGTCTATATTGGACTAACAGAGTAAGAAACAACTACAGAAATCACATGATGCTGAATAGCCAGTTTAACATAGAAATGCAATCATGGAAATTTTACAGGTCAGCAGGCAATTCTAAAAATAAACAGAAAATTAAAAGATGCCTGAGAATTGAATTTATTGTATTGGCTTATCACATCTTCTCCACATGGTCTTTAAGGACTTTGTGCTTTGGTATTCCATAGAGGCTGGACCCCTGCACCTGCTACCTGGTGTCAAGCTTCCCCAAAGAAGACTCTCTCACACATCTTCTCCTTCTCAAACCTAAGCTTCCTTGGAAAGCACTGAGTCCTTTGACTCAACTCATAAGGTGTATGTACACGTCATAGCTCCTTGCAGCGCAGGCACCACCATTATCCACATAAACATCATTCTCCTGTTTCTCCTCATCCCACTGCTGAGTGGTACCATGTGATCTCCTGGCAACTAATCTCCCGATTCCAAGTTCAGGCAACAGTGCAATGAAGTGTAGAGCAAAAGTGAACATACAGCTGCAATATAGACAAAGCTTTAAACACTCACCAGGCTTAACACCCTTGTATGATAAGCAGATTAACATCCTCACAAAAGCACACTTCTTTTTTTAAGACAAAACATAAATAGAACCTTCTCAAAAGTATTAATGTTTCTTACCCACTTGCTTCGGGAGGGAACCTTACAATGACTTTTCCCATCTCTGCACCAGGAAGTTCAACAAACTTCCCAACATCCGCTTTCTTTTCTTTTTCTGTTGCCTTAAAAAGAGGCATAATTACAGATTGCGTTAGCTGTATAAAGCTATAGATACAAAAGTCTAGATAATAGTTTCTGTATAAAGGTCTCCTTTCAAACCAGACAACAAAAAGCTGCCATATTGGACCTCAAATTCTTCTCTTCACAACTTTCACGTTACAGCACACCAAAATATGACTAATTCTGGAGTTGTAAGTTATTCTGTCTTCAAATCTGATCCATGACTGAAAAGTCCCACCAAGTTGTCTAATTTATTCCATAAGAGAAAACAGTTGCAATGCAAGTTTTTATTATTCTCAGTGTTCTTAACTAGACCATGATCAAAATGTTCAATCAACTCTACTGTGCAATCTTTGCAGGTCTATTAGGATCTCAAACTCTCCTTAGAAAAAGCTAACAATATATCTAAAGAGCAGTGCTGTTTACAAGAAGAGGTGTCATATTCTGATGATTCCACTTAAGCACTGAACCACACCACTCATGCCTTTCTAAATTTAAGAGTGACAGCTTCAGCTGGAAACAAGAGTTTACAAAAGTTTAGTTTACTGCACAACTGGTTCCTTTCAATTTTTAACTCTCCAACTAAGAGTAATAACATAAAATTCTCTTGCAGTATATTCACATAAATAAAGCTACTCTGTCTAGAGGATCTGAGTAAACCTTACCATTTTAACCTTTGGTGTACCAGCAGTCCACTTGGCTCCTACTGACTGAAAACCACGCTGTACCTCAAGGAAGCCATACCACCTCTTCACATGCACAGGAGCTTTGTTTTGCTGTAATTGCTCTTGCCATATGTTACTATCTGTTAGAAAACAAATAATTTTTCAAGCTATTAAATTATAAAAGTAAAATGGTTGCCAACAGCAGCTTTTTAGGACTAGAAAAAGATTATGAATTTAAAAAAAATCTACCTAATCTCTCTTCTGAAGAGGTATTTAGTCACAGGGACACAAGGCATTCTAAAACAAATTAAATAAGTCTCTTCAAACACCAAACATACTGCAGTCTTTCTTGGATTCATCAAGATGGGAGAAGGGTGAACGTGCATTTTTCTTTGTATCACAGAATCACAGAATATTCTGAGTTGGAAGGGACCCACAAGGATCATCAAGTCCAACTCTTAACACTGTCTCCCTGGAGGGAATCGAACCCGGGTCTTCCACATGCCAGGTGGGGACACTTACCACTGTACTAAAGTGGATTTTATGTATCAACCACCTCCAAATCAGCAACAATTTTATTTCAAGGCAGAAATACAGAATATCCCTCTCTAGTGTCTACATGTAATGTTTTCTAAGTGTTACTGTAAGTTAAGCATGTATCAATACTACCTTTTATTTTTTGAGGGGTTGTATTCCCACGATCTAATTTTCAAAGAACACAACTTCACTAGAAAGATTCTGATGGGGAAAGGGAGAGAGGAAAATCCAAAACCAGACACTCGCTTCAATTTTCTCTCAAGAGAAGCAGCTTTGAAAAAATACCAAAAGTGGCCAGCTTTTAATCTTGATTATGTATTTTAAGTTCAAGAGGAATTTGGTTATACTGAATGGCAGATTGTCACCTACCCCCGTTAGACGTAGACCTAAGAGAACATAAAAACAAACCCCATAAAAACAGATCAAAATTTTTAAACCTCCAAAGGGTATTTCACAGAGTAATATATACCTCTTTTAATAATTCAAACACCAAAGAAATCTCCTCTACTAGGATAATGTCATGGAAAGATCCATGTATGTAATTTTACACGGTACATTTTCACATTTAGGCAAGAGGCAATAAAAGACATTATTACAGTTAATAGAAAAGAAATTAAATAGGGATTGCATCTCATAAATTTCCAAGTATAATAACAATTGAAAAAAACAAATCTAGGGTTTCCTAAGCTATACTATTGTCATCACCAGTGATGCACAGGTCAAAGCTGTGCACATAATAGTACATATATAGTCTGTCATACAGCTAAGAGTTTCTACTAGCACCCACAAAAAAGGAAATTTGGAGATTCTCATTATACACTGATTGCAAGCCAAGGAAACAGAGGCCATTTATTGATACCTTTTAGTACAGCCCAGACACACAAGTCTGCAAGACTCAGAGTGTTTCCAACCAAGTATGTTCTTAGAGACAGACAGTGGTTGAGCTCTTGGACTGCTGAAAGGAACTGGCTGGCAGCAGATAACTTTGTAGCACTAAACTCCAGCCAATGGTCAATCTAGTTCGAAGGGAAAAAAAACAGAGCTAAAGTTACTAAAGGAATGAGAATTAAGCTTGTTAAATAACTGAAATAGCGTATGATCCATTTAACAGCTGAACAGAAAATATTAGTATGAGAACTAGCAGTAAATATACATACTGGATAAGGCAACATATGTTGAAAGATGCTTAAAACAAATTATACTGAAAAATTCACCCAGAGCTATACTAAATGATTATTAATCTCTTCAATCAGTATGAATTCAAACTGCTGAAAATACCAACTTTCCTGAAGTTATTCTCATTGCCAAAATAATCAGCAGTTCTTAGGTATTTATTTATTACAGACAGCATGTAATAATTATCCTTATTCTTCAACTATTTAGATACTATATTTGTGACCTATTTGATATTCCTGGTACTGCTACTGGTTAAGTATACCATTTTCCCCTCGGGCCCTAACTTCAATTCCTCATCTCCTTTTAAATTTGAAGTCATCACATTCCTCCCCAACCATGTCCCACCCCTTTCAACTGCAAAGCAGTCTTCTCCTATATCTTCATACATAAACAAATTAAAAAACATTAAGAATTAGGTTGGTTAATAATGTAGCCCTGTCTATAAATTGCATCCCTCAACCCTATAAGCGGCCGAGTGTCTCTTCTAGTCCCCTGGCCTTATTTCATATGTAAGTGTTCTGTAAACTGAAACAAGAATCCTTCCAACGGGCGAGCCAACGTGGCAGGCACAGATGTAATTACAACCACCACAGAATTCAGTTCAACCACTTGCAGTTATGATCCAAAATATGTGCACCACAAATGCAGCTCTCACTGCACTTCTCAAAGCAGAGCTTTTATTTTTGAAAGACACAGAAGGGAAAAGAATTATTTTATCAGCAATACCAATCTGGAAATTGTGCTTGCAGAGGTCTGGGCTTAACTTAAAAGCAAGAGGGTTTTACAGAAAGTTTAAATAGCCACAAGACAATCTAAAACTTTTTAAATGCCTTACAAGCAAAATAGTAAGAAAAAACTTCCCTTGAAACCAGTTATAAGGTTATAAAATTACCACTAGCTTCAAGTAGTTGCAGAAAAGACCAGAATCAAGTCCTTCAATCTGGCCCCAAATTTCAGAGGAAACAAATTTCAATTTATCTCTTAGTTTCAGCTACCAGCTTAAATTGGTTGATTATTCCGAGCTAGACTCCGGAAGAAATTGAGGCGGGGGTTTTGTTCACCATCTACAGCAAACTATACTTCGGGATTTCAAATTCACCAGGTTCCTTGGCGGTTACACTGAAGTGCTACAAGGTAGCAACTGATGGCAACAAAACTGAGGAAAGTGAGACACACGAAAAACCCCTGTATCATCACCTTCCAACAGAAATTATCTTGCATTAGTGAACTGTCATCTTAGGAGTTCCTATTGCAGGGGTGGGAAAGGATGACACTTTCAAAGCTCAAACTTTTTACTCCTCTTTATAAGAAGGAGAAAGCTTAGCAAAACAAAACCCTCAGCATCCTGCAGAGTCGCAAGTCTAACTGCAAAATGCAGAACAACAGACACAAGTTCAAAAACTCCCAACCCAAAACCAAGTCCCATTACCCCCAACTTCGAACACAGGTCAAAAGAGAAAACAAGAATAACATAGAGCCCCTAACAAACAAACAAACAAACCAACGACAAAAGAGAGCGGCATGATTCGAGGTCAGGTTGATTGGGACGTGGAAGGTGTCCCTTCTTGGGGCAGTGGGGTGGAACAAAATGATCTTTAAGGTCCAGTCCAATCAAAACTTTTCAGTGATTCCTTCTCACCTCAGTGTGTTCCAACAGATTTGAACCATACAGCCCAGCAGAAGCAGCAACTCTAGCCAGATACCGCGCTATTGAATTCACGTCGGTAAATGAAACATGTCTGGAAAAAAAACCGAAAGAGGCAAGGCAAAGGTATATTAAATTACTACCTCCAGTTCAGCTTTAATTGTACACACATAGCCGAAACGTGTGTAAAGCAAACACAAAATAACTTCAAGGTGAACCACCAGGTACCAGGTCGCCAGCATAAAAAAAAAAAACTAAAAAAATTAATAAATCTAGCAAAAGAATAAATGAGTCCTTGCTTTTCTATCACCAGATGGAAAATTATGTTTCTAAACATAGACAGAAATTAAGAAAATAAAATTCTTGATTCTTCTTTCAAACAGTAAACTCTCTCCGTGTTCTGACAGCATAAACCAAGCTACATATTTTCCAGAATATGAGCTGATCAATATTTGTTTTCTTTTCATAAAAGAAGGATGGTTTTGAAGAGGATTCCTAGACAATTTACAGAAGAATTGAGAAGTCTTCACCATGGTTTTAACAGCCAGATTCCTCTTAATTTATCAACTCAATTCATACTCCATGGAGAACATCCCCTGATGAACAAACTGACCTGCCTCCATTTCTGTGTTTTACCCCGTCTTCTCCAGGCAAAAGACTAATTTGAATTTGGTTTTCCCATTCTACTTATAAAAATTCTCAACAGATCTGGAGAAGAAAGGCTCTCTAAAGATCATACTTTTTTCTGTTTTCATCTTCCTTTCTTGCCATACATACAGTGTTAAAAAAAAAAAGTTGCATACTGTCAGATGTCTAGCTTCAAATACATCCACGATAGATTATATCTACTGAAGAGCTTTGGAAGAAAGATGCATCACAAGCATCAATCCTACAGATAATACCAATTTCTACAGTCCCACATAGATATGTATTGCAAAAACAGAGCTCCAATTGCTTCTAAACAGGCATTGACAGCAAAAGTTGTCCCTGTAAATGTTTCCCTGAACATTTACTCAGTTTATTGGACTGAATGCTACATTTTAACTTGTCCAACCAGGGTTTCACTTTATTCTGTCAGTGTCCTCTAGCTTCCTTTATACCTACTGCGTCCTTTATAAAATTAAAAGACTTTTTTATAGCCCTTAAGCCTTGTAAAAGTCAATGAAAGTTCCAAAAACAACACAGAAGACTTCCTGATATGTTAAAAATTAGAATGAGTCCGATTTTTAGTACAAATGGATCAGCCAGTCTCATTAGGTTAACTGGAATAAAACCGAAGGAATGTAGTCCACTATAGGGGAGTGGAGGAGGGGGAAGGGGTTGCCTTTTTTTCTTCTTCTAGCTTTTCAAGCATTTAGGACCCAGTATAAAGATCCATAAAACATAACTAAAACCAAAAGCCAGAGTAGGGTGTTTAACACAAAGTATGTCCTATTATAATTTCACACTGCTATCAGATTTTAAGGGAGCTTTTTTGAACTGAGGAAAACAAAACATTTCCAATGCATTTGCACTTGAGAAGCCTGTGAAATATGTATTTATTGTTTTCAGTAGTTCATACTAGAACAAATACCGGTGATTACTCAATAAAAACTGAGTAATTGTATGAAATGGGCCAATATTACTCTGAGTAAAATCTTACTTGTTTTTTAAGTTGTTTATTTCCTTCAGGGGAAAAAAAAAAATACTTCCACCCGAGCAGTGTTAATTGGCCTCTTTGGAAAAGTTATAAAGGGCTCTTCGCAGCTAGTGCCTACCAACTCCAGGGCTAAGAAAGGAAGAATGAACAGGGGCAATGTAATTTTTCAGGCAAAGAGCAGGTGTCTCTTCAACGTGACATGAAATGCCACATAACACAAAACAAAACACAAATTATTTCCAATTGCATTAAATCTTCATTGAACTAATTTGTAAAAAGCTCTGCAGACTGGTTGGATTCATCTGCCTCCAAGTAATTGCTCACAACACAAACAAAAAAAAGTTGTAATGCACTTTGTAATCTGACAAAGGCAAGTATACTGAAACACTCTATAAAGCCATCAGCAAGTGCAGAGTGGTTTGCTTAGAACACATTACTACATGAAGTTTTGAAGCTAAGGGTTTTAAAAATAACCTTTAAAAGAAAACCCATCATCTCAAATGATGACAGCTAAGTTTCATCTAGTTAGCTGAAAAGTTTGTCACCACATTTTAACTAAGATTCAAAAACAGAAGAATCACAAATAAATTGTTCCTTTTTTCCTCAAGTCATCAGAACTAATGGATTCCTGAAAAAAAAAGAAAATCTGAAACATCCCAAGTGATTTTTCAAGTCATGCCAAAACAAGATAGCTTCAGCAGAACTGATGCCATTAAATCCATTTACCAAAAGCATTAGTTGAGATATGAGTTCAGCTGATGCTTCTAATGTTACATACATACTTTTAACAGACTTTAAAATAGAGAATCAATTTTTTAAATCATTGTACAATGAAGCAAGAGAGAATTAATGCAATATTGAGGTTTGGAATAACTTCTTGAATATAATCCAACATTAGGGATGAGAGGACACTGACAGACAAAAAATTTCATCTGATGCAAGCACGATTCTAGATATTACCCACATGGTGCCAAAGTGCAGAAGAGCATTTGCTTTACATTTCTGACAAGTTCCATTACAGCCAAAATGAGTGTTTTTGCAATGCAGTAGGAAGATGGCATAGTAACACAAAATTATTTAGTGATATATAATTTCAAAGCCAAGTATATAAATTTGTAACATTTGAAGATCACTCCCATGTGTCACAGGAGTGTACATTATGAATGCATGTGTTTTGGTACACACTTTCCTACACTGTCTAAATTGTCTAAGTAAAATGAAAGCAAAACATGACAAAGGCCACTTACTCTCTCATTAGATTAAAAGAAATATCCAATTAACTTTTTGGTTATTTAAGCTCTATTCCACACGTGCATGACACACACTGAAGATTTTTAGAACTGTACCAATTAAGTCCCAATACAACCTGCCATATTACTCTTGCTTCAATTCCAAATCACAACTTCAATGCCACCACTAGGCACAGGAAAAGACAACATGAAATATCAGATTACAGCAAGAACTCATATCTGAATTCAGGTCAAACATTTTAAACAGAAAACAGTATTTGCAACCAGTAAAACAACCATGACTGAAGACTGCGAACCTTCCTGTGCATTGATTTTTTGCAGATACATGCACATCGTGACAGGCCCTTTCCCTAAGGTTAGAAGACAGTGGAATTGCTCAGTTGGTGCTAATGTAGGAGGATCAAGTCAGGAACTCCACAACACAACACGAAATATATTGCTTTTATAACCATTCTACAGATCTGCACATGTAACAGTTTATGATACATTGATGGCTTTAACAGCATCTTCGACATAAATACGTAGTTCACAAAATGAGTTTGTCAGCAAGTCCATGAACAACAGGTTTGCCCCTCCAATCTTTCAAAAACCATTAATATTCAAAAACTATACTTACAATCACTAACTCCAAAGTCATCATAGTGTAAATATACTCTAACTCACAATTGCAATGTTTATGGCTACAAATACGCCCCTCACTGTAAATACTAGAGGTCAGAGATTTCCACTGATGTCAGTGGTACTGCAGATAGCAGGATATCTACTTATGTCTTACCTGATATGGAAGCTAATATGATAATTCAGCTTCCCAAACCTAACAGCATTAGTCCTGCATTTCCGGTAAGCGTTTGGTCTTACTTAGATTGTAAGAACCATCTTCATGCCCCAAATCTGAATTTATTCATTCCAATGGCAGATTATTTTTAGAAGGACAGACAATAGATTACTGCACAAATTTTCAATATTCTTCCTACAGGATGCAGATGGACAGCACTGGATGGCATGGCACAGTTAATCAGCACTTTTCAGAGATAACATCATGCCTTCACTTATATATGCAGCAGTGACCCTAAAATAATGTCATATAAACATTAAAAATCCACTCCACCACACACGTAGAAGTCCAAGGAATCGTGTGTATCAATCCTACCTAATATGAAATGGCTTTGCTTTTGATAATCCATGGCACCACACAAAGTCCCAAACAATAATGTGATTGGTGTAGCAAAAATGATTATGTGTAAGTGCATGCAAGTAAGAATACAAGAGCTTTTTCCATAAAGCTCTAGTTTAGAATACACTGCAAACGTTTTGCCTGCCCTGCAAAGAGACATCAGTAATGCACTGATGAATAAAACTGTATTTTTTCTCTTCCACCTACCTCAAAAGGTTACTGTCAATGTTACAACCATGTGATTTTTAAAACTGCTGACCCAAAGCTAGAAGGAGAGATGCAAAGTCACTTACTCTGACACCCGGAGGATGGTTTCTTTGCCTTCTTCCACTGAAATCTCAACATCATTTTTCACATGCTCCACCGTCAGCAGAGCTCCTTTGAAAAAAAAAACCAAGAAAAAAAGATACTGAAGCTCCTTCCAGGAAAGATTCTTTTCATAGTAACAACAAACCAGTTACACCTCTCATCCAATAGGACCTGGTGACTGAACTGGCTCCTTCAAGCAAGATTGATTTCTTTTCCCTGGGCAATGCTCAGTCTCATATGCAAGTGGTTTTCTTCTTGGCAATCCTTACAGGATAATGTCCAGTACACAGTGATCTGCAGTGAGCTCAGCAAGTGTCAGCGGCAAAACATTTTGCTTCCTAAAGGTATTGTAAAAATTAGTCCTGTCCCCTAATATATGTAGAGAACCTTAATCAAAATGCTTTTAATTATTGAACAGTATTACTAATGCACTCCATCTCAGCCCTGGTACATGCATTAATGGAGATCAATTGCTGGATCTGCCAATACCTGCTGAAAAAGGAAATGACTGCTTTTAACCCGATTTACAGTTTTTGAAAAGATTAGCTATTCCAAACCAATAAAATCTATCTATGTGAAAGTGCAGGAAGCTTACAGAGGGTTTTCAGAGTAAGTAGCTCACCAGTGACAGTAAAAAACCATCTCCAGAAAGAAAATAATTATCAAAGTTTTCAGGCTACATCACTGACTAGGAGACAGTTCTGCCCACATTCGAAGAGGCTTGCTGCAAACCTGCTCTGATCTTGATGCTCTACAGCACAACACAGCAGCCCAAACAAAGCACTGAGCTAACTTGGCTGTCTTTCTGGATGGGCTCCGTTCCAGATTCAGCCTGCTGAGCATAAGTAGAGGAGCTTGTGTTCTTCAACTTTGCTCAGAAGCACGTACAAAGACAGCAAGCTTTTGCAAAGGCAAATACTACTTAAATGAAACCAGATAAATTACTATACTCTGGGTCTTGAAGAGCACTGAACTTGTTACTGCCCTCATAGTGTGCTGTGCACTTTATCTTCCCCAGAATAATGCACGAATTACCCAAGGCAGATGATGCTGTAGGCTATTAATACACTGGCCTAAATACAAACCACTGGAGCTAGGAATTCCCTAGCTCTCACCTCTGCTCAGCTGAAAACCCTTCTTCTGGCTTTAAGAGTAAGCCAAGGTTCTCCTTCCCACCCCTCAGTTATCCACCTGTGAAATTCAGGATGACATCCCTTATGCAATAGGTTTGTAAGACACGTAAATATTTTAATAACATGCGTGGAAATGCTTTGAAAATGACAAGTATTATGTGCACCAAGCTATGTAATTAATACTAATGACATTAAAAGCTGTTGAACTTTTCCCAGTGCACAGCAGACGTGATGACCAATATGAAGTAGGGAGGAGTAGGATGAGTGTGCTTGCCTTCTTGATACAAATGTTTGCCATAGTGTCTATCTGTAATATGTAATATTTCTGACACAATCATGCAGTCCCCGAAATTAAATCTCCAGTGTTACTCACCAGCTGTCAACAGAAAAGACGTCTCCAAAGCCCCTAAATCTGACGTTAATCGTAACTCATATTGCATCATTTTATTTTCTGGCGAATCAGTGTAAACAAGTACAAGGAGAAATTTTATTTAGAACTTCTATGCTATTACACCTTAAATCAGTAGCCACGAAAGTTGTATTAAACTCTGAAACGCATTTGGAAATAACAGTAAAAAGAAGAAACCAACAAAGTCCGATGAAGAATGGGAAAATGAACAGCTGTAACAAAATGGAGAAATGGCACGGAATGCATACAAAGGGCTGCTGCCAGATGGCTGAAAATGCAACGAAGGAGGTTCTCACATTTTTAAAGGCAAAATAACCTCGGAGGGCAGCAAGCAACTGAACAAGCCAGATTTCACAGCGCAACTTCGAACCAGCTCCCCGGGCTAGCCGAATTTTAGCAGATTACAGCTGAAAATAGAAGCCACCAGCAACCAGGCACAGCTCACGGACAGCTCACGAACAGCTCACGAAGCAGCTTGAACTCTGGCTGCCGTAAAAACTCAGCCTCAACGCGCCAAGTCACTCGAGGGCTCTGCCGGTGACCGAGTTCCTGCAGCCCGAGTGACGGCAAGTGCCGCTGTCACCGCTGCCCAAGGAGATCTCTGGGGACCCGCCCGGCCGTGCCAAGGCCGCCGAGGGCACACGGCCCCGGGGAGGGCGGCAGGGACGGGAGGGGAAGGGAAGGAAGGGAAGCAAGGGAAGGAAGGGAAGGAAGGGAGGGCGGGTACGGGCCCCCGCTCCCG